>CM057926.1:10032119-10634443 GCA_030141595.1 Chydorus sphaericus
ACATGGCCTTACACGTAAGTGCTGAATTTTAAAAAAAATGTATTTTTCTAATTAATAAAATCTTTTTTTTTCTTATGTAGTGAAGAATAAGCGAAAACTTCCCGAGTCAAACAATAATGAAGATAGCAACTGTAGTACTGGATCAACCTTCAACAACCTCTTGAAGATCAACGGGCCTGGAGACGAAAAAGTTGGCCAGTTTCTAGATCTGGACTCAAGGTTAACTTATCACAACCCGCCGATCGTCATGTCTGTCTTTAAAAATCCCGACACTGAATCCGAGAAGGTCATAATCGTCGCTGTGCTTCCTGTTGGCGCCACCGATGTGCGCTTTACCCTGGTGGGCAGTGGACCTGGTACGAATATCGCCCAAATCGACTACTCTTGGCCCCCAATTGAATTCGAGATTGACACATTGTTCAGAAAAGAAATTGAAAGAGGCAATATCGCAGCGTGCCATCCCAAAATTCTTGCCCTCAAAGTCTCAAATACACGCGTCCGCACATCGACGATATCCCCAAGGAGCAATTGAGTCGAATCTTCCTATACCGGTTCAAACGGCAGCTGATACAATTATCCGTTCTGAACAAATTAGAAAGGACAACAGTCAGGCTATGGTGGTCGAATTGATGGTTTACCAATCCAGCTACACTGTTAAGCCTCCAGACACTAAAATTGTTTTTCAAAAAGCCGCTGTTTGATTCATTGTACACTTCATTAAAATTATTTTTGATTGGCGCTGCTGATTAAATTTGAAAATACAAAAGTTGACGGCCATTTATTATTTTTTAACAAACAAATTAGGTTTTACCGCAGCTCTCAACGTCAAATATTAGCTATAAACAAAATTCTAACATTCACACCAAATTCTGTGGGATATCTTAACTGTTAACTTAAAACTCCTATATTGTTATATTTAAAAACATAAAATATAAATAAATTTATTTGTCAAATTTACGAGCAAAATAAAGGAGTCTTTATTCTAAAAATTTGACAACTATGGTTGTAAAGAAAATCACGATTTATTGCTGTTTCTATCGTTAGAAAATATCCCCACTAAAAGATTTTGTTGCTCTTTGTTAAAACATTATATCAGCGGTTGTAGTTTAATTTTTTTAAATTGATATTTATGTTCTTTTATGGGTAAAATAAGCTGAAAATATACTGTTAAGTTGGGGCGGATTATTTAAACTGTTAATGACTACATTATAATTATTAATTATAAATTCAAAAATATACGAATTGGAGGTGAATCTTTTCCTACTTTAAAACTTTTTAAGTATTTAAAATATGATAACAATTTTTGTGGTATCAATAAAATTATCGAGGCACTTTTTAATAGGTTTGATATTTCAAAAGTTCTAATATAAATGACTAGCAATATAAGAAAAACCACAATTTTAAATTAGATATTTAGGATTTTTGTGAATAAAAGTCTTTTTAAAACACACTGCCTTTCATTAGTATATAAGTGTAGTTTACCCTCGAATAGTAAAATCTATATCCCCTTTGCAAATCATTTCGGCATTAAATAGCTGGTTATAATATATTAAGTTGCTTAAATATTACACTTTTCATACATCTGTATTTTCTTTGAACCAAAATCAATATACTTGAAGGACTACAATCTTAATCAAAATTAAATTAAAAATTATGTTACTATTGTTATTTCACCGATTAAAAATATGATTTAATACAATAACACGACTACGAAGTTTATTTTTAAATGTTTGCTACATTTAAATTGACACAAGAAGATGGAAGCCATTCTTGGTACCAGCTCCATCCAGTAAAAAACTTATTGGAAACGAGAAGAAAGTAAATTGAGTAATATTTTGTAATGGTACGCAATTTCAAAATATTAATTCTAAAAGATTAAATGTGATATGAAAACGTAATTAATTTGAAGACACAAATTATATTTTTATCGAAAAAAATCATACAGGACATGGCTACAAAACAATAAAAAAATTATTATTAATTATATTAATTATATTAATTATATTAATTATATTAATTATATTAATTATATTAATTATATTAATTATATTAATTATGTCTCATTGAAATATTTAAAAAACCCTTAATTTATTTTGTTTTGCCTCTATATAAAAAATAGGCTTTGAGGTTATGTACTTCAGTGGTGGGTTGTGATAGCATTATTAAGGCATTCAATTAGACTTTTAGCCCCTAAATTTTCGATGAATGAAAATATTTTTCATCTTTGATGTTTTATTTATCTTTAAATTTTACCCTTTTTTATCCAAAAACAGAATTCAATTTTATTTCAGCTTAGAAAAAAACTGAACTTACAAAAAAAAATTTAAATAAAATAATAAAACATTTTTTAAATATATTTATTTTTTTATTTAAAAATGCTTGTATTAAAATATATATATATGAATAAATTTTATATCAGGGATTGAAACCTATTTTTAAATAAATTCAGCCATTTTTAATAACTTTTTAATAATATTTCATGGTAAATTTAATAATATGAATAATTTTTATATCGGAGTATTGAAACACATTTCTGCATATTCATATATTTCTTATTTTATTTTTTATTAGTTTATATAAACAAGAGCTCAGTTAAGCGAAACCCACGCCAGCTGTGGGTGGGCCAGAGTTGAAGCAAAGTGAAACGTATATTGCTCGGAGCCGATTGGTTTCACAAACGTGATGTCCCCGCCATCAGCCACATTTTCGACGGCCAGTCAACGCATCAAACTCTGAAGTGCGTCAATCACATCTTACCAATCAGAATGACACAGTCCTTCTACAATATAATTACAGCCTCATGCTATGCAGCATTACAAGAGAAGCTAATACTTGTCATCTATTTAAACGGGGAATCCGAGGCAGTCATCACCAGTCTCGACTACCGCCTACCTCTCAACCGATTGAATATCAAGTAAAAAAATACAACAGGTAAGACAAATACAAGAAAATAAAAAGCTCAATTTTCCAAACTCCCCCAAAAGTATTGCACCTCATTTCCCCGTAAGATCACAAGATATAGCTAGATTTCAAATTAATGTACGGTCGCAAATCTATTCAACACAATTTACCTAAGCAAAGAATTGATGTTTTCTTCCATTAGTAGCGTGTTAAATGCTTCCTAGCTATTGAAAAATTGCAAGTAATCATGAGATTCAAAGTCGAATCAATTCGACCGATTCAAAACTCAAAAGTTCCGAATTAAAAAAAATCAATCGGGTCTTATTATTACCCACGTTTTTTCATAAATGTTTGTTGAATCTTGAATTAACATAGCCTCATAACTTCTTATATCATTATTTCATTCACAAGTGAAGGTTTGGACAGGGCATTTGATCACATTGAAGAAATCTTTATAATAGTAAATTTATTGAGTTACATATTTATTTATTGAATCTTGATATTTTTTTTTTATTGAATCTTGAATATAGTCAAATAAAATAAATTAACCTCATGATCAACTACCTTGGCTATTTTCTTTCAGATTGAATTACTTGGCTTTAATAAAAAGATTTTGTCAACCATATTCTATCTCATGTAATGGATAGGCTTTCATCCATTTATAAGCGTCTAGCATTTTTTAAGGCTTAAACCTCACAATCACTTCCCCCTTATTCAGCTTATGTTAAACATAAGATTGTGGAATTGAAGTTATAAATTAGACCTCCCAGATAATGTAAAACAGTTCTTTTAACACCTAAAAAATCAAAGAAACCTGTCTTTAAAAAGGACCAAAAAAGAAGGAAGTTTGATTTATTATTTTGAATTTTGATTTCATTCGAGTCAGGCCCCCAAATTATTATTCGTTATAGGTTTACTTGGTCTGTTGGTCGTAACTAGAGATAGGAAAACTTATAAAAGTGGGAATTATTGCACTGCCATTTCAAATTGAAAACAAATCTAAACTTGAAGGTCTTTCAGACAAGAAGTATCCAACATGACTATTTTTTTCCACTTCATATTTTTGCTTTTTACTTTCCGTAGAAAACAACAAAGTTGAAAAACGTCTTTTCTAGACTGGAGATAGAGACCTAGTGGATAGATTAAACATGTTTAAAAACTCACAAAAAAAACAATACTGATGGCCCAGTATTTTCTTCCTTCTCCTTAATCCAATTCGTAGAAAAAAATGTAATCGAAAAATTTATGCGTTTGCATTTAACCGAGTCTGTTACTTAAATTCTTTACTGGGTCATTCGAAAGTGAATAAAAAAATAAAAAAAATCCAACAATTAGTTCTACCAAAAAAGAAAAATTACGACATTTATTGGACTTCATAAAACAAACATCTGGAATGACTTGAAATTGGCTCAGATTTGGCTATAGATCATACTCTTGCTAGATATATAAAAGCTATAAAGAAATGGTCCTTACAATTACAAAATACAAGAATTTTAAGACCAATATCTTATTTCATTAATCCCTACAGACAAAAGCAATATCCCGGCATCAATTAATGAAATTCTGGAAGTCGAACTGAAACCCAAATTCTCTAAAATGGTATATTATTCCCTGAATTACAATAATAAATCAATAATAAGACTCACACAAATATATGCATACGTATTTATTTATCTTTTCAGGATGATCGATTGAAAAAAATTGAAGGGAATTTTCTTGCTCTTATAAATCGAGTTAATGGTCAAGAACAAGAAATTTCCCTCCTAAAATCCGTTATAAGCAATATTAAAAACCAAAAGGAAACCGATGATACAGTGCCGGCTCGGTCTAGTGGACACCATGGCACTGTCCACTAGACCGAATTGTCCACAAGATCGAGCTGTGGAATACGAGCTACTTGCAGCGAGTAGGTTCCAATAGAAAGGGCTTCTTTCTAAAAATTATCGTTTTTTTTTACCTACTGTTAAGGCTAATAAACCTGTTTTTTACATATTTTCGTTTTTTTTTAAAATTTTATCAATTAAAACGGCAGGAAGTAGAAGTGAGTTAAATATTGAAGATAAAAGAAGCGTTTTGAGTTTTGAAACTATAAAAGGAATGAGAAATGTTGGCCTTCTCTGCGATGAACAGAACTTTTCATGTGTTACATTTCTTAAAGTTGAATAACTGTGAGTCTAATTTAACACCATTTTTTCTAATAAATTAACAGGTTTGATGAAGATGGACGTGTTTCTTTGTTCCAGGGATATATACTCCCTAATTTATCTCAAGCGGACTACAATCTCAGAGTGGGTTACAAGTTATATTTTATACATCATATAAATTTCCTTAAAAGATTTTTTATACAATCTTCATCTCACTGAAAGGACTCCACTGTTTTTTTTTTCAAAATTGTCAGACTTTTTTATCTGAAAAATGTCTGTCTCTTATGGAGGGAAACATTGTGCAACATTCAACTGGAGCAGAGGAACGGATGTTAATTGTTGACTCGTTTCCCGTTCACACTTGCGTTGCTGTGCAACAGCGGTTTACCCAAAAATAAGGTATATCTCTTGTTGTTCTTCCTCCAAAATCTAGTGAACTGAAATCAGTTGCCAAAGTTTGTGCTGCTCTTGTCAAGAAATGGAATTCTCAGTATGTTGACATCACCAATTTTGTTGAATTGTGGGAAAAAATTGTTAACTGAATTAAAATCTTTCTGTTCATTCAAATCATTTTATTATGTCTTAAGAAAATCACATAATCTGTAGAAATAATAACCCAAAATGGAGGAAATGAGGTCGAATGAGATAAATTTCATTCTACAGCAATCTGCCGTTTCTTGCTAATAATACAACAACTATCACTAAAAGACTTATTAATTTTTTTCCACATCATTGCGCAAATTTTCAGCTAGATTAACAAAAACAGGATCAGAAAAGAAACGAGTGCTTTCAATAAGGTCTCTTTGACCTTATCTCTCTCTCTCTCTCTCTCAAAGCCACGAAAGTCATCAGAGTTTGACGAAAATTCACTAACATCAAGGTCAGTTTTGCGAACCTGATCATCATAGAGTTGTGAAACTAGAATTGAGTTGGCAGATGAAATTTCGGGATCTCTTTCGAAGGTGATCCACCGCTTATTCAGTTGACGGTGAGTTAAGCTGTCATCACTTGTGATTACTTCCACGGTTCCTTCCAACGCAGTGGTATACTGTGACAAATCAGTCCTTTGAGAAAGCGACTCAAACAAATCTAAAATCTCTTCCTCTCCTCTTGTCAATGGTTTCCAACTTTTTTTTTCTCTTGACAAATAGAACATGGGAGGCTCTTTTTCTTGCTTTCACTCATCTTCGAACATTAGAAACTTGATTTGAACGCTTTGTTTACAAATTAATGTGCTGCACCATTTTTCGTAATTAGATTCTGCCGGATTTATTAATTATCGCCAATCAAGACATAAATAAAATAAATAACGAAATCGTTCAACATAAGACAGAAACTTAAATTTTTATTAAAATGTTGTTTTTCATTATATTTGACATCAAAATTTATTGAAAAAATAGATCGCCGACTTATTTCATGTAAAACCCCGTTTGAAAAAAACCCTTTTCGCGCCAAAACATGGGACACGCCAAAAGTGTCCACTAGACCGAGTTGTCCACTAGTGCAGGTGTCCACTAGACCGATCCGGCACTTGTAGCACAGGATCTGGAATTCTTAAAATCCATCATAAAAGAGAAGAACGGCAAATGCTTTACTCTTCAGAACCACAATGCAATGTTGAACCTTGCAATTTTGATGAAACTAATCAGGAACAACAAGATCTTTTAACTGAAATTGTAACTGAATACCCACCAAAAAGCGTTGTAAAAAAGCCCTCCAGTTGTGAAGATTTGAAATCAATGGGCCATTCGTTAAATGGCTTCTACTTGACTCAAGCCAGAGGAGAAAACGAAATATCTCTAACTAACAAAATCATGACTGTCTTTTGTGATTTCAGTAAAAAAAAAGGTTGGATCTTCTACGAACCTCAAAGGTATATAGAATTAGAGAAGTAAAATTGATGAAGCTGTATAAAACTACGTACAAGAAATTTCAACTTTATATTTACAGTGGAAATTACTGAGAATTTCGGATATGTTGACATGGAAACCCTTCCTAATGGCGTTCAATTTTATGTCCAACGAAATTCTACTGTTCCTGAGAAACAGGGAGTAAATATAACATTTCAAGTGGAACTTTTGAATATCGGCGGAGCTATGGACCTGACTACGGGAGTCTTCACTGCCCCAGTTCCTGGTAAATATTTCCTTTTCTGCGATCAAAGGAAACAACCTGAGTGGCGGCACTGAAGTATACCTTTACCACAACAATGAGCTTGTTGGAGCTGCTTATGGCACCACTGGGAAAAAAACAACACTTGCCTTACAATCGGTACTACAACTGAAACAGGGGGATAAGATTTACCTCCAAAAAGGACTTGGGGACACAATCCTCTTTGAAAAAATTAGATTACGAAAAACACGAACGAACCACACATTTTACTGGATGGCTTCTGGAATAAAGTTCAAAATTTTAAAAATCCACACCAAACTATGTAAAATAAACATAACATTGTGGGTGTATCCTACTAAAAATTGATTTCAAATGTTTTCAGCTATATTTGGAAGATTTCTTGATTCCCAATTTGAATTATTTTGAAAAAAATTGCCTTACTTCGGGTTAATGTTGGATTTTAAGTTAAGTCAAGGCAAAACTATTTTTAAAACCATTGATCGATACGATAAATGTATTCTTTCAATTAATTTTATTGAGAATTTAAGTATCATTTGTTTAAATCATGAATCGGCAAATATATTGGTACAATGGAGATGAGCGTTTTAATATAAACAGAACCACTATTTTTTTAAAGAACAATAAGTTCGTACATCGTTTTCATTTATTTAAGAATCATCAAGGATTCTAATCTAGGAATGCACGCAATCTCTTTCTCCAATAATGGATAGTTTTACTCAATAGAATGGAGAGTAATTTGGATTTGGGCATGCATTTGTTTGAAGCCGATTGAGTTAATAACCCAGGAGAAAATTGGCGTACTAAAGTACGTCTTTTTCGGACATTTTAAAGTACAGTATGGTTCAAATAAACTTGAAGGGCCCTTAGCTGTTAGTGCTTTGTGACCCTCAGGTTTATTTGGACCATACTGTACGCACTAAAAGTAGTCCTATTTTCGGACACTTTGTACTTGTATTTTGTACTTTGTACTTAATGAGAACATACTACATTCATGTCCTAAAGTATATCCTAAAGTACGTCGGCTAGTACAAGCGCTAGTACTTTTTAATTTAAAATATAGATATTTTTACCAGCCAAACCTTGCCTAAATTATTCTACATATTACGGGAATAACATTAACACATGATTTTTTTTAAATTGTGCTGACAAGTATTCGACCCATGATCTTCTAATTACCAAATGAGAACGCTAACCACTCCATCAACGATCACTTATCAAACTCCTTAGTTTTTACATATAAATACCTATAAAGTTTGCGATTTGCGATTTTTTTTGCTTCTACTACATTTTATGTTTATTTTACAACAAAATCTGGATGAAGTAACTTTCGATTTTTTGGAAAAAAAGTCTTTCGAGTAATAGTAATTGACCATTACTTATAGTATCGATCTACATTTTATACGTGTTTTTTAAAATTTATTATTTTAGTTTGTTGTTTAGATAAATAGCTAATTCATCAATTCGTTGAAACGCCAAGGCCTTGGTGCCAATAAATTCCAACGAAATCAAGCACTTGGTCGACGGCTAATTTACGGAAAGAACCAAGAGTGTTGATTTTACAAATCATAATTTTATATCCAGAAATTCAAAGCTCGTCACTAGATCAACTTAAACTATGATCATTCATAGAGAATAAAAATTAATGCAGTGACCATGTAGTATCCACGACTCGTCTTATTTCAACCAAATGGATATATCTTAGCTTATAGTTTTTAGCTTAATTAGCAGGTACTAAAATTATGCAAACCGCGTCATCAGAATAGAAATCGTCATCAGAAAACTCATTCAACACAATAAAACATGTTTTTAAAAAATACGTATCTTAGTGTTTTCCAACATTCAATAAATATGACTTAATATATTGTGTTTTACTCAAAAGTGTATGATCGCTATATTGAGGGCACTTTCCTTCGTATAGTAGAAGTATCCTTATCCAATATATAAACCTCCTTCATAAATAAGGTTGATGGAACGGAAAATCGATCGGAAAAATCGGAATTTTCCGTGCCGAAGCCGATTTTTCATTAACCGCTTTAATACCGATGCTGACTTTGAGACGCGGAATTGGGACGGATCTGTAAACAATTCGGGCTTTATTCCTATCCGAACCGGGAAATAGTTGATTCGAAATAGAATCTGTAAATTTCTTTCCCGTTGCATGCCTTCTCGTACGAAAATTTTAACTATTATGCCAATTATGGGATGATGCCTAGGTCTGTTTTTTTAATAACTGCGTCTTACCTCTTGTCGGTCAAACCAAATTAAAGTATCTAATAGATAGCTTTATATTGGGTTCGAATATTTTAAAAAACAGTATTTTTACCGTAAGTTTTACACATTATAACAAATATAGGTAAAGTGTTCAACTATTTAGGGTAATTGAATATTTTTTAGTTACTATTTTCTTTGGGTATCAAAATTGGAATTCGACTGTGGCATAGGGTTAATTGTTTGAATATTCTTTGGTTTTGAACGTCTTTAACTTTGACGGAAAAAATGATTTCAACAAAATATAACTGCATATTTTAAGATGGATTTCACCTATAAACCAAAGAAATCATAGGACTAGCGTGGGTAGAAGGAATTATATTAATTAAACAATAAGGAAATACTCGAGTGAGTGCATCCTAAATAAAATGTATACATTATGCAACATTCAATTAATAGGTTCCAGTATTGCTTGTCTTGTAAAAAAAATAATAATTAAGACGCATCTATTCGGTACCTACAGTATGGTCCAAATAAACTTGAGGGGAACAAAGCACTAAACAGCTAAGGGTCCCTCAAGTTTATTTGAACCATACTGTACGTAGGTCAGCTAATATTTGGATGCGTTTTTCCCATTCTTTCGATGCTTTTTATTGTCCTCCTTTCGTGCAGGCTTTTAGAATATCTTGATGTCTACCTCAAAGCACTGAGTTTCTGATTTTGTAATGTGGTTTAAGCAATTAAAAAATGAGTTACACCTTCAATGGAAAAATAATTTCAGCAAAGACAACTGCATATTTTTAAGATAGGTAATAATGGCAATTAGCTCAGTATCCTTGCTTGGTTTTTCAAACTCTTATCTTATGTTGAAAAAATAAACGTCATAAGCGTGTTTTTATCTTAATAAAAAGCCATAATGCTTAACTTAATTAAAATATAATCCCCCCACGATTTGCATTAATAAAAAACCATTTTAATTTATTACTTATATAAAAAAACCTTCGTATCAGAAAATAATAGTTTGATCCAGCTGTGGGTGGCAACAGCTAAATTAAAATATTAAAATAGACTGATTGAACGTATTTTTTTGGAACCATTTGGGAACGCAAATTTGTCAATAAATAAAAAGTACCAATTGAAAATGAGAAGCATGTATATGAAACCAATCACCAAACCAATAAAATCTGAACAAATATTCTGTATAGGATACTTTCAGCACTTTGTATAAAATTGCTAACCTTCCTTTTTATTATCTATTTGGATTTCCCGGGTTTCCGCTTGATTTTAACTCAAAGATACAGAAAAGCCAACTATTTTTTATAGCTTACATGTATTTATTACGAATATTAATTCACAATAAAATTTATTCTACTTCCTGTTATAAAAAATTATATACATTTTTTATTAATTGTTAAATCAAGATTTTTTTTAAAGGCAAAATCAATAACACGAATAACCTTTCGATCAGAGGTCGAAACATATTTTAAATATTTAGACACAATTTGTATAGTTTCTAGCTTTTATTAATTGGAATTTAGGTATAAGTCAACCGAAGCCAAACAAATAAAAATAAAAATTATATACGCCATTCCTATTATGAATGGTTATATGAATAGTTTTTAAAATATTGGGTTGAACTATATTTTACATAGTTGTGCATTCTTATTTTATAATTGTTTAGCTTGCATACACAAGATCTCAGCTAAGCGTAACCGGCAACCCACACTAGCTGCGGGTGGGACCAAATTTGAAGTAAAATGTGAAAGTGAAACGTATATTTCTCGTTGCCAATAGAGACCCAAGACATGGGGTCCACGAAATCAACCAAAAACTAAAGTATCGACGGCCAATCAACGGAGGAAACGCTGTAGTGCGTCAATTACATTTCACCATTCAGAATAACACAGCCATTCTAGCTGAAACTTTCGTCATCCACATATAAACTGCGAGAACCTGGAGCAATTATTATCAGTCTTCACTAACGTCTACTTCTCAACTGACCGAATATCAAGCCAAAAACACCATACAGGTAAAATAAATTAAACAAACTAGAAAGTACTACATGTAGCTTTTTTTCTAAAATTCATTCATTTCCCGTAAGAGTACTAGATACCAATGTGGTTTAAACTGTCTTAGATATATTCACTCGCAGTTTACCCACGAAGACCCGTTTTCTCCCGTAACAAGTTGATACTAATGATAATAAATAGTGAATTACTCAATTTTGATAATTAATTACTCAATCTCGAATCGACTAATTCTCAAATCAGTTTGACGATTTCTTGACTCAAATTTCGAATTGAGTTATAATTTTTTTTTACTTTAAAAAGAATGCGACGAATTCACTTTTTGATAGAAGGAATAACTAGTGATATAGTAGTGCAATAACATACTTGTTTATTACTGCACCAACATTATATCTATTAAAATATATATTATACTAGATTAAGAGAAAAATTTAGTCTGAGTCTGAATCCCTTGAGTCGATTAGTTTTTTTACTAATTAAATATCGAGTCTAATTATATTCAAATCTAGTACTTTCAAGTATTTTGAATCTTGAATTCAGTCTGATTTTGTTATTTAAAAAAATAAGAGGCTCACGATGAGCTGATCCTGAGAATTGCTATTATTCGTGGAGTTCTTGCAAATTTGTTACTTTGTTATATAAATATTGATTCTCAAGCATATTAGTCTTTCAGGTAACAAATAGTTTTTGATCATTATTAATCAAGCATATGGTAAAAGTGCCGTTGCGCAGCTAAATTTATAACCATAAAGAGTTCAATCCAATTCCTTTTTTTAAAGCTAAAAATAATCTAAATCCCAAGCTCAGATAGTAATAAAAAATAAGTATAAATTGAAATTTTAGATACTCGATCTTTATTTTATTTCAGTATCCAAAGCTATTATCCCTCAAAGGCGCTAGTCTCCTCTGCAGGGCGTAGAACTAGAAACAGGAAATTAACATTTACGCTGTGATATCCAATTTATAAATATTCAACAACCAATTTTGAGAGTGGATTTTTGAATAAGTTACCAATACGCGCATAAGGAATAAAATATACGTCGTGATTACTTGGATTAATGAATTATATTTTATGTTTGCGAGATTAAAACCGTAGAAAAACACTCACGGTGCCACCCACATCACATAAGTGACACAAGTCTTTTCAGGGTGGTTTATTTTCTGCATTTTTATGTTCTTAGTTGTGATTTTTTCAAATAACCATAATTATGACTAAAATTTAGACAAGATGGGAAATTAAATTGAAGTATACTGCTATGTCTTAAACATTGATATATATCTTTTGATATATTAAAAACTTGTTTCCTGAGTCAAGTAGAGATTTTTTTTTCAAATATTGAATTTTTTTATGTTCAACTCTTTTTTTTTTGTCTGGAAAACTTGTTGTGAGGAAAGTAATTGTTCATCGTAGTGTAATTTTCTATTCTGAATGATTGATAAAAAGAACAAAGTAGTAGCGTTACCACTTGTTGATACGAATGAAATTCCAATTTTATCGAAATATTTTGTTAAAATCGTACAAGTTTCTTATGCATCTAATTAACAAATTGGATAAATAAGTGATGGGTTCTACAGTACAATATGTTGGCTATTGGCCCCCTAAGAGCTTTTTCCCACATGTTTCATCATTTTACGTACATATAAAGACTCTCCCAACACACCCATTTTTTTCATTTCGCCCGTTTTCTGGTGGCGTTGGGCAAGTGAACAATAGCTGTAGCATTAACTATAAACAACTAGATATAATATGTAAAGATGTTTTCAATGATTTAAATAGTTTCATAACGTTCTTTTCGTTTGTTTTCGTCTGATAGATATCGACATGATGAGTAAGCTCTGAATAATAGTTATAGCTACCATTTAGCCATAAATTTAAAATTGATAATTTATTGAAATTTCAACAAGAATGTTGTATACTTATGAAACGGCTTGACAAATAACAAAGAAATAATAATTTCAATTTCATTTTGTAGTTTTTCCATGAAGAGAAAACGTGAACCGAATGGACTATTCTCCAAACAATTGCTATTCCTCTGCGTGATGTCACTGACCATGTTATTGTCAGTTGGCAGCACATCTTCAATCAATAGATTACAGGGTAAACCCGTATTAATAGCAAGCTTCGTTTAAATTAGAAAAAGATTTGGACGAGTTACTAAAAAATCATTACAACTCAATTCTATAGAAAGTGGAAATATCCTGGAACCAAATGAAATGCTGGAACTGACAATGAAACCTCGATCATCAGAACTGGTAATTTGTTTCTATTTATCCAAAACGGATGCTTTAATTTTGTTTTATTATGGTAGAATGAAATAGTTGGGCGTTTAAGCAAACTTGAAAGCAATTTTATTGCTGTAAACAACCGAGATGAAGTTCAGCAACAAGAAACCATCTTTCTTAAATCGGTTGTAGTTAATCAGCAGAATGAAAAGGAGACCAAAAGGAATGGAGAATCTGAAGTTTTTGCAATCAATCAGATCAAAAGAGAGAAACGGGAAATGCTGCACTCTGTGCCAACATGTAGCACTAAAGTTTGCGCTTTTGATACGCATAGCACGAAAAATATCCAACCTGAAAGATTTTATGGGCCCCCGACTAGCTGCAGCGAGCTCCAAACCCTTGGATACACTTTAAACGATTACTACTTGATTAAGAAAATGGACGAATCAAACAACAGTGCCAATCAAGTTGTTTACTGTAGCTTTCATCAAACTCAAGCAAAGATTCAAAGTAAATAATATTATATATACTGTACATATATATATATATATATCTTATTATCTAATCATACAGTATAGTGGAGATAAACCAAAACTATTTTCATTTATTTCGCCCACTTAAAATGAGTTTATTAGTAACTGGTAAATTATGATAATTATTCATAAAAAGAGTTTTGCAAATCAGAAAATTCTAAAGCTATCCAAATTGGTCTTGGCCAGTCACCATCAACCATTAAAATTTAATTATTTTTTTACAATTAACATGGGAGGTATACAGCCTCTAAGGTTTATCTGTACCATACTGTGCATAGAGGATTTCTAATAATAGTAATATATTTTCTTATTCAAATCGAATATCATAAAGAACTTGAAACTACCATTGGATTCACCGGAGTGAAAACGTCGCCCGTCCATTTCTACGTTTATCTAAGAGGACATTATGGTAAAAAGGGACCGATAAAGTTTGAAAACGAATTTGTTAATATCGGTAAAGGTTTTGACTGGAAGAACCAGTGGTTCGTCGCTCCTTATCCTGGAATTTATTTCATTTCGGTTTCTGGAACCAAGGATAACATAAATAAAGAAAGAGTAGGTCTACTTGCTCTTTTAAATGGGAAAGAGATTGTTGAAGCACTTAGTTCTACTGATCAAAGTTATGGCCCATTTTCATTCCAGCTCTCTAGAAAACTTAAAGCTAATGATAAAATCGAATTGGTCTTAAAACAGGGGATAATTATGTTCTTTCATTTTATTGGCTGGATGGTTGAACAACAATTTGATTTCTGAAAACTTTAATTTTATCGAAATGAATCAAATATAACGACCAATAGCTCTTACATGACATAAATATAAGTAACACCTTTTCATGGACGCAAAGAATGACCCTTTTTGAGTTCTTTCCTTTTTAAATTGAAAGCTAGTTTTTGAGATCTTGATAATTCTTAGATAATATTAAACCCTTTCAAAAAAATCCGCATGTATACCCTTCCTATCCCAAATATTGTACCCTGGTCAATACAAAGTAACAGCAGTCAACAAAAACGGTTCATCAATAAAACCTAATTTTTGAAGGAATTGTTTAGTTTAGGACAAATAAATAAAAAAAAACCTTTGGATAAAAGGGTGGCTCATAACTAAAGAAACATTTATAGATTTGATTTATTATTAGTAACCAGGATTGTAGACATAGTATATCCAAAAAATAAACTTCTTAAGCGTGTTTTTAACTTAACACAAAACCAAACCTACTTAACTAAATTAAAATATACCCCCCCCCCCTTGCATTGAAAAAAACACCTTAATTTGATTTTTATTTAAAAAGCATTCGAATAAGAAAATAATGATTTACTCCAGCTGTGGGTGGTAACAGCTAAGTTGAAATATTAAAATAGACTGATTGCACGTTGTTGTTTGGAACCAATTGGGAACGCGAACTTGTCAATAAATAAAAGGTACCAAATAAAAAATAAGAAGCATGAATATGAAAACAATCACCAAATTAATGAAAACTTAACAAATATTCTATCTGAGATACTCTCAGCACTATGTATAAAATTGTTCACATTGTTCACATCCGCTTGATTTAACTCAAATATACAGAAAAGCAATTATTTTTTATAGTTTACATTACGAATATTAATTCAGGGAAAAAATATTTTATTTTCTGGCTTCAAAAATAAAAACAATTGGTTTATGAATTTTTCTATGATGATTTTTAAAAGGTAAAATCAATAATATGAATAACCTTTTGTGCAGAGGTTGAAACATATTATTAATATTTCTATATTGTTTAGTTTAGTTGCTAGCTTATATAAACAGGAATTCAAATAAGCTAACCGAAGCCATAAAATACCAATTTTATACACACCCTTTTTATTTACCTTTTTTAAAGTTGTTAAAATTTGCAATTAAAAATATCACTAGCTTTCAAACCTTGGAATAAAAAAATATTTTTTACATTTTTATATTTTTTATAAATAACATCTCAGCTGATCGACCCACGCCAGCGTGGGTTGGGCCAAATTTGAAGTAAAGCTCGAAAATGAAACGTATATTTCTCCTAGCCAATGGAGACCCAAGACATGTTCTCCATGAAATCAACTACATTTTCCACGGCCAATCAACGGATCTAGCGCTTGAGTGCGTCAATACATGCCACCAATCAAAATGACACAGCCATTCTATAATATATTCACAATTTCATCTCATGCAGCATCGCTACATCAGCTGATACTTGCCATCTAAATATAGTGAGAACCTGGAGGAGTCATCATCAGTCTCGACTAACGTCTACTTCTCAACTGACTGAATATCAAGTCAAACGTACGATAAAGGTAAAATAAATTTAGAAATTAGCAGAAAGTACTCGTTTGGCTTTCGCCAAACGAGTTTAAAATTCATAATAAATTCATTCATTTCTCGTAACAGTACTAAATGCCAAGTTGGTTAACGGTTGCTGCATCACAGTGTCGCAGATCTATATTCAAACACAGTTTACCTATACAAAGTCCCTTTTCTCCCGTAAGAAGCATGTTAAATGGTTCCGTTACTGAAATTATAAACCGTTTTCAAATCGTCGCAGTTATCGTTATCGTTATAGAAAATAACGAAAATAGCCATAATTTTATCGTTAACGACCCTTATTTTTCTCCGTTACCATAGAAAAATTACTAATCCGATTAATATATTCTCTTTTTGGGGGGATTGAAAACGTTGAATAAGTATTTTTTTAGTTAAACAAATGTCCTTGCAAACAGAGTCCATTACTGAACGAAAGAAACTTTTCAGTCAACCATCAGGTGGCTCTGCCCTCAATAATACCAAATAAGAGTATGCACTTCACTTGACAGTAGCATAGTCTTCGCTCTTACAAAAAAACTAGCCTTTTGAATTGGTAACTATTCTCAAAAACTACTCTTAACAGAAGAGAGGAGTAAGCAAAACAGAAATAAAGATAGTGAAAAAAAGAGGGATTTTTCTTTGGGTTCCTTCTGGGTAATAGATAGAAACCGGCAAACCGCTCGATTAAAACTTCAGAATATATGATTTCATATAATTATCAATATCTCACCTATTTGCTGTTGAAGTGCGTAAAATAACTATTTGTATAATTTTATCACTTCGGCGTACGAATACCTTCATTCCAGGTCTTAAATAACGTTTCTCGTTACAAGTGAAACTAGTTAATAACCAAAATAATTTCTGATGAACAAAGTTAACAATTAATGATTGAATCTCAAGTTTAATCAGATTCAAAATTTTAAAATATTTAGAATCTTGAATCCAGACAGATTTTTTAAATTGAGTCACATTACACAAGTCACGTTATTTTCGGGCGAATAATTTTCTGCATTTTAATGTTCTTAGTGGTGATAGAGATGAATAACTAGGTGTAGACACGGCAAGTTTTACTAAGAGAATGTATTTGTACATCGCCTTACAGGCTAAATTTATAAAACGTAAATGTCCTTGTCTCATCTTCTAAGAAGAGAAGGGTTCAACGTTTAAGGTTATCACAAAAATAGAAAAACAAGCTATTACATTCTAAACTCAATCATTCGTGGAAGGAGAGATTAGTCTTAATCTCTGTAACCTCCATTTCCATCTAGAAAATTCCATGAGAATCTTCCAGAATCGTTAGCATCTTTGATGATTACACAAAGATGTTCTCCTTTTGTGAAAAACTGAATATTCAAAAGTTTTATATTCGTGAAATTGCTTAGCAGATAACAAATAAATTATGATTTCAACTTCGTTTTCTAGTTTTTCCATGAAGAAAAAACGTGGGTCGAATGAAGTATTGTGCCGAGAAAGGCAATACCTCTTTGTTGCCATGTTACTGACAATGGCATTGTCAGTTATTGTTAATGCAAATATCAGCACATCTCTAATTAATGGAATAGAAGGTAAAACCAATAAATAGCAAACAATGCGTTGTTTAAGATGGATTTTAAACATTGTTATTACAAATTTCTGTTTCATCTGTAAAGAAAGTGATAACATCCCCATATCAAATGAAATCTTGGAATCCACTACAAAACCTCGATCATTTGAAGTGATAATTTTTTGCTATGTCTATGTCTAAAATGGATGTAATTGCAAATTTTTGTTTTTGTTTTGGTAGAAAGAAATAATTGGACGTTTGAGCCAACTTGAAAATAATTTTTTTGCTGTAAACAACCGAGTTGAAGATCAGCAAAAAGAAATCATCTTTCTTAAATCGGTTGTAGTTAATCAGCAGAATGAAAAGGAAATCAAAAGTAATGAAGAATCTGAAGTTTTTCCAGATCACCATAAAAGAGAGAAACGACAAATGCTGAAACCCCTTCCAAAATGCAGCACAAAAGCTTGCGCTTTTGATACGAGTACGCAAGTCAACCAAAATAGTTTATCTGAGAATAACGCCATATCTCCAATCGTAATAAAAAAGCCCACCAGTTGCGAAGATTTGAAATCAATGGGTCATTCAGTGAATGGTTTTTATTTGATTCAAGCAACTACAGAACATGATACAATCACTGTAACCAACAAAATCCTCGCTGTCTATTGCGACTTTAGTCTAAAAAAGCTACAATCAACTCTAAATGTAAAAGGTAAATTTAAAAAATGGCCATGATTGTTTTGTATTTAAATGAATGTACATATGTAAACATTGTATGTATTCTATTATATTTATAGATAAAATTACTGAGAACATTGGATATGTTGAAACGAAATCGCTTGCTAACGGTGTACAATTTTATGTCCAACGAAATTTTACTCTTCCGGAGAAAGAGGGGGTAAATATAACATTTCAACTGGAATTATTGAATATTGGCGGAGCTATGAATCTTACTACGGGAGTCTTCAAAGCCCCAGTTCCTGGTAAATATTTCTTTTCCTTCTCTGCAATCAAAGGGAACAACCTGAATAGCGGTACTGAAGTATATCTTTATCACAACAATGAACTTGTTGGAGCCGCTTATGGAACTGTTGGGAAGAAAACAACACTCGTCTTGCAATCTGTACTTCAACTAGAATTGGGGGATGAGATTTTTCTTCAAAAGGGACTTGGAGACACTATCCTCTTTGAAAAAGTAGGGCGTGAAAAACACGAACGTACTACCCATTTTACTGGATGGCTTCTGGAAGAAAATTCATAATTTTAAATTATAATTTCTATCTATTTAAAAAACCTAACTTAAAATTAAGAAATCGGTCAAATATTATAATTTTTTATTTAAAAAAAAGTTGAAGCTTGGAGGAATTTTAACGAAAATTAGTAAAAATTCACCTATTTAACTAATTAAAATTTTATTTTTATTTTTCAAAAAGTAAAAGCATGAAGGAATATAGAACTTTAAGTGGACTTTTATGGTATCGGAATGATATTGTTATCACTTATGGTGGCTAGATGAATCTTATTTTTAAATAGCTTGTATTAATATTCCTTTCATTTTGACAAAAAAGTTATGGAAAATATATTGGTACATTGGCTGCAAGGCAAAGAAAATAACTACTTTTGACTCTTTGTTGAAAAGTGTCAAGTATTTTATCTTCAAGACATGTTTACATATATATTTCTTATAAATAAAAGATTACGCCAGGTTCCAATGAACGTCAAAGAAAATGCAAGTGAAACTGTAATACGAGAAAATAATTAACGTCCATCACTTCACAAATATTTTTTTTTAAAAGCTTTACTAATTTCACATCAGTTTTTTGAACTTATACAACGAGGGTTTTGTCATTGACAACAATATATAAAAAGTATATAAAAAATAATGAGTCACAACACATAATATTATAACGAAATTAGTTTTTAAAACTTTAAGTATTTATTTTTAAAAACGAATATACACGATATCAAAACTGATAATAATTTCTATAAAAGCATTCAACTATGAAAGTTCTATATTTGTTTGCATGAAAATAATCATATTAGATCAGTAATGTCCCATGACTATAGTTTACTCATGATTCCATCAGTAGTAAACCTATTTACTCATTTTTATTTCAAATTTTAAAATCCGTTAAAAATCAGCTTTCAGTAACGTAAGCATTATCATCCGTCGAACGGATTTATATTTGCTGTAACATGGACGCATAGTTGCCTCCCTGTGTTTTTAAATTAAAGAGAATTGAGAGTAAGCGTTGTAAAACTTTTTTGTTTCTCTTTAAGCTTATTGTTTTCATCCAGATTTGCATTAATGTAGTATCATGGAGCTTAGTAAAGTTCTTACTGGAGAAATAGAAGTAATAAAGGAATATATATACAGGTAAAATTATAGTATGCGACTACGCTTTTTCGTCAAATAGTTCACTTAAATCACTTAAATGACTTAAATTACTTAGTTGTTATCTTGAAAAAGGTCTATAATCGGGACCACTCGCGAAGCCAAAGTTGGGGTTTTGGATGGGGAGATTTATAATTAAGTAATTTGAAGAATTTAAATAATCTAAGTAATCTAAGTAATCTAAGTGATCTAAGTTAATCAAGTAAATTAAGGAAATTAAGTAAATCAAGTGAATGATGGAATCCAAAACTTAAAATATTAAAATTCTTTCAATTCACTTAGTTCGACTCTAAGAGGACATTATGGTAAAAAGGGAGTGATAAAGTTTGAAAATGAATTTGTTAATATCGGTAAAGGTTTTGATTGGAAGAACCAGTGGTTCCTCGCTCCCTTTACGGGAATTTATTTCATTTCGGTTTCTGGAACCAAGGATAACATCAATAGAGAAAAAGTAATCCTTCGTGCTCTTTTAAATGGGAAAGAGATTGTTGAAGCACTTAGTTCTACTGACCGAAGTTATAGTCCATTTTCATTCCAGTTCTCCAGAAAACTTAAAGCCAATGATAAAATCGAACTGATCTTAGAACAGGGGATAATTATGTTCTTTCATTTCACCGGTTGGATGGTTGAACAACAACTTGATTTCTGAAAAATTGTATTCTGCTAAAACGAAGTAAACCGAAAATAAGAAATTGCCATTAGCTTTCACATGTCCCTATTAATATAGAACAAGAAAACAAGTGTTTTTAAAATGTTAGTAATTGGTTTGTGTTTGAATAATTAAAAATAACTTAAGAAGGTAAAATTATAAACATGTACACCCATGGAATTCCTATAAGTTGTACTACTCCCAAAAATGAATACAAAAATAATAGCAGTAAACAAATTACTAGCACTCTATATTTAGTTTTTATACAGTGTCAAAACCAACCAATTTATTAGCGTATTAGTTTCGTCTAATTTCAATCCAAATGCGTGCGTATAGTTATTTAACAATAAATAACTCTATGCAGGATAAGTGGGGAATCTAAGAATGCCAAAAATAGAATGGTACCTGATTGGAATCAGGTCCACTGGGGAAAATAATTTTAGTTTTAATCTAAAAATCTATTAAAATGGCTTGCCTCCACCTATCCAAATCTGAAAAAAATGAAAACGTGCAAAAAAATTAAGTTTCGACTATCCACAAGCTTTCTTTCTTATCGTATGACTGCTCAGCGGAGGTACGCAACAAAAATTTTATCCTATACATATTTTCGCCTTATTGACAAGGATTTATTCAATTTTACACTCCAATAAAATGAAATACTATATATTTAAGAATCACCACCTGCAAACCAAAGCCAAATTTTAAGTCGGTTTAATATGAACAAAACCCTCCCCGGAGAATTATGACCATGTTGTCAATAGCTCTGGTTAGTAAAGGTGGCAGCTAAATTGGATTTTTATATTTAACTTCGAGACATAATTGATTTAACCAGATAGAGAAAAATCATGTTTTATAAAGACCGAATAGAAAATGAAAAATATAAATATGCCAACAATCACACAACCAATGGAAATTAAACAACTATAAAATTGTTTAAAAATTGCGACTTAAATAGTTCTCTATTATTTGAATTATTTATTTTTGTTTCCACTCGATTTTTGTCATACCAAAGAAACGAAAAAAACTTATTATTCTTTATAGCTTTGCTCATATAAAATTTTGTATTACGAAAAATCATATCAAATCAGGATATTTAAAAAAATATTTTCTGCTAACAAAAACGTAAAATAAAATATTTATATAAGTTTGCTTATTACCCTTAATATATAGCATTGTTCAAGAGTTTATTTTTATTCTTTTATATAAAAATTTAAAAAAAATCTAGCTGGGTGCCTGGGTTTTTCATATTTTTTTACCGTTTATTACTTCCTTTTTGTAATTCTTTACATACATAAACTCAGCTAAGTGTAACCCACACGGCCACAGTCCACACCATCTGTGGGTGGGGCCAAAATTGAAGTAAAGTTAAACGTATATTGTTTGGAGCCAATCGGATTCATAGACATAATTTCCACGGCATCTACCACATTGTCGACTGCCAATCAATGGAGCAAACACTGATATGCGTCAACCACATTTCACCCATCAAAATGACACAGGCACTTCGTTAATCTGTGTCGGTTGGTCGTCAAACGATAGAATAACGGATTAAAACCTACTGTTATTTTAAGAAAAAGTTTTTTAGCGAGATTCAAACCTTTGCGATCCAGACAATAAGCCGATGCCTATTCCATTAGACCGAAGATAAATATTAACTTTAGTTCTTCGGATAATCATATTGTGTACTTTATACATCTATATGAAACAGTTTCACTTTTTTTTAAATTTGGCCACGTGATGGGCAATCATTCAATAAACACAGCAAAGCTATAAATTGATCATTAATGCATATAAAAATCAATGAAACTCCATTTGTAAAAGCTATATGGTTAATGTAGACCTAATCGGCATAATAAGAACCATACTCATGGCAATAAGCTGATCTTTCATTGAGGGCTAGATAGCATATTTTATTTATTTTGATTGAATAGAACCCATTTAGAAACTATTGGCATATTTTCAGAATAATGCTACTGAAACCTAAGATAAAAATTAACTGTCATTAATGTCTATTAATTGTTTAACAATCTATTATATCCTCTAAGATTAGCAGTAATCCTTGATGTTTACTTGATTCCTTGCTATAAAGTTAAATTATATATTAAATATTTTAAATATATTTTATTCCAAATCAGAATAAAGTCTCATATAATTCGAAAGCACAGCAATAAGCGCGTGACATAAGTTTTTTTTTAATAGCTGGCAATGTGCATCTACAAAAAAACGACATGAACATCCTATTGATAACCAAGTTGACGTGACAAGATGACGTGGAGAGTATAACACCAATTGGATTCGTTAAACTTGCAAGACAATTTCACTCGACTAATAGGGATTGTGAGGGCAGCATCGGAAATCGTAAGTCTAAAAGAGCTCTTTGAAATTTACAGACCCTTTTAGAAACTTATTGTTCCCATAAGACATTTCTAGAAAAATATCAAAGCTAGATCAAGATGTTCCGTTTACTTCTAAAGTGCCTGCTGTTACTTCAGCTGATGTACTTTATTAATCACAAACAGTTTGTAGTCGATGCAAATCAGTCCGACTTACGTGAACGAATGTCGAAGATAGAAGCTAATAATGTACAACAAGCAAGAGAAATTTCTATGTTGAAAACTAATGCCATTGAAGACAAGAAAGAAATCCGCCAGCTGAAAGATCGAGTTGCTCGTCTTGAGGCAACAGCATCCACAAGCAATACAATCGAAACGACAATTGAAAGGCAGGAACGTCCTGCCCGCCTTCTTCCTGCAAGATTTTTCAGGTAAAACTCGAAAAAAATCCTCTTCGTGTTTGTAATTAATCAATAAAACAAATATTGTTTTTTTTTTAAGAGAAGATTAAAATAAATGATTATTTTTTAGGGGAAACGACAAAAATGATGAAGAAAAAGAGGACATCATCCAACCTGAAAGGTTTTATGGACCCCCGACTAGCTGCGACGAGCTCCAAAAGCTTGGATATACCTTAAACGGTTACTACTTGATAAAACAAAAGAACGAATCAGACAATAATGCTATTCAAGTTGTCTACTGCACTTTCCGTCAACCTCCAGTAGAGATTAAAAGTAAGCACAACCAATCTACGAAACTAGACTTATGTTTAAGAATCTTTTTCACAATTTTTACTAAATAATGCATTTTTTACCTTCATGGTATATAATAAAGAATTGCAAGCTACCATCGGAGTTGTTGGATTGAAAACGTCGCCCGTCCATTTCTATGTTTATCTAAGAGGACATTATGGTAAAAAGGGACGGATACAGTTTGAAAATGAATTTGTTAATATCGGAAAAAGTTTTGATTGGAAGAACCAGTGGTTCCTCGCTCCCTTTACGGGAATTTATTTCATTTCGGTTTCTGGCACCAAGGATAACATAAGTAAAGAAAGAGTAGGTCTTCGTGCTCTTTTAAATGGGAAAGAGATTGTTGAAGCACTTAGTTCTACTGACCGAAGTTATAGTCCATTTTCATTCCAGTTCTCCAGAAAACTTAAAGCCAATGATAAAATCGAACTGATCTTAGAACAGGGGATAATTATGTTCTTTCATTTCACTGGTTGGATGGTTGAACAACAACTTGATTTCTGAACAATTTTATTCTGCCGAAATGAAGTAAACCGGAAATAAGAAATTGCCTTTAGCTTTGACATTGAAAGTCCTTATTAATATAGAACAAGGAAAAATTAAATTACTAGTTTTTGGAATGTTAGGTGTAGTTAAAATTCGAACAATTCAAAATACCTTCAAAAATAAAACTATAAATATGTACACCCATGGAATTACTATAACTTGTACCAATAAAAAATGAATACAAAATAAGAGCATTAAAAATTACTAGCACTATTTATTTAATCGGACCCCTTCTTTAAAATGTCTGCCTTAATCCCAAAGATGGACGTAGGGCTGTTTTTTTCGTGCATTGCACACCGGCGTCAGCGTCAATTTTCATCCAAGATAAATGCATTTTATACACGATATGATTTACAAACTTTATCAGTTTTACACGCTGAACACGATGATATGCTTTTAATGTTTTTTCATATGTTTTCCCTATTAGGGTTAATTTAAATCAAGAATGTATAATTTACCTATGCAATAAGAGGGTGGAAATGTTAAATAAAATACGATAATAGCTTATCATCATTGACGAATTGGAAAGAAAAACTTTGTTAAATGTAATTTGTTGTTTCATTTGCGTTACAACACTTTTAGTTAATATTTATTATAGTTAATTTTTTTCCGTAGCTGTGATTAGTAACGGTGGCAGCTAAGTTGAAGTTTTAAATTTAACTTCGGGAACGTAATTGATTTAAACCAAATAGGAAACAAAAATAAATCAAACGTGAAAAAATACCAAAAATAACTTGCAAAGCATAAATATGCGACCAATCATAAAAAAAAATGAAAATTAAACAATTATAAAATTTTACTGATTTTCAAAACCATGATGTATGAAATGATTCAAGACTATTTGAATTATTGTTTTTATTTATTTCCGCTGTATTTCTGTCATGCAAAAGAAACGGGGTAAACCTTTTATTTTTAATAGCTTTGTTCAGACCACATTCTTTTTATTACAAAAGTTTATGCGGGATTTTAAAAATGATTTTTGGCTAACAAAAACTTAAAATAAAATATTTATATAAGTTTGCTTATTAATCTTTTTTTAAAGCATTATGAAGAGTTGAAACATATTTTATGTTCTTTAATATAAAAATTAAAAATTAAATCTGTCTGGGTTTGTCAGATATTCTACATATTTCTATATTCATTATTATATTTTGTGTTACTTTAAATAGACAGGAACCATCTGTGGGTGGGACCAAAATTGAAGTAAAGTGAAACGTCTATTGCTTGGAGCCAATCAGTTCCATAGACATAATGTCCACGGCATCTGCCACATTGTTGACGGCCAATCAATGGAGCAAACACTGATGTGCGTCAATCACATTTCACCAATCAGAATGGCTCACAATTTCAGGGTATGCAGCATCGCTAGATTGGCTGATACATTATGAGCAATCGTTATAAACTGAGAATCTGAAGAAATCAAAATCACTCTCGACTAGCGTTTACTTCTCAACTGGACCGAGTACCAAGTTTAAAAAAAAAACAGGTAAAATAAATATAAATAACTATAGTGAAGTAAACTATTCAGTCGTCTCTCTCTTTACGAATATCCTTTACTTTCCCATAAACGTAAACTAGATCCCAAATAAGGTTTCGGCCCCAATGTCGCAATCCTACTCAAAAACTCTTTTTGTCTCGTAAAATGCGTATTAGAAGCTTCATAAATATTCAAGAATTGAAAATTGAACGAGAAATTTACCGAAGTTCACATTGATTTAATAAGTATTTCTCAGATATGCTTGAACAGTAGATGTCTATCATTAGGCTTATAAAAATAGCCCAGTAGACTACACAGAGCCACTAAGTAGTCCCAAGAATTCAAATGAAGTATCCCCGCATAAAACATTTCGGTAAGGGCACAGGCTACCAAAAATTAACTAAAAAAGCATAAATCTGAATACATCGAATATATTTTCTAGTTTTCAAGTTTGTCATCGCGTTCCTCTCTTTTTGTAGATTTTTTAGACCTTCTCCGAGTAAAAAAATATTTAAAAATAAAGTTTTATCAATTTTGCTCATTTATATTTTATCCGCATTTTCTTGAATACCTGTTAATATTTGCTTAGTTTATAGAAATATATGTATTAAGTACGTCCAATCAGATTTACAAAGACGGGTAAAAGATGATCCAGGCCGTAAACCGTCAGTCCCAGTGGTTAGAAATATAAAGACGTCCAAATGGTGAACAGATCACGGGAATCAAGAAAGTTAAATTAGTTTTTGTTGATCAGAGAATAAGATATTTTGGGTATCAAATGACCTTGGAGGAATAATTCTCGGTAAATTTGTACTGAACATATTGTTGGACTAAAATTTTTACGGTTTAAAGCTTTGCTCACTTTCATCTCAAGAATCGTTTGTTTTATCTCTAAAAATATTAACCTCCTTGAAATTTGATACAGAAGGTTCTTAATCCAGATAGATAAGATTTCTTGTGCGGGGCTAATGTCTTTGAATTACGGGCTACTGTCTATAACGGTGGAGCTCCTTTGTTTTAGTGGGGCTACTATGAAAAGTCGTTGGGTCTAGTGTCACTCGGGGGTGCTGACTATATCTCTAGAGTCGAATAAATGTCATTAGTCAGATTCAATCTATAAAAAAATATTAAAATGTTTAGATTGCAAACTTGGATTTTTAAATTTCAATTCGCAAATTTGAAAAATTTGTTTTACAGAAAGTATTTTGGAACCAAAAAAACAAAACAATAAAGAATTAAATTTTATTTTCCCCAAATTGTAATAATTTAAAATATGTGTATTCCTAAATCATAGGAATATGCTAGCATATAATCCATTTAAACATAGTTTTAATGGCGCTTTAAAGTTGACGTAATAATGTATTTTATTTAATATTTCTGATAGGCGTATTAAGCTTCAATGCAATCACCATTGACTTTCATATTCAAGTTTCTTATTGACCTTGCTTTTTTATTTAAATATTCCCTCAGAAAGATGCAGGATGTGAGACTTTGAGATACATGCTAAGGAACATTCTTACGAATTCAAATAATTAAAGAAACGAGTTATGTAAATCTACAGACGAGTCCGTTTTTCCTATTAACTCGTTGTAATACCCATTATAATTCCCAACTTAAAATCTATGCAATTATTGAACCATTTGTCATTAAAAAAATTAAAGGGCTTTTGGCCATCTTTAAAGGGTAAATTTGATGCTTGCGTCCCTTGTACTAGTACTTCAACTCGTTTTGAAGTCTTCAACCTTTTTTTGTGGGAAAGCTATACTAAGTGTTTTACTTCAATACGCGCTGAATATTTTGAGTTAATCATATTGAGATAACATTTACAACAAATTAAACTATTTTACATGGTTTTCTAAGTGTTCTTTTCATTTGATCTCGTCGGCTAAATATTAATATGATAAAAGTGGTGAAAAATCAATATATTTGCCTTTAAATTTAAAATTGTAGGTCTCCAAAAGATGCTATTATACACGTCCAATATTTCTCTTTTTCCTTGAAGCTCTATTATGAAAAAAAATAGCCTGACATCATTTGCACGACTTTTTCATTTCTTGATATAAATAAAGACAAAAAAGATGGCGTATTCGCGCGTCGTCTGTTTGTTAACGTTTCGCTCATTCCAATAATCTGTGGTATGATGATAGTTATGAAGGTATATGGAAATCTTACTTATGTTTAATCCGGCAGTTCAATAAAAATTTTAGTTAAGGTTTAAATTATTAGATATTTCTGCTCTCCACGAAAAAAATAATAAAGTAAAAGGTCGTGTTTAAAACGCACCTCAAACAAATCAAAACATTAGGTTGTAATATACTTGAGAAAAGCTTAACATATCAATTCAAATATTAATTTCATTTTGTAGTAACTCGATGAAGAGAAAGCGCGAATTCATTGGGGGATGCTCCCAAAAATTAATGTTCCTCTTTTTAACGTCGCTAACTATGGTATTTTCATCAGTCTTCAGTCCAAATATAAGCGCATCTCTTGTCAACAAATTGCAAGGTAAAATCATATTAATACCAAAGAATATCGTTTGAGATTGAAAACAAATCTATAATAGGTAAAAATTGTTATTAAAATTTCAATTTAATCTCTTTAGAAAGTGTAAATATACCTTCATCAAATGAAATTCTCGCCACGAGACCTCACTCATCTGAAATGGTATTTTTTCCTATTGTATTTTAATAATAGATGGAATAATACACTTTTCTTCATTTGTAATATAGAAAGAAATAATCGGGCGTTTAAACAACTTCGAAAGTAATTTTCTTGCTGTAAACAACCGAGTAGAAGGTCAGCAACAAGACATCATATTTCTGAAGTCGGTTTTAAATAATCGGCAGAATGAAAAGGAGATCAACTATTCTGAAGAATCTGAAGTTTTTCCAGTCCATCATAAAAGAGAGAAACGGGAAACGCTGAACTCCCCACCACAATGCAGCATAAAAGCTTGCGCTTTTGATATGAGTACCAAGTCCAAAATCGTAGTAAAAAAGCCAAGCAGTTGCGAAGATTTAAAATCAATTGGTCACTCATTGAGTGGTTTCTATATGATTCAAGCTACTGGGGAAGATAATAGTACTTTAACCAACAAAATTCTGACTGTGTATTGCGACTTCACTGTAAAAAAATTGCCAACTACCCTTAAACTGAAAGGTAAAATTACAATTAATTTATTTACAATTGCTTATTACATGAGTTTACTGTGAAATATTGTTATTACTTACAGGTGGAATTACTGAGTACATTGGCTATGTTGACATCCAATCACTCGCTCATGGTATTCATTTTTATGTCCAACGAAATTCTACTTTTGTGGAGAAAAAGGGGACGAATATAACATTTCAACTGGAGTACTCGAATGTCGGTGGAGCTATAAATCTGACTACGGGAATCTTCACAGCCCCAGTGTCGGGTAAATATTTCTTTTCCTTTTCTGCAATCAAAGGAAGGAACATAAATAGCGGTACTGAAGTATACCTTTACCACAATAATCAACTTATTGGAGCTGCTTATGGCACTGTTGGGCAAAAAACAACCCTTGTTTTGCAATCTGTACTTCAACTTGAATCGGGGGATGTAGTCTATCTCCAAAAAGGACTAGGAGACACTATCCTCTATGAAAAATTGGATAATGAAAAACATGAGCGGACAACCCATTTTGCTGGATGGCTTCTGGAGGAAAGTTCAAAGTCGAAAAATGAATTCCCATCCCAGTAAAGCAATAAACTATCTTGGCCTTCTTGGGGAATACCACATTTTAAAGGGATTGATAAATTATTCAAGTAGTTCAAGTAATTCATCCAAATTTTGAAAAATCGAAGCTTTCAAAAAGTTAATAAACTAAATTTAATGGAATTGCGAGTTTCAAATGATTTGTTAAAATAAAGAATTGTGATTAGATGCATTTTCATTTTTTATTGATTACATTGATATTTCTATCATTTCGGAATAAATAAATATAATGGGGAACATATTGGTTCCATGATTGGTACATTCTTAAAGGTTATTGCATAAGAAAATATGTATTAATATGAAATTCAATCGGCTTAATTATAGAAATGTTAAAGAATTAATCTTAGTGAACCATTTACACTGATTACTTTAAAACATTTTACACCAGCTTCCCGTGATCACACAATAGCTCGGTGAAATTTAAATCACAAAAAAACAATATTCATCATGTAAAAAAATTACAATACAATTAATGTAATGATAATCAATTAGACTTTTGTAACAAATACTGAAATTGATACATCAAGGTTTTGTCAATAACAAAAATAAATAGAAATAAGCATAACAATAGCCAGCCAGCCTAAATGAAATACAAAATCAATGAAATTACAAATTGAATAAACTCTGTATGAAAACTAAATTTGATTGCTTAGATGGATCAAGAGTATTTAACTTTGATGATTTCGTATTTCATGGTACGCATGGAACCATCTTGGAACCGGAATACGCAGTTCAATTTAAGCATCTCTGTTAATAATTGAATCTGTTGTAAGCTGTCTTAAGTTATAATAAGCATCGAAGAAAGTATTTAAAAATAATACAAATTCCAGGATAGAAATGAGCTTGATTCAAAATTACACTTTGAAATTGTATAAAATACAGTAGAAAAGATGAATATGAACCGAAGGACGTCACTGTATGCAGTTTTACCACAAAAAAAGTTAAACGAACCTTGGTTGGGGGGTTCTTAGCTTAACGAATTTAAGGGGCCCTTAGCTGTTTAGTGCTTTGGGCCCCTCAAGTTCATTTGGACCATACTGTACGTATACTGTATACAATTAATTAATTTTTTCTTTTTTTTCTTCGGAAAACTTTTTTACTCTTACAACTAAACAAAAGAAACTATTATCATAATAAAAAATTGGTTATTGGATGTATAAGTTTTCTTGTCTTTATATTACGTTGAAGGCAAAAAGTTTAAATTAATTAAATTCTGTTTTTTTTGGTGGATTGAAAATTTTTTTATATATTAGTTTTTTTTAATTGTATCAAGAGGACTACAGCAAAATGTAACCTATACTACCAGCTATGAGTAGGAACAAAGTTTAAAAAAATGAAGCGTAGTACATTGCTTAGAACCAATAAGGACTGAAGGCGTCATGATGATGAAAAACAACTGATTTCCGTGGTCCAACTAATGGAACACACACTGAAGTGCGTCAATCAAGTATGGCCAATGGAAATTGAAAAAAAAATCAGCAATACATTATTTCCTTATCTCCTTATTTATTTCAACATTTTTTTTATTTTTATGAAAAATAAATGATATTAAGATATACTTAATTATTCCTTTACCTGCAATCTTTTAAATTAATTTGCTGTTCTTCATGGCTGTAATTTGATTGGAGTTGCTAGATAGTTGATCTCACTATTATTGTAAAATATCTTACCTGATTTCTCATTTCTAATAGATAGAAATAGCTACCCATAGCAATAGCGTAAAAACATGTTTTTTTTTGTAATAAAAATTTTCTCTCAGAAGAATAGGATCTTACTATGTCTACTTTTATCAATGTAATATCAATCTAATTTATAGAACCTTCTTAAAATACTTTGCTGTGCTTGATACACGACCCTATATTTACCCATTTATTGTACCTACTTATATCATTTAAAATAAGAGAGATAAGAGCGTGGTAGCAAATAACCATTATTTTCTTATCTAGAATAATCGATTATTTGTTTATAAACTTTCTAAATATAACATTCACTCCATATTTAGTTTAGTATAAATTAAAGAAAATCATTGATGCACACATTTTTTGCCTTATTAACTAAAATTAACCATTTTATATTCGTCCATTTCGCCCAAGACTTGGCTGCGAAGTACATACAATGGGTCAGGATCGACTGACTGTACTTGTGCTTCTCTACATGTATCGGGACATAGTGTCTCCGCTGGTGAAGTGATTAATCTCTGACTGAGTACAGATGAAAAAAATACGACTTGAGTTTGTGATCTAATTGGAAAACTGCTAAAGATACGCGCTGAAGACAAGGTATGCAAAACGGCCTTTCAGCCATCTTGACGATTAAGACAGACATTTTGAAGAAAGGATCACAACCACTTTTTGTATTTTATCTCCTGAGGTGTATGAAGTGTTAGTGATTGAGCCAGTGTGGTTGTGATCCTTTCTTCTTCAAATTCTTTAGTTTGTCTAAAGTTGAAAAGATAAAATTTTATGAAACGTTGGATTGGAATCGTCAGGGTGAATATTGGGAGTAATATAATATTGAATATTGTAAGAAATATGGTGGCGTCCTGTTCAATTTGCCAAGAAAACCCTCTTGAGAAGGTGGGCGCCGACCTTTTTGAGTTTCAAGGCACTCACTACATCCTGCTAGTGGATTATTACAGCAAATGGCACAGTATTGCAGCTCTTAAATCCACCACGTCAGCAGCAGTAATTAGCGAGACCGAGAGAACATTCCCTGATTTTGGTGTGCCGTCAGTCTTTATGTCGGACAATTGAACTCAGTTTGCCAGCGCTGAGTTCAGGAGTTTCTGCCAGAAGAAAGGGATCCGTCAGACGACGTCTAGTACCGAATATCCGCAGTCAAGAGGTGACCGTCAAGACAGTTAAGCAGCGGCTATTAAAAATGTTTCAGAAGGGAAAGACGCTATGGGACTCCCTCGCAGCCATCAGATTGACGCCTGTGAGCTCAAAGTTGGCCTCTTCATCAGTTCTTTTCAACTGCAGCAGCAACAGGCAACTACAAGTTTCAACAAGGCTCGCTCTCCGGATGTAAGAGGATCAGCACTTTATGTCGGACAGAAAGTGAGAGCAAGAGTCTCCCGTAATTGGATCAAAGAAAATGTGATTCAGGTGTGCCAGCAGCCTCATTCTTACATCGTCCAATTACTGGATGGACGCCAGTTCCGTCGTACAAGAAGAGCCATCAACATTGACCGGTCGCCGAGTGCTGAAGCGAACGACAGAGATCTTCCAGTGGGAGCAGCCGACCCGGTTCCAGCTTCAAACCGGGCCGTAGTCACGCCACCGTCAACAAGCCCAGTGCAGCAGGATGGGACTGTTCAACCCAGTGGTGGAAGGGCATCCCCGTTGTCGCCGAACGTGACTGTAGTTAACACCCTATTCAACGTACGTGTTCAATGTCCTTTTTTTCTTTTTAATTGTTCTTTGCAGTATTTCTTTCTATTTTTACTTTTGTGTGTCAAATTCATGATTTAGATATTTTGTTTGCTGCTTTTAGTAGGCAACATTGTATCTACAATACAAAGACCAGTCTACTTCTAACTAACATACGAAGAACAACAATGTCTTTTCTGACAATATTGAAACTATCATATAGAAAGATGCTTAGATAAATCCATATAATAGTTCCAATCTTTATTTTAAGAATTATTTCTCTGTTTTCTGGCAAATCTTCAGAATAATATTTTTTTAAATTATAGAAGTGTATCTTTTTTTATTTTTCATTAATTACCTTAGCTACTGTACTTAATAAATGGTTAGAGTATTAAGAGAAATCAGAACGAAAATTTGTATATTTTTTCAGCAAACATTTATTATCCTATAATTTTCCCCCACAAACTAGAAATTTTTTTCGTTGAAACATGGCCAGACACCGAAACCTAGTTTTGGGAAAATTTTGTTTGAAAATCCAAATGAAAACCTTCCAAAAACGACGGATGATTCAAAAGCAGTATGCAAATACTTTTTAAAATATTAAACTTCTTATATTAGTACCTACAAAACTTTAAAATTCGTTAAAAAAGTCTTCACATACAAATCTGTATTAAAAAAACATTAAAGTAAGATAAAAGTTTAAGTATATTTTTAAAATTTATATATATAGTTAAAAATATATATTTTTTTATCAACATTTATGTTTTTAAATTTACAAGGAAATAAAACTATTTTTAAAACTTCAGAAAAAGAATTCTTAAAATGCACATTAATGGTAAATTAGACACATAATAAGTAAAAAATTAATAACCAATGCTTATTGTATATATTTTTTAAATGTTTACTTTAAATATTGGTTAGAATAATTATTGCCATAAATAAGGAAAACATTCCGAAAGATTTATATTGATAACCATTTCTCATATTTATTTTAAAAATCATACTATTTTATAGAGATCCTTGGAATCAAGAGTAATTTTCTTGAAATCGGAAATTAAGATATTTAAAACTAAAAATCTAAATCAAAACGAAGAGTTGAAAATTGTGAAGAAAAAATTAAGCAACATGAACAAAACGGTCGTGAAGCTATCGACTGAAAAGTATTTCTTTTCAAAATAATTTTAAAAAATTGATCATTCTACGTTTAGACTTAAAAAGAAAGATTACGAATCTGAATCCAATACCCCAGTTGTTAATTTTTTCTTGTATCGTCTTTAACTATAGTAAATGTACCGAAAAGAAGAGGAAAATTCAAAAAGGAAACCACCTTCAACCAAATGTGAGGATTTGGAAATTATGGGCTACAATTTTAATGGTTTCTACTTGGTTCAAGGAAAGCAAGTAAAGCCCCCTGGAGCGGCGATAGTTGCCGAAACCCATCTACATCTGGCAACCCCTTTGCAGACGACGGAAGGTGATTTGCAATTTCGGGATTTAGTTTGTTTTAACGTGTGTCATTCGTAATTTCTTTTATTCTCGAGCGAGTGCTCTTATTCTTTATTTCTGGCGAGAAGCCATAGTGATTTTACTGGGATTCCAGTCTTGTGTTTTATTCTGCACATTCACCATGTAAGTTTACATAGTAATTTTATGTATATTTGCCTTATTCTAATTGTTGTTTACCTTCCTACTAGTGGTTGTGTGTGTGTGTGTGCCATAGCTCTCTCTCTCTCCCTATGTATGTGCATCCGTGCCTGTGGAGCAAGTGCTCACCTTATCACAAGTATATTACTATTTTGTGCTGTATGTGTCACAGAGATATTTATGTATTTTATATCTATTTATTAGGAACGATTCCCTTTAATACAAGAGAGTGTGTTAGATTCCCGACTGAGCTCTAGTAACTTTATTTTCGCTACAACACCCCCTTTGAAAGGGAAAATCAAGACAGTCTATTGTGATTTCAGTTCTTCCACCACACTACCGTTCTATAACAAAAATACGACTGGTTTGTCAAATTTTTAGAAGTTATAAGAAAATGAAAATAAACTGTTGTTAAATTATAGTTGCAATTACGGAAAGCATTGGTTTCATCGGTACAAGATCAATTGGTTTCCACGGTGTCAAATTTTACGTCCAGCAAAATCTTCCATTTATTACTGGATTCGATGAGAAAATCAACTTTCAAGTTGAACGCTTGAATATTGGTAGATCTATGGATTTGTTACCACCAGTTGGTGGTATCTACTATTTCGCCTTCCCAGCAACTAAAGGAGATGCATTCAACAAAGGGACGGAAGTATTTCCTTACTTGAACGAATATGAAATAATTGGATCGGCATATGGCAGTGCGTCCTCTCGTTCAACACTTACCATACAATCTACAGTTAAATTATATACCGTGGGATAAGATATATCTAGTTAGGGGTGCTGGAGACACTATCATCCCCGGCGATAGTTCAAAAAGATTGACCAATCTTTCACTGGTTTCCTTATCGAAGAAGCATTTAGTTAAATGTATTCCACACATATAGAATCCCGGTTACTGATGTAATGATTAATGACCAAGAGAAATCAATTTAAACCCACAGAAACGCGCACCTCCATAATATTACACGAAACTTAAGATTACAAACAGAACACAGTATGTAAAAATAGAATTTTACGTATTAGATTTATGTTTAGCTTAGGGTTTACTGGAACAACCCATAGGTAAAGTATGCAGTTTTCTTTTTTTTATTGAATGACAATTACATTGACATAAAATTGACATCAAACAATAATTAAGTAAAATATTAAAAAAAAGGATTATATTTGGAAACATAAAATAGGTTGCTTAGATAAATCCTTCGAGTTTCGGCCGATTAGAAGTTGTGAATTTCCAATCCCAAACAGATCGGCCAATAAATAATATGCAATTGAAGAAGGGTTAAAGAATTTTTTTTGCATGTATAATGCTTAAATCATGGCGCAAGTATTGAACTTCCTTTCGTCTGAAAACAAAATAATTTTGCTTACATTAATTGCGCTGACAGTACCGAATGAGGAAAGTATGGGGATGACAAACATTATGACTAATAAAAATATTGGTTTTAACAAATAACAATTGTGGCGAACATCCAATGGGATACAACCAACCAAGGCAAAATCGATGGAGGAATCCTATTGGATTATTCTTACTTTTTGCTGACGTGGTGATTAAACTGATTGAATTCTCGAACGTGTTTGGTCGATTACTATTGTTAAAACTTTCATCCATCTTACGCGCGATTACTCTAACCACAGCCTTTTTAACTTTCTTTCTTATTAATTTTAAAATGAAGAGAGGCGGTTTGAAAAATTTTGGGCTTCTCTTCCAATTCTTGCTTTTTTTTTCAACTATACTACCATCACCAATTTACATTAGTAGGAGCGATCGAAAATCGAATTGAATCAAATCTTCCAACACCAAATTTTCCAACGTTCCAGAGAATAGGATGGATTTGAATGAAAGAATGAAGAAAATAGAGGACCGAAATAGACACCAAGAACAAGAAATAAGTTTTTTAAAGACAAATGCAATTGAAGACATATATATATATATATATACAATTTTCATTAGTACTTAATATTAAAAAAGTGACGAATTTCGAATGATTCATTAGAAATTTATTACTAAATAGTCTACACAATAGTCCATAGTTTGCAAAATTCAATGCCCTCTCAAAATCTCTAATTAATGCCCCAATGGTTCAGTTTAAATGAATACTTTCTATTCAAACTGTTGATAACCCGAAACCGATTCGGTTTATATTCTATTAAACTTCAATAATGTTTCCCACGTAAAAAGAGGACGAGAAAATTTTGATTCTACGTTGGATTTCACATCAGGATCAACTGGCAGTAGACAAGGTCAAAATGAATAATAAAAAAGTCAGGATATATTTTGGGGTTTTGTCAAAATCCAACAAAATTCTTTGTGATTATCTAAACCGATGTGCTAAACTTAACACTTTTTGAGAGTTTTCGATAAGTTTCTAATTTGGGGGAGATTTTCATAGTATTAATAATGGCAATCAACCGCATAAGCTGTAGCGGTTTTCTACTAGAAGCCCGCCGAAAAATTGAGAATTTTATAATATTTCCGGCTTTTGGGGCGCAGAAAAACGTCTAGTGGAACGGGCCTCATAAGATCAGGACCAGCAAATTTGTATTCTAAAATTTTCTAATAAATTCTTAAAATTTCTAATAAAATACTTATAATATAGAGCAAAACGGTTGCCAAGCGCCCAATTGAGCGCTTGGCGGAGAACCTTTTTTTACTTTTCTACCAAAAATTGCTAGTTTTGGGGCGATTTTGTCTCATGCACGCAGGGCACCGAAACGCCTTTCGATGGGCGCCATCCTCTTAAAGAGGAGGGCGAGCGCCCCTTCGCCCCCCCTCTAATCCGCCTATGAGGAGTTAAAAATAATAGGGGTGAACATTTTCTGCAATTTTATGGACCTTCTGCTAATTGCGATGAGCTAGACAAGCTTGGCTACACTTTAAATGGATATTATTTAGTAAAGAATATGCAACAAGAAATGCAAATCACAAAGGAGTCATTGATATTGTGCATTGCCCATTTCAACAACCATTGAAAGGGTCGAGTAAAAAATGTATACTTATCGAGTGTTTCTTCATTTTAAAATAATAGTAGAAACGTTTAATTTTACATGATTGCAGTAGCTATTATGGTATTTAAATTGTAACTCATTTTAATTTTTTAAATATCGAGGCGGAGCGAATAGGAAATATCGTTTTACAACACAAAATGAATTTAACTTCTCGTGAAAACAGAGGTTTTATTGATTTATCATTGATTGAAGATAGTTTGAAACAATAGCACTTTTATTCCTTTAATATGTACTAAAGATGGCATGGAAGGCAAGTCCACTGCTGTAACCACCATCAAGTCTAGAGGTATAACATTAATTTGTATCACCTGGATTGCTTAGTCTCATAAGGATGAAAAGAAGATAGATTGTATTTATAATTCTTTTAGGGGAAACTATATTAATTTTGACGTAGACTGAGTAGAATTTTGACGTTGACGTAGTCTGGGCCGCAGTCGTTTCGGAAGCGGGAGACGGAAACGCAGAATTACGGATAAAATGTCGTCTTGGCTCTTGCTCTAATGATGACCTTGCAGGCAGATGTCTTCACGATGTTGTTGAGATGTAAGATTGAATTGGTATCCGTATCACATACAGAGTAGTAGAAAGAAGTGAAAGTGCAGATTATACGAGCATGATGGATACAATTTGTGAAGTGGAGTACCAATTAACTATTCAGAAAACTACAATTCTCAGAGATCAATATAGAGCCTTCTTTTCCACTAACCACATTGTCTAGGTAGCAGCAGATGGTAGATCAAAAGGATAATGTTCCCATCCGAAAGAACGCGATTCAGAACAATTGAATTAAATTCGCACATTTCAAGAACTCATCTCAAACTTAGAACTTCCGACCAAAACCAATGTACACTTATTAACATCTTGACATTCAGCATCCAAACTTCCACTACTGCGATGCCAACACCAGCAACTATTTGCTGCTCTACTCTCTCTACCATAGTGCCACAATAACGGGAATTTAATCTAAACTAGAGACTTCTTGCGTAATCTATCCGCAATATGTTCCGGCCCAAAAAACTGTTGAACAACAGAAAAGTGCTGAAATCCGGGAATGAATCAGAGCCTCCTGAAACCTAGGTGAACTCGCAAGGAACCCTCTTCAATTTTTCCCGTGAGTAGTGAAGTTGTGATGAGCAAGAAGAGCAGATGTTGTGATGAGCAAGCTGCAGAAAATATCTCTCAATCAAGCAAACCCAAAGCCGTCAACAGGAACTGACAACTCTAACTACTTTCAAAACAAATTGACTAAAAATTAAAAAAGGCCCATATGCCACCAAAGCTATCTTTACCACAGCAGAGCCGCTCACTAGCCCAGCCCGATGAAGATCCGACCGAATGAACATATCGAAAGTAAGAAGGGTCAAAAGTGTAAAAAAGTGAGACAAAACGATTGTGGTTCGTATGATCTCACACTAAGCCACCAGGAACTGTACGAACACGAGAAAACTCCCAATCAAAGACCGAGAGTACCATCGCTCCAGCAAGTGCGACCACGAATATACCCACCGAGTCGTGCCATGTCATGTACTTCGTCCTTCAAATGTACTCCAGGCTTTCACTATTCAAACTCAATTTAGGCATTTGCCTTACCATCACGTCGTAAAGAGAACCTCTCAAGTTAATCCTTGTGGGTCGTAAAAACAACGCTGCCATGGCACTTTAGGCCAGGCAACCATGGCACTTAAGGCCGATAAACAGTGGCACTTAATGCCGGGCAGCGATGGCATTTTAGGCTCTCACTTTACTATTGCACATTAAGCTTTGATTTTACTTGACGCTTTCGTTGCAACTTTGCACTTGTGGTTCTTTTATTTAATACAAAGGCACTTAAGTCCTTTGTAATACTATTGCACTTGATGCTTTGCTAGCAACAAAAACTGTTACTTGGCGAGGCTTTTGCGGACCAAGGGTTGCAGGCACTGCGCTTAATTGGACTGGACAACTTAGGGTGTTTCATTTTTGCAACTTATTTTTTAAATCGAATTCCTGTATTGAATCGAGGTGTGAAATGATGAAATATTATCGCTCAATTTTTATCAGACCGAAAAAAAAATATTTTGGGGTCCCGCAGACAAAAAAACGTGAAAATAGCGTGAAAATATGGGTGTTTTAAATTATAACGGAACTCGATTGCATAATAAATATTTCCTGTACTATTATTAGATAGATAAAGTGGATTTGATCACGTATACAAAGTTTGGTGAAGATTGGTTAAGTTTTAGGGGTCCCGCAAGAGGTTGACATAGTTGTGTATGTTATTGCTGTCGCGCAGTGCGCACTTATGCACTATGAGGTTGTTGTGTATGGGGACCGTTTAATTTAGTTTGAAGTCTTTCCTTTTAAAAAATTAGTTATTGCCAATGTTAATACATGTTATATGAGTAGATTTTCCAATAAAAATTGGCTTTGTCTTCCGTTTAAGTTACGGTAGCCATAGTATGCGCCGTTCCGCTCTTATTTCCCCCGTAATTTCCTATTAATGTATTTTGTACAATATATCCTTTTAAACTGCACAATTTCAATGGATAATTTGATTAATCCCATTCATTCTCATTAAAAATAAACCTTTTTGTTCGCAGAAAGTAAAAAAAAATACACACATAGTGGCTTTGATGGAGAGAACAAATGTGTTGTATGTTTTCCTTTCAATTAAATGGAATCTTCATTAATATTCACTTTTTAACTAATGAATATTACAGGACAGTTAAAATGATAAATATTACAATTGTTGGCAAAAAAATCTATGTTTAATTTTAGTTAATATCCATCTAGTGCAATAGTACCCAAGTAGTATAATGACGGGCCAAGTAAACGAAAAGATGATAAAAATATCAACTTATATTTTAAACCGGCTTTAATAAAACGATATTAAGGTTTATATTAACATAATTTATAATATTTTCTACAAGTACTTTTTAATAAAAGTTAAAAATTTCCGATTCAATGCAGTGTTATACTGTTATAGTGCATAAGCATGCTATAGCATATACGATTATGCCAAAACTACCAACCCCTTGCGGGACCCCTAAAACTTAACCAATCTTCACCAAACTTTGTATACGTGATCAAATCCACTTTATCTATCTAATAATAGTACAGGAAATATTTATTATGCAATCAAGTTCCGTTATAATTTAAAACACCCATATTTTCACGCTATTTTTACGTTTTTTTGTCTGCGGGACCCCCAAATATTTTTTTTTCGGTCTGAAAAAAATTGAGTGATAATATTTCATCATTTCACACCTCGATTCAATACAGGAATTCGATTTTAAAAATAAGTTGCAAAAATGAAACACCCTAGGACAACTGACGAACCGATTCAAAAAATGAGGTCAACGTCCCAAACGCCCAAGAACAAAACAGCCACATTTCGTTATGGACAAAGCCATCCAGCCGCACGGTACCTTTTTAGAGCACTGAATTCGGCAACAGCAATACTCCTTGACTGGTAACCATCAGTCAAAGTTGTCTGGCCCGTTGATCCTTTACACCGACAAAGTTCTTGAATTCACATTGTCGGAATCGAAGGAGAAGGGACCCAAACGATTTCTTGGTGAATTTGACAGTGTTGACAAGTGGGATCAAATATGTGCTAAGCTGAGGGCAAACTAGAACGTGCGCGGCTACAGACGTGAAGGTTTACGCATTTATTTCGAGGTATTCGCGAGGTCCACTTTGCGTCAGCTATCTGATCTGCGAGGAGTCAACGTACCGGGCGTACGAAAGGCTTTGCCCGAGGAATGTTATATTTTCCAGAGTGCAACAGGGGATGAAAAATACAAACGAGTGGGCCATAACTTCATGAAAAGGGACGTGTGTTATTCGACTGGGGCGAATAAGAAGACGGCTACTCTTGCAGTGGTCGCCAAGTCGCCACAAAGATGATGGTGCTTTCCAGTTCTTCGGTGCTGGGCGTGGAGCAGGTGCTCGTCATCGCCTGAATCGCCATAAGCATGAGGATGCTGAACCATCAAATGAAGAACCTTATCATGTTCCACCTGCTCGTCAGTTCAAACCTACTCAACGACAACTTCTTCAAGAAAAAAGAGCTGAAAAGGCTTCTCAAGAGACAGTGGCTTAGCAGGCTGACCAACCAGTTACTCAAGATCCAGGAGATTATCAACGACGAAGAGCAGCTCAGGAAAAACAAGGAGCAAGAGATAAAGAGAGAGCCCCACGTCCTAACCATGGCGGTGTCCTTGGAGCAGCTGCTTATCCGAGCTTATCTGAGTCTAAGGATGTTGAACCACCACAAGAGTCTTCTCCTGAATCACCTGCTCGGACTCGTCTACGTCGCCAGGCTCAACGATCACCAGAAAATGAGGAATCGCTAAGAAATATAGTCTACAGGCTCAGGGATGACGTCAACAGGCTCAGCAGGGATGCACGGACGAGGGAGGGGGCATCCAGAGCATCAGCCGAGTTAAAGATTTGTATCTCGAGAAAGTGGTGAAGGAGACTACCGACGAATATGAGCTACTTGTTAGGGAAATAGAGAAACTGAAGCTCAATGTAGACAAGGACGCCAGTTCTACTGAATACCAATAGAACATGCATCTCGTGGTCTTTTGTTCATCTTTACAACATTTCTAGACGGTCTTTTTCAGCCGAGTTAAAGATTTGTATCTCGAGAAAGTGGTGAAGGAGACTACCGGCGAATATTAGCTGCTCGTTAGGGAAAAAGAGCAACTGAAGCTCAACGCAGACGACTGTATCTATTAGTCGTTAATAATAAGGAATACAGAATCTTAAAAGCATAACTTATGTCCTTTTATGCTTATTTTATCCAAATTCTTATGAAGTTATAAGTAGTTGAAGTATATAGATTTACAAATATTTAAAGTTGACTGGCCATTATGAAATTATTGGCGATATTGCACTCATAAGAACCTACTATTCAAACCAAATTTATCAATTTTGTAGATCATAGACGCTAAAAAGAAAACGCTGCGTGCGCTATGTACTGAAATATTTGTAGCAAATAAGATTAAATATATAAATATATAAAAGAAGAAAGTTGCAATGGCGTCTTGGGTTTTTATCTGATTATTTTTTTAGTGATTTTCACCTGATTTTTTCACAATGGTTTTTGCTGTCAAATTATGTTTGTTCTTTTCATAAAATAAGTAACAGAAGTTATTATCGAAATATATACTAATTTCCAATACTAATTTTAAGCACGACAAATCAGCAATACAAATATCCTTCCTGTAATGATATGGAAGCTGGAAGGATGGATGGATATGGAAGGATATGGAAGCTGGTTTATAGCTTTTTTCCTGTAATTGTAAAAGGATATAGACTTTTATAGAGTTTTTTGCAGTGGCTCGTGCAGCGGGTATCAGTAAATCCCTTAATGGGACGAATAAAAAATATTACATATACTAATATAGTTTTAATAATATTTTAGTATCTAAATAATCTAAATTCAAATATTTTATGTTGTTCAAATAAATTTAAATTTTATATCTAAATATACTATTTTAATGTGTTGTCCACAATTTTTATCGAATAAGCTAGTAAATATTTAATTCAGTTTTGGAGATCGATCCCTTGATCATACTTCATTGGAAAAATGGCGAAAATGAAAGGGTGGATAAGAATAATTTTAGTTGCTATATTGATTAAAATAACTCTCACAGATGAATTGAAAAAATCACACGATACTAAGATTACGATTACGATACAAGCATTAACTATGCCTATGCATATCTACTTATTTTGTTTTTTGCAAGGTTATTTATTTTAGGAATTGCTTGTACCAGTATTTTGTATATAGGAAAAAGTCTGAAACTGAAATAATCAGTTTTAAACATATTTAAAGTAAATCTTTGCTCAAAATCGCAAGAAAAGAAAAAGTTAATATTTACTTTTCAAATTCTCAATAGTTTTCACAGTAAGATGAGCTATGGTATGTACTCTAGACAAAGTTAATCGGAATAAATATATCGGTAAAGAAGCAGTACCATAATCTTTATTTTTTTCGCTATACTCGATGAATTTCCTGGCCAAGTTATGTTTGCGCTGTAAATATCCCGTTTTACACGGACTTTGTGCCAAGTCAATTGCTTCAGAATTAATAAATATTTTTTTTAACAAATATGGTATTGTAATATTTGTTTATCATCATTTACCGTAGCTATTTTATAATTAGTTTGGTTATAAAGTTAAGTAAAATCTATCACATTTTTTTGAGAATATACATTTTATCTTGGATTTTTCTTTCACACACTATAAATGGTTCTGCTGACAAACGTATACATGCCAAAAATCAATTCAGGAAAAATGCGTTTGATAAACAAAATGGAAACCTGCAAAAAATTTCGGATAATTCGAAAGCAGAACAACAATACTATTGAAAAAATTTACTTACTCGTGAGGAAACTGAACAGTAATAAATCATTCATTATAGTAACATTATTAATGCCATTTTAGTGTATTCCATTTTTTATCTGTAAACAAGAAATGAAATAGCCCTAAAGCAATTTGAAAATTTAATATAAATAAATTATCTAAAAATTTGAATTTTCAGAATTTTCAAAAACAAAGAGGGCGTCTCATTTCGATGGGCGATGTCATCATGGGCTTAATCGTTCGAAGCTACGACATATGAGACGCAGTTTTACTATTTTTTAAATTAGTTTAATATATGTGTTTTTTCCAATCACCGAAGGAGGTAGTTTTGTGTACAAATATTAAGTTGAAAAGATAAACAACACAATACTCTTTTAGAAAAATTTTAATTATAGTTCTAAACATTGTTGATGTAACTTAATTTAATCAACTAGCTTGTTTGAGTTTTTTTACGGCTTGCCATCACCCTAAGAAGGATTGAAAGAATTTCGGGCCATAACAAACGTGGAAGTCGACCTGCCCAAACCAGCTCGGGAGGCTAGCAAAAGAGAAAAGACCGAGGGATTCGTAGGAAGAGACCATCCCACTGAAAGTCTTGAGATGTCCTTCGCTTCCGGTCTTGAGGTGTTGGATACCAAGCCCACTCGTTAAAAAGCTGGCTTGTTGATAAAGCGGAAAATAATATACATTTAGAAACATAGATCCACCGCATAACACTTTCGGTTTTTAGCTTAAGGCAGCTATCTAGTGGATGATCGATGAACTACTTGAAATTTTGAAACCGGAGGTTTCTCTGAAATTCCTCGGAAAATCCAAAATATTTAGTTTGCATAGACAAGTATAGATGGCCGGCCTAATTCTACGAGAACAGGGAGACTTATAAAACAAATCGAAATTCCAAATGTGAATCAACATGCTCCGGATTAGAGAAAATTCTTATACTCCAGTGTGGTATATTCTAAGTGTATCATGACATTTTGGTGCTCTAAAAGATATTGTATTCGATATCCCGGCAGTATTTGAATTTTCAAATGATTAAAATAGAAATAATAGTCTCCGTTCTCCGACCTTTTGAAAACAGATTTGAGCCTAGGTTTAGGGCTTCGGCCTTTTTTGTCGTTTCGGAGCTTAATCTTCCTTAGAAGCCTTCTCTCTAGTTTGCTTGTCAGATACAAGAACAGCGCCTCCATCCATTTTTAGCTTGTTTAAAGTGAAATACCCTTCTTTGAATCCCAGTTTTTCGTTTCTAGTAAAAAAGAAAATTTAAGAAAAAAAAATACTTTTTGATTTTTAAGTTTTTAGATAACGTATCATTTAAGGACTTCAGTTTTATTGCAGATAAACCAGTTGTCTTTGTTGGAGTCATTTTTTATGAAATATTTTTATGTTTTCTATGCAAAATTTCAAAGGTATCCAAGTACTGTTGTTTTGTAGCTTGACAAGGTCGTTTTCTCACGGAATGAAGGGTACGATCGATTGATAGCATTTTTTTCTGGCTGAATGTCTGTTTCTTGTAAACACATAGAACAATTGGAAGCTTCATTAGAAGAAAGTCTTCAAGCCGTAGTTGCTGGGGATACTTTAGTGTGTATAGTTGAATGGGAAGTTCCATGTAGCAGACCTTGTAGCTGTAATTACTTGGGTTTGTGTAGTGCAAGCAGTAGTATTCAAAGCTGATTATTAGCACGCCTTGTAGACTCCCTTACTGTTTTTACCGCATCCATTATCGTTCAAAGCTTAATAATTAGCACAAATTGTAGCCGTGATTACTGGAGTTTCTTGCCTGCGTGTAGTAGCGTTCGAAGCTTAAAAATTAGCACGTCCTCTAGCCGTCGACTTAAGCGTTTTTATTGGGTATAAACATCGGCTGCTGTATCAGTAGCAAGTCTCGAAGCTTTTGTTGCTGGGAGTACAAGTACCATGCTTTTGGGCGGAGTCTGCATCGTACCACTTCCTTTTTTGGTCGCACTTTCCTCTCTTCTAGCTCTTTCATTACATTTTCATATTAATGCATCAGGCAAACCTCTGCTTTGGCATGTTAAGATAGGGGGACTGTAAAACAACTCATGGTTCTTAAAATAACATGCTCCTAAAAATAAAACAATGTGCTTTTTTACCTTTTTTGGTCTCAATTAACTTCATATTTTGTATCTTTTGATGATCGGGATAACGTAGCCGGATGTAATATTGTTTTCCTCAACCGTTTGTTGTTGGAGCTTATAACTATATATACAATACATCCATACTCACATTTTTATACAAGCACTGTAATCTCATATGTTATCTATCATAGGTAGCCACTGAGAGTGATAAAGACTACTTTCTAGGATCTCGGAACTGGGCTTTTACTCGGATAGGGCTAAGGTAAGCTACTGAACTAGGCATTGGCAACCAAAACTCCACTACTAACGTCAGACCTCACTAATGACGTGATAAGGAAATAGAAAGACTTACCAGCCAAACGAAACCCTCGTGTCATCCCAAAACTGGATCACTGAGGTAGTTAAATCCTAAATTTGAACAGGGTGTCATTATTACCTTATGTAAATTATCAAAAGCAAAAAAGACAAGTCTTGCTCGGTTAGGTGTATTAGACAAATACTACTATAGGTGTACTATTTTTTCCGTTAAACTGTGCTAATACAACTGTGTTTCAAAGCGAAATTATATTGCACTTTCGCAATTTTACTTTAAGATCTGCTGTAACAATTTTGTTATCATTAAGTAAAGCTTAAACTTTGTCTAGACTTTTTTCCGGAGCAGCCATGGAAAGAGTTACATCTGCCTTCCTGGCTTTAAGGTATTAATTTAGTTTTTCATTTTTTTCTATTTCAGTCTCCAGGGTGATCAATGGGTCAGCATATTTTTCTTCGGGTACTGCTTTAATTTTCACTTCCGGACCTAAAACATTTGAGAATTATATATTTTTAAAAAATAAAATAAAAGCAAATTTAGTTACTGATCTGAGCATTATGTTGAACAGAATACAGTATAACCCTCAAACAGTTTAAAGTTAAGTTGGTTAACTAAAAGTAAATCAGATAAATATGAATATTGTCCTTGATTAAAAAACATTCTATTAAAAAAATCATATAACAAAATGATACATTGTTTGGATTCAAGACATGTTTGAGTTTTCACAAAACAGTAAACTATTTTTAATGTGAAATATATATATTATCAACAGCTTATTATGTTTGATTTTTACACGATGTCTTTTCCTTCTTCTCAATTTGCAAAAATCAGTGAATGGAATGTCAACATCGTTTTAGGGGAAATGTGCCCTTTTCTATGACGTCCAATAATGCCAATGATACTAAAACAAAATTGGTTCGTTCCGTCCATGTATGATAATGTATAATACAAAATATATTTATATTCTGTTTCGTTAAAATTTTCTGAGGCAGGAGTGCAGGATACACAAATAAGTGAAAGTGAATCAATCATTTGATAGTTTGACTGGAATTGTTTTTGAGGTACAAGTTGTTAAGGTGTTGTATAGCGCCGTTAAAAAGGCATATTTTTCCATTCTCCAAATGCACCGAGACATTAAGATACAAAGTGTTTATTATCCTTTCTAAGCTGACGACATCGTTGTGATTGTAAAGGTTTACATCAAGGTGGTAATTTTAAGCTTAGCGGAACAAATCACGACTAACAATAGAAAACTCGTGCAGGCTTGTCGTAATATATTTCTCATAAAATAAGACATTTAAAACACGTTGTAATTATAAGTTCTTCATAATAATAATATGTTTAGATTCTTTCATGTCCTTTTGCGGAAACAAATGCTATGAAGAGAAAAAAAACATCGGCTACTAGAAATAAAAGTCAAAGAATTTGTTTAACGACGAAGCTCTCTAAAATCAACATTAAATGTCTGATTGGGGTGCCGGAAATTCTGTTTCATTCTTTAAATCCTTACTCGCACAATTTGTTTTTGAAAACTAACGCTGTTTGCTCTAAATGGAATAATGCTACACGTTTAAACACGAGTTTATAAATTTGACATTATTTTAAAATTTAAATTCAATAATTAATTAATTGATTAATTAATGGCTTCGAGAGGGTTTGTTGTTTAGCCATAACTGGATTTTTCAGAGATTTTGATCTCAAAATCCACTCCAGATATTTTTTGAAAAATCTTAACCAACATCCAGAGCATATATTTTGAATTTCTCTCTTTTTCATTGGAACAACTTTTCCCGAACATCATATATTACCTTTGATGTCTCCTTGGCGGATCTGAAAAAAATTTGTTGGCCATTGGAACAACCCTGTTTTCTCATTGGAACATTAAAAAAAATCTACTCTGGATGTACAGAATATCTTGAAAATCTCGCTATTGAAAACCCTATAAGACAGAAGAATATCCGGCTAAGGCACATGAAATGTGTGAATTCGAGACCGAATATTTGTTAAGTACCTCAGAGGAGTCGTATGTGTGGAAGCTTTGGCATAAAATGATTATTCGGCCTACAAATGGGGACCTGGAAAATATCAAAGCTGGTTTAGAGGGGAAATACTTCTCCGCCAATGACGTGTATAATACTTATTTTTTATAGAATAGTCTAATGCAGGGGTTCTTAACCTGGGAGGTGTGCCTCCCCAAGTGAGGTGTGGAGGTGGTCCAGGGGAGGTGAGCTGACCTCCGAGAAGTATAAGATTTCAATAAAATATTGGATAGTCGGGCAAATTACAAAAAATCTTCAACTTATATTCATTTTAAAGCTCAAAATTGCCCCAAAACTTGATATTTACTTTAGAATTTTGAAGAAATCGAGTAAAAAATTTTAGGCCTGCGGCCGGCAAACTCTTCCCCGATCGCTGTTGTAAGAATTTTCCGTTCAATCGGTCGGGCGGTAGGTCCCCGATTTTTATTTTAACTTTAGGGAGGCGAGGCCTTAAAAGGTTAAGAACCCCTGGTCTAATGAATGGTTTGAGATTTCTTCATGTCATAAGATATTGTGGGGAATCCGAGATATATTTTTAATGTTGTCGATGTTTCTTGATCGTTTCTGAGACTTTTGTAACAGTTAAGTCCACACGTTCTTAAATAAATTGCATTTTGAAAACAATAAATAATATTTATTTGTATTAATTTACAGAAGCATCTGTTATTCATGATCCAGCTACCCCTGTAGAAATGGCGGATTTGGAAGGTGACATCTTTGCCTAACTCAGATACACCTTTACGCCGTAAAACAAAAAAATCCAACTTATGTGGTCCTTGCGGGAATTTTAAATAATGCTTATGTTTTGCGTAATGTATTGCCCTTTTAATATTAATGTTATACCAGTGATAAGAATCATCCAGATTATATTTTAAATTTTTTCTTTCGTTTTGGTCATCGATTTCATCAGATTGATATTACAAGACAGCTGTTTCAAGATATTACGGCCTCAATAATCTCTTGTTTCCTTCTCGCCTAGTTGATAGTATATTATTTTTTAGAATAGTATATTATTTTTTGAGTAATTTTAAATCTTTGATCGTTTTATAACACATACTTTGTTACGAAACCTTTAGTGCCATGATCGTACTTGTAACTAGTTTCTTTCCAACGTTTACGTGAAAACCAGAACATTATTATATAATAAAACAATGTTCATTGATTGTGAGAAAGACCGTTTAAAGGGGTAAATAACCAACGAAAATTTACGGGACTACGTTATAAAATTGCCAAACAGTGTTACTGAGCCCAAGGCAGCAGATAAAAGTGAAACAGCAATCAGGCAATCACTTTTGCCGTTCTGCAAAGTGTCTTTTTCTCGGATCTTGATCGTGCCAAAAACAATTCCTAGCTTTGGGGCGAATTGCCGTTTTCCCAAATTATAATAAATTCAATAAATCATAGATTCTATAAATTAAAAAAAAGTATAAAAACGGTGAAGTAATGGAAGGTTGAGTAATTCGAAATCAGTTTATTAAAAATTGGGTTATTTAACATGGCGTCCGCCTAAAGCCGGGCATTTTTTTACATTGTTGTGGCACTAAATGTCAGCTTTCTCGGGATTTTGCGCTATTGCTTTTATCGCAATTTTTTAACATGAACTTTAAAGAGAAAAAAATTCTGAGTCTAATGACATAATTTATTTTATTTATAAACCAAGTATGTGAAAATTATGAGTTAATAACCGTAAATTATAAATTTACAAATTTTACATGCCCTTTCTTTTTCACCTGTCTCCTGCCCTCGGGATATTCTCGTCTACTTTTCTTTGTATTGACGAGAAAAAAAGATCTCTATCTGACATTGATTTCTTTCTTTATTATTTTTTTTTCATCGAAAGTTCTCATATCAAATCCATACCCCCACAGATCGATTTGTCTCTTCATTCCGATCAAGAATGTCTTTTTATAATTTTTTATGACCTACAGCTCAAAAGCCGGCAAAAGGGACTTTGCCACCAAAATGCCCGCTTTTACGCGGACGCCGTGTTAAGAGAAAACCATAATCATGAAGATATTGTGAGTACAAAAAAGTAATGAAAAAACAAGTACAAGATTTTTTAACTATGATCCATCGTTTTTTTAATTCATAATATACAATTTCATCACAATGTCACTGTTCAACCTTTAAAACATTAATAAAAATATAGAAGGTGACTATGCTTTTTCATAAAAATACTTAATACATTAAAAATAATGAAAATACTTAACGTTATTTAATGTACATATTTTTTATTTATATGTGAATGTAAGATATACTAGCTTAAAAATTACTAGGGTTTCGTCGTCCATGTGTCTCATTGTTATAGTGCAAGACAAGATTTTAGGTTCAGGTCTTGGCGTCTTCTATGGTTATTAATTTAGTTAAGTTTGATTAGTCCCTTAATTTACTGTAAACACTATATGTATTGCTTTAAAAGACGGTGTAGAGAGCCAATGTAGAGATACTTTTATCAAAATTTTCTGTGTTGATTTCTTTTTCTTACTGAAGGGGTTTGCTTTGCCGCCAGCCTGAATAAAGGTGGTTAAGGTTCACATAGGATTGGTCGGTCGAGTGACCGCTGCTCCAACTCGTTCCATGCATAATGTCGTGTGAGAAGCCGTTGTTACTGTACGGTAGGGCAGGGTGTTTCTTCGTGGATCTGGGGCTTGTAGGATGATGGTATCCTCTTGTTTTTCAGAGCCCATCTGAATTACCTCTGGAGTAAAAACGAGGAAGAAAGGCCCGCCCCTATTAGAATGGGCCATATTGAGTGTTTACGTGGTCTGTTCTCTTCCGTCCCCACAATTAAGAACAAGTAAAGGGCGAAGCCAGCGGATGCAATCGCAAGCAGCAACGCCCTCCACAAAATTGTAATTCTTGGTACCAAATATTGGATCTGTTTGTAAAACTGAAATGACAATAAAATTTGTAATAAATTTAGAAAAATTATATCTTTATAGAGATTTCAAAAGTGTAAAAACTTATCAACCGTGGAACTTAGTAAACTAAACCAAATTAATTGTAGAAGAAGTGGAACTTCGTTATGATAACCTCTTAATGCAATGACTGTGCAACCACAGAAAAAAAATCTCTTTTTGGACCATTTTTCAAAATGGATCCACCAGTCTAAGGATTGTGAACATTGTGGCAGCTCCGGCAGAATAATAATCACCTAGTCTGTGATCTACTGTTGTGAGTAATTTTTAAATATAACTGAATTAATATTTCCTTTTATACGATCGAACGGAACATTCCAAAAGAGTTCACAAGGCTGAGATCATAAAAGCCTCTACGCAAGGTAATTAACATGGCAGAATTAGAGGATAAGTTACTAAACACCAGCACCCTCAAAGCCAGGAAAGTACCGGGCAATAAACATCTTGTAAATAATCGCTTGACATTCTGAAAATCAAGTAATGTTGATGTGCAAATTGGTTTCGGAGAACGAATGGTATGGTTTAATCAATTTTGACTTTAATAAAAAAAACTAATTATAGTGTGGTAAAAAAAATAAAACACGGACTGAACGAATACTAATAGTGTTGCTCGTAGCGTGCACGAAAGCTACAGTAGAACTTAAATTGGTGTTTCGGTAACCTGGAATCGGAACGTTAATGTAAGACTCTCGTAGAATCTTTGACCTATAATAACACCTACTTTGATACGAAACCTATAGTGTGATGATCGTATTTGTAACTGGTTTCTTTCTTATGTTTACGTGAAAACCAGCATATCATTATAAAATAAAATAATATTCATGAATTGTTAGTAAAAGACTGTTTTAAGAGGAAAATAACCAACAAATATTCTCTTAACTACAATATAAAATTGCCAAACAGTAAGTGTTTTTCAGCTCTCCACACAACGGCCTTGTTCCTCGCCTGTACCCTGGTTGTACTATGAGATGGAACACTTTTTTTGTACTCTGTGGATTTGACGGACACTTTTTTCATGGGTTTCGGCTACCCGTTGCCGGACCAAACATATATATATATATATATATAGTATATATAGTATATATATATAGTAAAAAGAATAAAAAATAATCTGCTAATATAAAAAAAAATCCCGCTAATATATATATATATATATATATATATATGCGGGATTTTTTGTTGTCTTCGAGGATTCTGTGATAAAAAATTACATATGGCATGTATTAATTCGTAAAAAATTAGCTCGCCCTAGATGTAAGCAGAATTAAGTGAAGAAATAGTTGTAGGCACATAGCCAGAGAAAGAGTGTATTAAATTGTTTGCATGCAGATTATTTTTTATTCTTTTTACTTTTTGAATTCAGTCACGGTCTTTTTTTAGATTTAGCAGATGATTGAGAAGTAGAGGAAGGACAGACAGAAGAATCAGAGAGGCACAATTCGGATGAGGACTTTTTAGAGCTCTTTTTTTTCTTTTTCTTAGATTTCTTTATTGTACTGTTAACTAACCGATGTAAAGATGGCGCCATATTGTTGGCTGCTGCGCGGATTTTTTGTTTTTCTAGACTCTTCAAGTCTTCATCCTCTTTTTCTGGCGCCTCTTTCTTTCTTTTTTCTTTCTTCGGCCATTTGCTTCTTTTTCATTTGTTACAAAACTCCAAAGCAGATAATTCACGTTTCCCTCGTATAATTAAAGGATATTTTTAAAAAGTTGCCTCGTCAACGCGTCTCAAATCGGTGAGGGTATCTAAACCTGCTGCATCGTCTGGGCTCCCATGCTCAACCTCTTTTTCCTTGATGGTGGCTCAGAACCGGATCCGTAAATGTTGCGAATATTCTCCCCAAGATGGCAGCATACGGCTCATGGGCGCTGACATCTGTTTTTCGCCCCTTGTTGCAAATATTCTCCACAAGATAGCAGCATACGGCTCATGGGCGATTACATCTTGTTTTCTCGTCCCTGGCTCCTCGCGTCGTCTGCTACGTCCTCGTGTTGGTCGTTTTTGTGCGTGTGGGCTACGTTTCTCACGGCTTATGATTATCACATAATAAAAGGAGTTTTGGCTGTATTCTCTTTGTATTCAATTTCGTCTTAAGGTATTATATTATCATATTAGCTCAAACTTTGGAACCTTTGTCATTCCTTACAGTATGAGTACAGTTTTCTCTTACAGTAAAGTTCCGAAAAGAGAGCTCCTTCCACCGGGTCACCGCAGCCGTCCGCTGCTAGTAAAGTGTTTTCTTCCTCGATTTCTTGTATTTGCTTTTTAGAAAGCTGAAGACTGCGAGCCGTTGACGGTTGTTTGTGGACGAAATTAGCCAATTTCAATCCACCTTTCATGGAACTAATTGCAGCTACTGGCTTCACCGCTGCACTTTTACCTTTAAATGTTAAAATTATTTTTAAATAATTCCCCACAATTATTACCAAAAAATAAAAATGGGAAAGATGTTTTGAAACTTCCTAAGAAATTCGTGCATTTCTTCAAATAAAGAAGGTTGATCCACGCTGCCAGTCCCCGTCTCATTAGAGTTGTCGATGAAATCTTTATATTTAGATTTCATTTTCCTCCACTTGTCGTAAATCTTTTTCCAAATCGTTGGAGCACGACTTATTTTAACTCCTAACGAGCGAACAGTGGCTCTTTGTAGCGTCCCTGACTTTAGTATTTGAATATTTCAGTTTGGAAGTCAGCACATTTCATACTAGGAAAGTTGAAGATAAAAACACACTTATAATTATGGTTTTATAATAAAAATTTTTATTGCAATGTTTCAAGTATTTTTTAGTTTAACAAAATTAAAATAAACAATGTAATATAACTACTTATATTATCTATGGTAGTTCTAGGGGTCGACGCTCTTGTTTTTCTTAACGAAATAAAAGTTTGAAAAGACATGTTGAACTAGTCGTTAGATTTAAGATACCTCTGTTTTTATAAAAGAGCGAGAATAGTTTATCAGGCGACATGAATTGAGATGAATTGTAAAAATAAAATTAAGACTGGGCTCATTGGAAGAAAAAAAACGTACCACATACTTTTAGAGGTTTTCAGGGAAATTCAGGACTAACTGTAGTAAAATTAGGAAAGGGGCAATGGGGACATTTTAAAACAAGTAGAAATAGACAAAATTTATGCTGCAATTTCAAGTTAACTGCTAGTTAGGAAACTGACTCAAATCAGAGAAATATCGAATGAATTTGAGTTTTCGTGGACATTAAGTATTCGTTTTAATCGATTTTTAAATATTTTTACCTATTCATATTTCATTCCAATAGGGAACACCTTGAATATTTTATTTAAAAAAAGAATATTCGAAGTTTTGAAGATTCCTAAGAATTTTCAATCTATAAATAGATTAGTTACAATGTTGTTCATTTTACCGATTAAAACTAGAGTAAAGGTCGGAAAAAAATCAAAATGAACAATACAGTTAAAATAATTATTAATTTTTATTCATTTAATCCATTTCATTGAATATATTCAAATTCAATCGAATAGTTTTACAGTACATTAAAATTATTTGATTTTTTTATAAATGAAAATATTAAATTTTCGAATATCTTTTGTTCAAACTATACATAAATACATTCTTTTAAAATTTGTAATTTTAAACAGTAAATTTTAAAGTCCACTTAATACGGGTAAACTAGGAAAATGAATATGTTTTAGAAATAAGTTAATATAAGGAACGATGGATTTACAATTAAGAAAATACGTGAATGGTTCAATACAGAAGTTAAATAGCTTTAAAAAGGTAAACATAAACAGGTCACAGTGGAAAATGTGAACCAAGTTTGGTTGTTTAAGCTTTTCAGGTGTGCTATACAAGCACTATTTAGACTAATACATAATTGTATATTAACATACAAACCCAACATAAAAACCGAAATAATTTTTTTTATTTTTAATCGTTTGTTTACAGTAGGACACACTCACTGCTCACCAAAAAAAATTATCTGTTATCTCATTTACACAATTTCCCAGAGTTTAGGTTATTTTAGTTTTGGTTTGATTTTCTTTTTACACGGGATCAATCTCCAAACTGAGATAAAAATACTACGAACGACTAACTTTTTTGATCGACATTGTAAACAAAAAATATAAAAATAGTATATTTCCATGTAAAATTTCAATTTAAATAAAACAAAATAAAACACTTGAATACTTTTCCTAAAATTTTTGATGATTTAGATTTTTAAAAATATTTTGAACACTTGTATGGGTATAAGTATATATAATGTTTTTGTTTTTGTTTGGCCAATTAAACTACAAAAGCATTTGTTATTATCCGTTGCACGAGAAACTGTAAACAGCTTCTATATACTGTTACAGTTAAAGGAATGATATTATGAATAACTATTGAATTTTTCTATTTAAAACTTTTAACTTTAAAGAAAACATTTTGCATTAAAAAAAAATAAATATGGTGGCAGTTATATCATTGCTTTCAGATTCTGGAGCAGCATTGATTTTCAAAGAACTGGGAGCTGATTCCAGTTCGGATTTATATCGCTAAAAGTATATTCTAATGCCTGAAATGGCTTTCTAAATTGCGGATAATAGGTGTATGAACATTTACTAGTGTATTAATACATTATAAATAATTTAAAAATCTAAAACAATGAAGAAAAAAAAAAGGTTCCAATTGGGTAGTCTATAGAAATCTTCGTTTCAGAATGAAATGAATTGTTACATACCTTAAAAAAGCTAATTTTCCCTTCTTCCCTAAATTTGTTTTTGGGTAGGATCTGTGCGACTTTTTTCTAATTAATCTGAATCGTGAACCGTGTAGCTTTGACAGTTGACATGTTTTGATTCATGTCAATAATGAAGCAGACGACATGCTATCAAGTACTACGATAGTCAATTGGGCATAAAGATTATTTGAAAAATAATAATAACCTACATATTAGAAATAAGGAATTCTTCGTAACAATTTAATCCCGGTACTGATCTTCTTCATCTTTTATTTATTTTTATGCACTTGACATTAGCTCATTCCATGAGGTCTGAGGATTCCTCCATGTTGTATGTCAGAATTCAAGATTTTCTTGAAAAATAATTTGCATGAATGAGAATCGAACCCAGGTCTCCCGAATCAGAGTCATGGGCACTCTCCATTAGGCCATAACTTCACGCTGTTCACGGCAACAATATCATATAAGTTAAAATCAAAGGGATTCTCGTTAAATTACTTTACTGATCATCTTCATCTTATATTTTTTTTTCTTATTTCTGAGGATTCCTCCATTTTGTATGTCAGAATTGAAAAATAATATGAAAATAAATTACTCAAAAGGGACCTGGACCCAGGCCTTCCGGTTTTGAGTGCTGTGCTCTAACCATTAGACCACAACGTGTTAATTTATAGCAATGATTTGTATATCTATATTTATACTGGTAAACCGAATATGGGCAATTTCCCTCTACAATGCCATTATACTGGCTGGGACATTCAAAGATCGGGTGGGACCCCGTAGGGGGGCATAGCCGACTCTTTGGATGGCCCCCATTAATACTTACTAAACTATTCAACAGACTCCAGATATTGAATCCATTGTACAATAACTATAAAAGTAACTATCCTAAGCACACTCAAATTTTTAGGGTCTTAATCTCTTAATGTATTAAAATTTTTAAAGATAGATTCTTGGTCAAGAAATTTAAACTCCGTAACAGGAACAATTCTTTGAAAATGTACTGTGGTCTTTAGAATAGAATGTTATACCCTTTTATTACCCATATATTTTATGGTTTCAAACTTAAAGCAATCAACTCGATGTTATCGAAAGTTGTGTAGACTGATGCCCCTATCACATATGATCTAGTGGCGCAGTGGTAGTGTCCTTGACATTTACTTAAGTATGCCGCTGGGCCCAACTACATAAGTTGTTCACAATATGTTTCGAATCTAACCTGCATGATGAATGTGACATTTTTTTCGATTTAGATTCCGAATTCCACTTAAAATTGTTTTGCATTGTTATTATTTCAATAATACCCTTATACTAGCCATTTTCATTTTTTTAAAACCCTCAGGACTATAATGCTTATGATCTTGTTTATAATTTTGGTGCAAAACTAGATTAAAAATGAATAATTTTTTTAAATTTTATTTTATTTCTTTGTAATACAAGTCGTTGGAAATTTTTATTCTAACATGGTTTTAGGCGTAGCAGCTAATTTGGAGTTGACACAATTTAATGGTTTTCTTTGCATTTTTAAGGTATAATCAGCTTTGTTACATGTACGTGTTATGACTCACCATCTAGCGCTTCAAACGTCTTATAAGACGCCATCTGAAACTCATATATGTAATAACTCACACCGCTGTCTTGCGGTGTTTACTGAATAGTAAACAATAAATCAATAAACCGTGCTGTACAGGATTTATACCTTCCCACGAACTTCTAAGTGATTCCTGTGACATATAAAATACATTTTGAATTTGAAAAAATTGAATTGAAAAAATAATTAAACAAATATTAAAATATTAGTTTAAAAACCAGGAGAAAAAATTTAATCAGTATCTGACTGTACTGTTTTATAATATACATATGCATGTAAAGAAGATATGTAAATTTCCATATACATGCATAAAATTCCATTAATTTTAAAATAATTTATTAGTTTTAAATTGAGTATTTAATATGAGTAATAATTAGTAATAGTTCCATATACATGCATAAAATCCATTTATTTTAAAATAATTTATTATTTTTTAATTGAGTATTTAATATGAGTAATAATTAGTTATTGATGTGAGTAAGTAGATATTTTTTTTTACTTCTCTAGAACGATCCGTCCATTTTTGGAAAATTTCTATTTAGGATTTTTAAACGAAACATGTTTTCCAAAACTAGTTTCGGTGTCTGTACATTTTCTTATGAAACCATTCCTATTTTGTGGGGGACAAATCTGGAATAAAATATACAGATTTCGTTTCGTTCAGCTTTCTTAATAATCAAACATTATACCTATTCTTTTTTATCAAGCACAGTAGCTACGGTAAGTGATGATAAATTAAAAAAATTAACTTTATAACATAATTATTATTCTGAAGTCAAAAATACTATACTTTCCAGAAAAAAATAAAAAATAATAACAAAAACAATATTGGAACCATCGTATGGAATGGTAAAATCATTCAGCCATCTACATCTGCTAAGGTTTTGGGGGTGATTCTCAGTTCCGATCTTTCGATGGATCGGCAGATTTCAAGTGGAATATGTAGCATCCACTCCATCCAATGGGGCGAGCATAGTCGTAGTGGATCCACCCAAAGGAATAGGTAGAGACTTGATGTCAGGCAAAGACCCACTACGATAACCCACTACGATGAGAATCCAATGGAGAGGGCATCGACAACGTGGATCCAAAAGGAGGAATTGTAAAAGTAGGAAACCTGGTGTCTGACAAGGATGTGGTATGATAATGAGATGGTTCCATAAGAAGACTTTGAGCAATGTAAAATGAAGACAAAAGATATTAACAATAAGTCCGTTTTTTTTCTTAAAGCTGGTTGGTGAAGCTCTGTTAAAGCAGATGACGTAGACAGAGACGGATCTTATGGTCCTGACTCCTGCTTGATTCTGCTGTTTCGATTTAGGAGATTCTTTTTTTCTTCGTCGTTCTTCAATTGCTTGGTCCAACTGTGGCGCTTTAAGTTTTTTACGTTTTCCTTCAATAAGGTGAAGAAAGGACCCGATTGAGTTAAGTGATTGGCATGATCTTGGAACCGTCTTCAAACGACGCTTCTTCATCCAAAGTCCCTCGACAACTCCAATCGTGATTGTGTAGAAAAACTAAGAACGATAAGAGTATCATTTCACTGATTTTAAATATAGTCTCAATTATTTACCCACCTCTAAAAGGAGACCCAATCCGGCTGGAACAATGCTACCAATGACAAGGTTCTTCCGATAGTGTGAGGCCAGTGGATCGTGGAGCAAAACAACAATTTGAATCATGTAGATGATAAGAGATTCAAGTGTAAGGACATTGAGACCATCTGCAACAATAAAAAACCGGTGAAACGCCAAGATTACTTATAAAATATATTAAAGTACCTGATAGAGTAATCTTGTACTCCGACTTGGATTTTTCGTTGGCTTTTGGGGCCCCAGGGGCGTTCCCAGATTCAGTACTCATTATATATGAAAACCTTGGTTTCATCAATATCACTACAAACTACGTCAATACTACTTCAAATTAGGGTGAAACCAAATATGAAAAATTTATCAATTCAAATTCAAAAATAAAGTTTTTCTAGAGAAGCTTGTCCTACAGCTACACTACTCCTGTAAAAGAACTGAACGAAACCACGACACGAAAACGTTGCTGCCACCTACCGCCAAGGGCCAAGTATGTGGTATGACAATGAGATGGTTCCAAAAGAAGGCTTTGAGCAATGTAAAGTTAAGACATAAGATATTAACAATAAGTCCGTTACTCCGTTTTTTCCCTTGATGTGCCGGTTGACTTAAAGCTGGTTGGTGAGGCGCTGTTAAAGCAGATGACGTAGACAGAGACAGATCATATAGTCCTGACTCCTGCTTGATTCTGCTGTTTCGATTTAGGAGATTCTTTTTTTCTTCCCCCAATTGCTTGGTCCAACTGTTGCGCTTTAAGTTTTTTAACGTTTTCCTTAAAAAAGGTGAAGAAAGGTCCCGATTGAGTTAAGTGCTTGGCAGGATCTTGGAACCATTTCTTTTTTTGATACTATTGGAATAGCTTGGTGGTAGTAGTGCTCCGTAGCTTTTTTATGTAACCCCCATAGCAGTGGGGGAATAAATATGGAACCTACAATTAACAACCGGCTGGTGGATGCTCAAAACATCATTAGCATTATTGAAAGCCGGAAAAATGTAAGCTTCAGTTGAATTAATAGAGAAGGTTATGTTGTTTTCGTAATCGTATCGAAGGAGGCTTTAATCTGTGCCTTCTGGACGAGAAAGTTTTGGTTTATGCGCTTTGAAATTGATGTATACAGTGCCTATGATCATGTAAGGAGCTGCTACGTTGTATATGGTGATTTTTGTGCTCGGGTTGCTGCTGGCTGGCTTGCTGCTGAAGTTTGGGCTTGAGCGAGCTTTTAATTTCTTTTGATCACCTCCTCCAACCTTCATGAATGGTTTGTTATCGTGTCATTGATCAAAAACCTAGTATTGGACTGTGTAATTTTAATTAGCTGGATGGGGGTTCACTCAAACAGCGATGACGTTCTCTTCGTACCGGTTCCATTGGATATCTAACCGGGCTATGGCCAGCACGGCATCGTTATCGCTCATCATATCGGACGTGGTGAACTTCGACCACATTGCGGGTAACCTTTATATAACCAAATAACCGATTCGGGGACCTTTTATTCTCCATGCATAATATTTTATTTTCCTTCGCAAGCTATAACTTGGCTGGTATGAGCGAGACTGCCTGTTCGTTTCCATACTATACAAAGTCCCATCACTACTTACTTTTTGGGCGCTATTTTCTAAATATCAAAATAGAAAATCGTTTTAGGACACGCCCCGAAACTTAGTGGAAATAAGAATCGGATCCTGGAAAGGATACACTTCCTACCCATATCTGCTAAATACCAAGGCCACAATTTACGCATTGCTAAACGAGATTTTCCCAATAGATCCAAACCCATTCAAAATCATGTTTACTTGTTAATGTTTATGTCATATTTATGTAAATTAAAATGGAACATATAAGGTGTAAGAGGTATTTTTAAACATTTGGACGATTAGATTTTAATAATTTTAGTATACAAGTCATAATTTTGATTTCTCGTAAAACTCCATCCGTTACGTATGCAACGGCATCAAGGTTGTTCTCTTTTTTTCATTACGATGGTTCTGAGCCACTATTGACTGTTTTCAAATTTTAAACCTTTTATCAGTACTATAAGAACAAATCCTGAAGGTAGATCAGATTCTTCTAGCGAAACGACTGTGCCATTATCACCATGTCTTGAGATGTTCTGGGCAGATTTGGAATGTCCTGATCATGATCATCAAGTTGTAGCAGAAACAAACGTGTTATCCAGCAATCCGTTTGACTTAAGAGAAAGACTAAATCCAGACAACGTACTGGTTCGCGGGAAGTATTAGTCCCTGCCAACATTTGCTGTTACATCTGCTGGAATAAGCAGGACTCTTAGTAACTTATCCGAATCTAAATACTTAGAAAGAGTCTGAATACTAAAAAGTCCTTCTTAACTGTTTTTATCATAATGGGAATAGCGTTTAATTTTTCCTTCAATAGTTAATAACGAGGATAATTAAAAAAAATAGCGCACATCCAGTCATAGTGTCGGCCAAGATTACGAACGAGATAATTCTAATGGAACTGTCTCATCTTGTGATGCGTCAGCCATGAAGTCGCAGTGCAAGAGTGTTAAGATCAAGGTGTGTGAACCTCTCTTTCGACCACTTGCAAGACGATAAAAGATCAATATAAGAACGTGAGCTGAAAAAGTACTAAAAAACGGGATGGCAATCCCAGAGTTGCTAGTTGTTAACAAATGTCAAATATTTTTCTGACGGTCCTCTATTCGTGTTAGAATAAATTTAGTTCATGCTGAATCCGTTTAGTTGTTTTAAATATTTCCAAACAGAATTCTTATAAAAATAGGCCATAATATTACATGACATCGCCAATAAAGCACAAAATGTGATCCATCATAAATTCCAGACAATGTTCTATTTTTCAAAAAAATAATGAGGGTTAAAATATAAAATATTGACTATGGTTTTTAAAATTTAATTTCGAAAACCAGTTAAATGATTCGTCCAAGCCAAGCATTTGAGCCCGGATCCCCATTAGGCAATAAAATGAAAAATGCCAAGCAGAGACAGATACAATGTGCCTAACTGCCCCCAACACCACTCGTTGAGTTTCGCTCAGTAACACGCTGTTTACATCGTGGCTGCTCAACGAGGATAAATTACGAAATTTCTGCTATATAAACTTAAAAGGTGATACAGGTCAGTAATATTCTATTTAAAATCCGAAATAAGAGTATTCAATTGTATTTTTTATTGCTTAATACCAAGTTGTATTATATTAAACTTTTCCACGTTGCATGATTCTCAAATAATTCTGTTTTTTTTTCCTCCGAGTTAGTAAGATATACTCTTTAGCTACGACTTTAGAATAGAGAGCTGATGGATGCAATTGGAAACAGTAAAAGAATGATTATATCAGATTCGGAAGGGTTCGAATCGTCAAATATTTATTTTTTACGAGATAACCTGACGGGAAATCAACCGGTGCCTTCGTTTGCCACGCTTATTGGAGTCCACTCTTTCCCCTCTGTTACTTAATCTTGCACGTGGGTGACGACATGGCCCAAATAGAAATGCCGCATGCCAGAAATGAGTTTGTGATTTTGTCTAATAGTGTTTTCCAATGGTGAGATTTTCAAGAGATTTCGCACATTCAGAGTAGATTTTAAAAAATGTTCCAATTAGAAAACAGTGTTCTTCCAATGGCTGAAATATTTTTTTTCAGCTCCGCCAAGGAGACATCAAAGGTAATACCGGATGTACGGGGTATTGTAAAAGTTGTTGCAGTGAAAAAGAGTTGCAAGAAATTCGAAATATCTGCTTTGGATATTTGGCAAGATATTTCAAAAAATATCTGGATTGGATTTTTAGACTGAAATCTCTGACAAATCTTGCCATTAGAAAACGCCATGAGCTGATGGAGAAGCAGCAATCGCAAATGTAACGTAGAAATATTTAGTATTTTAAACCTGTATTTGTGCTGGCTTAACATCTGGATAAATGCGAAAAAGTCTTACATGATACGATAGATTACATGAATAGACTAACACATATCTTGATCTGAGAACATTATGTGTTGAACCCACAAACCTTCCTTTAAAACATTTATTTCAATTACTTTGGCTGAAATAATTTTTTTTATTTTAGGTTTTAGAAAATTTACTATACAAAAATAACGTAGATTGCAAAATAGATCGGATCGGACAGTAGTAAAACCATGGAATCGACAAAGCTACTCCCAACTCGATAAAAGGATTCAACAATCTTATCAATATCACACTTAACTTCGAAAAACTTCCTATTGGCATAATCCAAGTTTTTTTTTTAAACTTGTCAGTATATTATTTGTGATAGCACAAGAGCACATTACGGGAAAGGGCGATGGATTTAAAAGGGCAGGAACATATGCCAAAATTTAAAAATACTTTCGAACCTCATTTAATACTTAACAATATTGAATGTTCGGAAATTATTGGCAAACAGGTAGGATAATCCGATAATCTTTTACTACTTAATTTAAACAAGAATTACCTTTATTTGTTGTGTTCTTTAAATAAAAGTTACGAACAATTCGGAAGATTAAGAAAATGTTATACGGCAAAGGTGATCTAAAGATGAATGTTTTATAGACTTGTTGATTGCTTTGCGCTTATTGATTGGGAAGGTGGTCAATGGGACGATCGCCAATAATCCTTTGTCTGGAGAATGGAGTGTGAAAATGGTAGCACATACAAGCGTAAGAAGCAGAAAATTTTATAATTACAAAAACTTTTTGTTGATTTATTAAGGATGACTGGTTAAATCATCCAATGCATTCTTCACGCTTATCCAGTGATTAATAGGGAAAGGAACCAAAAAATAAAAAGTTTTATACAGCATATCACCGTGTTCAGTGTAAAAAACTGAACAAAACAGTGTATCATATTGTGTTTGAAATACATTTATCTTGGCTGTAATTTGACGCCAACGCCGGTGTGTAACGCACCATACGAGAAACGGCCTTTCAGCAATTTAGACAGTTAAGACAGACATTTTAAAGATGGGGTCACATCCACACTGTGTAGAGAATTGCAATTTCCTATCTCCTGGTGTATAAGGTTCGTTCTTTACCCAGTGTGAAAGGTGATCCTTTCTTTAATAAGTCTGTTTTAAATGCCAAAAAGGCGGGAGGGCTGTTTTGCATCCCGTGCGCAACACACCGGCGTTAACGTCGATTTACGGCCAATATAAACATATTTCATACACAGTATGATACACGAACATGTTCAGTTTTTCACGTTGAATACGATGGCATGGTTATTGAAACTTTTCATTTTTTTGTTCCTTTCCCTATTGAATGATGGGACTTGGTGACTTTTTAAATCCACTTTGTTTCCCGAGATTTTTTTCCAAAAAAATCAACTGTCTGAATGGAACGATATGGATGTTTACCGGCCATCATTTTTTTAAGAATCACCAAGAAAATCTCCAAAGGAAGTGTTTCCATTTTGGAATAAATATATAAGTAAGTTAATCTGTTGAAAAATAGATACATTATTAATTGTTCCCTTCTTTATCATGCCTATTCCTATTTTAAATGCACACGCCTTAAAAAAATCAAAACTTCGAAATATAGAAGGATGAGTTGACAAAGACCGTTGTAAACAAAATTGAACGTAATAATGTTTTCTTCAACATATCAGAGAGATCAATGCTTATAAATTCCAACGTTCAATCCAACCAAGTATAAGCAAATACAGAAAACAATTTATTTTTTCTTCGAAAACCAAAGAATGTTGTACGAAAGCAAAACAATCGATAATTTTTATCGGTTGCAGCCGAGTTCCTGAGACCGACTCTGCTCCAACCAAGACCTTTCCACGAATTTTCTAGTAAAAAGAAAAAAAACGAAATATGCAAGAGCTAGTCTAGAACAAATCTATCAATCAGTTAGATATCGGGATAAATTTTTTCTTATACCATAATAATTCAATACTATAGAGTATTTATTGTTCTTCAAACACGACAACATAACATCATGGGACAAGACGATCAACCAGCAAATAAGAAACCTTAATTTAGACCTGAGTCACAGAGACTCTTAACGATACTGAAGGTTGTATATATTTAAGATATTCAAAATGTATTCCGAAATTGAACACCTGATTTCTGTTTTATTAATTTCAGATAGAGACATGCTTGAAAAAAGTTTTAACAACCATACCCAACGAAGCAACCGATGAAGTTCCAATAAGTCAAGCTATGTGGCTATCTTTTCCTCGCCAATCTCATTAAGAATAGATCAATGGTCAAATGACGTCTTTATGGCTCTCACTAGGACAAACAAGAGGCGAAGTAGAGTTGGAACGTTGGCGGGTGGTTGAGCTTTCGATCGACGATATCAAGAATATCAACTATCATAACATGTGCGACCCTTCTCAACAAAATGAAGAATAAGATTCGCAGAAACTTGTATTCTAACAATCGAAATCCTATTGTGTATTTCCAATCATATCATAGGCGTTGCTTTGTGTGGGGAGCGGCTTAAGCACCCTTTTTATTTTCCTGAGGTGCTTATAATATCGAAAATTATTATTGGAATACTAGAATACAAGTTTTAAAAATGTGTCTCAAAAATTTTCCAATGTTTTGCCGCTAAAAATATTCAAACGTCAACTCATTGTGAAGATGGGCACTATGCATCCGGGTGCGACGAGGCTTAAGTAATGCTTTTGACTTAGTGCTGTTCCAAAAGTAAAACTTTTCTGATTTTAAAAATATATAATTCTGAAGACATTATGATCCTAAGTGAACTCTTATTTATCTTTAAAAATTCACACTTTTGTTCTTCGTAACATAAGTTAGCCTACTTTGGGTTATACTAGCTTGTACAGGAGCCATACTTATGGGAATATACGTACAGGCACCCGTGAATTAATCTCCGGCATCCGCCAGGTAGATCCAGGTGGCCTCATAAGGCTAACATGGGAGTTATAAAGACGAGTTACAAGAAACGGGAGATCAATATGCGGATGTCTGTACGTTAAAAGGAGTAGCTATGTACTCCCACACGCCTGAGGGCTGCTTCCTACTTATAGTTGCGTGATACCACGTTTGGTGGCGCCAGGTTAGCCACCGAGAGGGATTTTAAACGGCTCTTGCCCATCTCGGTTATCTCTGGCCTTGAGGGGCAGTGAAAGGAAAGGATAATACTTAGATACTGGAAAAAGGCGTTGGGAAATGTATAAATTGTTTTTCAAATTTATACACATTATAGGATTTATCTAGTTTGGTCAGAGTCATCGAAATTGATTACCCAATCCTTTTAAAACATAATAAAGTACTTACATTTTTTCGAATCTAAATTTTCATTATAGAACGTCATATTTGAAATACACAATAAAAATATAATTTTGATTCGAGTGTGATTTCAGAATCGAACTTGAGATACTCAAGTCTATATATACATTTAGTTGGGCAATATAACTGAGAAAAAACTAAAAAAAACATATATAAATATTATGAAAAAAACTATGGTTTACTTTGTTTTAAAAAATATTCAGTTTCACTTTTATTTTTAAGGTCACTTAACGAGAAATTTATAAGGGGATATAAATGTTCATATGTAATATTCCGAAACAATAACGTAGTTGTAAATTTTTAATGGTTATAATGGTTACGTTTTCCATCATGGGATGTCACACAATATTTTTTGTCGGATGAAAAAAGTAGGTATCTACTGAACACTTTCCGGTTTAGCCTTGAAATCATAGAACACACACTTATTAAAGTTTAATATTTAATGGGCCAATGAGTCACAACAACATAGTTAAACCCTTCTCTTCCATCTCTCAAGTCAACATTCGTGCAAATATTACATCTTGTTCTTTTTAAAGTTCGCGCTTTCTTAGGCTAGAACTATGGAGGATGTTGAGGGGTCACATTCACAAAGTACTTCCACAGATCTGTACAATCTACAGAGCTGGACCAGTTTAAAACGGTAGAATTCTCTTCAGAAGCGTCAGCAGCTCTGTTTCTACTAGAGTATAAAAGAGAACGTTTCAGTTGATAACCATTGCGCTTCACTTTTTTTATATTTCCCATAACATGTGATACTGCACCCCAGCCAGTACGTACTTCTTTTGACAAATTGGAAAAAATCAGTAATTCCAGTAGTTTTGAAGGCTTATAGATCTGGATTATCAATCATTCTTGCTATGCAGACTTTCTTTTTTTGACATACAGAGAATGCCTCTGTATGTCTATGGAAAATAAAATATGTATTTCAAAAACTAATCATTGAGGATGAAAATATTACTGATAGTTCACTCCCCGGAAGAATTCTTGTAGTCATCGGGGTTATTGCTCTTGATTGTCCAGTTACATTTGCTTGAACTTCTGCTAAATCCTTTCATGATGAATTGCAGAATTGGACATTTACTGTTAAAGTAAAAACCACAATTTTGACGGAGTTATCAATTATAATAAGTTTTAACCGAATATACCTTCTAATCTTCAAGTTGACTTCGGAACAAGGACCAAGTCTTGAGATCCAACAAATCTGGGATCCAAAACCAATTCAATTCAATTCAGCAAGAGGAATGTCTGATTTAGGTTTTTAACTAGATATTGTTGCAACAAGGATAATGAATTCGACTTTGTATTCGTCTTCGTCTACTTTATTGCTTTAAAGATCTGAATTGGAAACGAAAGGGGATTAAACTTTAAAAATTTACTTAAAACATCATTACCCTGGTCAAGAATAGCATTTCTAGTGCGTTTCTTTGATTTTTATTCATCTTTGGACGCCTAAATTATTTATTTAATTTTTTTTTCTATCACATTAAAGTGGTGGAAATTCAAATGAAACATCAAAGCTATGACCACCGTTAGAACACCTGGATACAATGAGATCGTTTTACCTGAAAAATTGCATATTTTGCAAAGTGATTGTAGAAAAAATTATGTATAACTATCATTGACAGAAAAGAGCAATTCAAAGTCAGTTCGGTCAGTTTTTAATTTTTGACTGTTTCCACAAATTAATTAGTATATCATTATACCTCCATTTTTTCCAATTTTTTTTTTATATTAAAAAAAAAATTCACAAATCACCTTCTTTTTAATTATCTTACACACTTCTTTTGATTTAATTTATGAATTTTGCCACTGAATGGAGGTTTTGTATGATTCTGGTTCAAATGTGTGTTTAGGGAAGCGACCATTAAAACGTAAAATGTAGTTTGCCATTTTATTATATCCACAATGGAGTTCGTCGTTCAAAGCGTGTTTTTTATTGCCTCGGTCGGAATTCAATGTGAAACATTTTCAATTTTCTTTTTTACCGATTTATTGTTGTTATTCGGTTTGTGGACGCTCTTAAAGCATTAACATTAAGGGTTATTTCTTGTGTTCTGAATAGTTTTGGTCATTCAGAAGCGTAGCCTGGAATTTGATTCAATCCATTGATGATTTAAAATCCCATAACAACATAATGAACTAGTAAATAAGTAAATAAAATCAGTAAAATGGCAATTTTAAATTACTTTTAATGCCTAAAAAGTTAGAAGAAGAATTTGTTCCGCTTAATCCAACTAAATTTTCAGTTTTGCTAAAGCATAAAAAATAGAATTTTTTAACGTTTTTACTGTTCAGCAACATTTCATGGAATTCAACTAAATGCTCAAATACTAAACTAACAAGAATTTAAGAGGTTCGGGATAGTTCACTTTCCCTAACAAAAAAAGCATTAGGCCTATTAGATAAATATTTGATTTCAAGCAATCTAAAAAAAATTAAAGTGAAAATGAAATTTGATGGAAATAAAATTGATTATTAAATTATACGTTTGTACTTAAAAAAAATAAAAATAGAAAAAATTTATAACAGAAAGATGGTCAAAGTTCTCTCGATTGATTTCGCGCTATCTACGAAAATATCTCTCTCTGCCCTTCTAGGCTTCTTCGAACTGATCTCGCTCTTGGCGCCTCCTACGTTAGTCACGGTCATTTTCATTCCCCTGACGATCAAATCGATCCTGACGGGTGTCTGACTCCCGAAGGCAAAGTGATTCACGATTCTGATTCGATTCAACGATTAGCGATGGGCGGGAAGTTAAAGGCCTGGAAGCATTAGTCTATAATAGAAAAAAAACTAGCTACACAATAGTCATGCTAATTATGATTTTAAAACATACCTTTTCCGCCGAGTCGACCTGATTGAGATTGATACAACCGATCATGCTCTTGCGGAATGACATGGTAGCTTGTGGAGGGTGAACCATCATTAAATCCAGAATGGTTTTAACGCGAAGATCCAGTTGAATGTCTTTGCTGTACTCTGCGTCCTCGACGTACTCTTTCCCCCAAAAAGTTTCATTGGATCGGGTACGTTTAGGCCACCCAAAAGTGGCCTTGAAGTAGCCAAGCAGGAAATTCATCTTCACAATATGTGAAGTAGATGTTCTTCGCACTTAAATCAACAACAGTAAATGGGTTTACGATTAAGTTTTAATAAAGTGACTGAAATAGCTACCTGGGACAATGCTTATTCAGTGGGGAATATATAGCTTATATTAGGGAATATTAGCAATAGCTTATGCAGTTGGATGGCATTGTTATTTGAAAAGATCAACCAAGAAGAATCTAGAACGATGTTGGCTAAACATTCAACAACACTAGACAGATTGCTGTTTAGAGGACGACTTCAAGCGAGATGAGATGTTGGTCGCACAAAAAAATAATTATTTCAAATGAATTATAAAATACACTAGTATATATTATACATGTTGGGATGGAAAAAATTAATATGGAGACTATATGAAATATCAAGTTGTTTATCCCTTACTGATTATTTGCAACGAATACGGCTGCCTAAAAATCAATTGACATGTTAACAATAGTGCATGGTATTTAATTCAGAATACTAATAATACAGAACTCGCTTATCGACTAAAAAAGAACAATCCTAAATTTTACGATTGGTGGTGGTTGGAGGAGGCTCCTTGATGTTGGAGTATTTAAATACTATACATTTTTTTCATAGCAAATAATATCAAGATATTTTTTGCATCTATGGAAGACTTATTGCCTTCCTGGGAATGAATACGTTGCATTCTTCAGTTTTGCAAGAAAACAGTTAAAAACGTTTCTTTTTACGAGGAATGCAATTTGGATTACAGAAAAATCTAACACGAACATCGTTGTGCGCCGCATATTTTCACAGATAAACAAAGGATCGAGGGGCAACCGACTCTTTTTTTACTCGTTTTCTTGGGCGTAGAAAAGTGTATAAAACGAAGAAAATGCTTAGAAAAGCAAGAAAAGTCGGTAAAAGTCGGTAAATTTCTTGCTTTTTCTAGAAAAATTTCGGTAAATTTCTCATTTTTCTTGAAATTTCCCACATTTTCTTGCTTTTCTTCGCGTTTTCTTGCTTTTCTTCACCCAAGAAAATCAGTAAAAAAAGAGTCGGTTGCCCCTCGCAAAGGATACTTTGCAATAAGCTTACATGGCGGATAAAAAGAGGGGCGAATACTTACGCCAAGTATTCGTGCAACTCTGTTGATTGTTAACAGTTTTACTTGATACTTGTTATATATTTAGTTTAATATCTCACAGGGAAAAATTAAACACATTCTAGCCTGTCTCTTTCTGTTATTTTTTTTCACTTTTCCTGGGAGGCATTTAACACAGCGGCTAAGGGGGAAATCTAGAGTCAAATAATTCTGCACCGACTTTACTTTATTTCATTTTCATCAAAACGAAACTATTTTGTTTTGTTTTCATTTTTAATAATTCAATTAATACAGTGAATTCCATTGGTGGTGATTTCCAGGTTAACAGCCAAGTTTTTAAAACAAACCGATTAGTTATGTAATCTTGATGATATATCGTCGGTTTATAAAAAGTATCAGTTTATTCTTTTATCTCCGAAGTATCTTAATCTAATGTTTTACTCGGTATTCTTCTCTTGAACTTTCCCAAGATTTTAGTAAGAGAGCGAAAATTTTATTGCCTAATACAAAGAGTACTTAATTAACCACATGGAAGCCTCTAGGCTTTAGGTCGCTCGGTTAAACCAAGAATCACATTTCTTGTATTTACAACCAACTTATAAAGTATTTTGAAAATGTATATCTGTAATTATGCTCTTTTTTACGCTCTCTCTTTTCAGAGGGTACAAAGAGGGCAAAATATTTTGTATAAAATGTAGCCTCCAAGGGCAAATGACTCTCAAAGCTTCTCATAAGCATTACGAAGTGTTTATTCTAGAAAAAATTATTTATAGCAATTTTTGAAATCACTCTCACGTTTTAAAATTTTAGTTTAAAATAAGAAATCTATTCGAAAATTTATCTAGTGTTTCAAAGTCCAAAAGGCAAACTTCTAAATGTCTCATTTAGGCACTCTTGAAGGTTATAGGGGCTTCCCGGGATAAGTGCTCAGTTGATCTACTCGAGATATTTGTTATGTTTATACAAAAAATATATATATGTACTATACGATATCGACGAATGGGATAAAAAAAGGTAGGGTTCTCCATAGCGAGATAAAAACTTTTTGTAAAAAATATTATTATTACATAACAATTAAAGATTAAAGATGAATAAATTGTATTTTCGGTTTTGATCAGTGGCCAACCCTTTAATTATCAACGCGATGAGTCAACAAATATATAATTTTAGAATTGGAATAAATAGAAGAAATTATGTTTAAAAAATTTACATTCCATATAATGTTATGTAGGTATTGTCATAATGAACAGTCCTTCCTGCAAACTCACAATCCGTTCATCGTGGGACCCTTTAGTCACGGGATTTCTTGTCTTTTATTTATTTAAGTACAAGACTATATAATTTATATTACTTATCGAAAAATAAAAGTAATTAACGATTTGCAACTAAAAATTTTTGCGACTGCAGTGTTAACAATAAACCAGAACCAGAACTTAATAAAGACGACTAGATAATTTCTCTTGTTGGTTTGTTAATTTACATTTTTTTTCAAATATTCTACTTATGGATATCTAGCTTAAGAACTGCCATTCCAAAGACATTTTATCTCTAATAAAACCCAGCTCTGGTGCATGGCGTGACTTATTTAACAAACTTTTCTCAGCCGACAAAAACTGGATTTATTACATAGTCCTCGTAGCTTCATCACAAATTTCTAGATAGATTATACTAATATAGGCTTTTGTTAATTGTGCATTGAAGTTAAGTTAAGTTAAATTATACGAAAGACTAACTGCAAAAAACAACCAAAACCTCTCAAGGTTAAGTTCCCCTTGTGCTTCTAAAAAAAGAAATATTACTTTAAGGTTAATTATTTTAAAACTATCACACCCTTACGTGTTTCTTTGGATGTTTCGAACAACATGGTTCTAGGTCACTTTTCTTTCCGTCAGTTTCTCCCACAAACATAGATAAAAAGGGGCTGCCCAACGAGATCTACCAGAAAAAAATACTCATTATGCTAAAACCTTATTCTGAAAAGAACGCGATTTACAATCGTCACGAAAAAAAACCTACGAATTATTCAGCTAGATTTCTTATAATATTTTAATTTCAAGGGAATTAGTTTACGAATATCATATTTATAAACATACTGTTCACATTTGACAGCCTTATTCCCAAAGATTTAAAAATATGTATTTTTTTTAAATTTTATAATACATTTGCATCTTTTTGCTTTTTGTCGTTCATAGTCCAGCTGACCTACACCAAATTTGTTAATTGAATGAGCCAACGATAAAAAAACGTGGCATTATCAATATGACATTTGCATAAAGTAAACAACTGTTCTGACGAATAAAAGCATAAAAGCAAGCGGATCTGTTTGTAGCTCTTCCTTCTGTCAAATACAAGGGTGACATCATAAAAAAAAATGCAAGATGAGGATTATTGTCAACAGCGAAGCCATCCAGTCGAAGAAAGCTAGACTGGATGACGATTCTTTCGGCGACCTCAAAAAGGCCCCTGGTCGCGGCTCCAAAATTTAATCTCTGCTAGATGAAATCGCGTTGGAAAGGGATTCTGTTAATTTCTATTCAATAACCTGGAAGCTTAAACATTTAAAATCGATTTTTATTTTCTATTTTATTTGTTTTTTCCCCTTCTGTAGCATGATTTTTTTTAGCAGCACGTCAATTAGATTTCCATATTTGACCACTTCCTTAAAACTCAGTGTCCCTCAGTCCGTCTTCTGATCATTAATCAAACTACTAACGTACGATAACTCCCCTCGGGGAAATTTCAACGATACTGTCATCCTATGGGGTACGACACTGTTTCTCCAGTTTATTGCAGAATTTAATTGATTTAGCAGCAATAGATTGTGGGCAGGTTAGCAATACATTTTCGGCATGGCAACTTTGGGACCTGATTGTTTGATCCGACGAACTGAATTTGTTTTAATGAATTTAATATGTCTAGAAAAAAACCACAGATCAGCAAAGTAAACGGCATCAGGAGGAAACGTTGTTGAGCACTTGTACTGCGGAGCACTTCTTTTCAGCTTTGAGAAGGTTGGAAGCCTACCTCTACTCTACAATATCTCAGCAGTGAATGAACCATATTGCAATTTTAAACTGCTACTAAGAAGAAGATGAAAGGTTGGATTTAATTGCCCTTATTAATGAATTTATTCAAAACAAACTCTTTCCGAACAAATACTTATGCACTGTATAAATGAATTTAAAGGATTTGTAAATTTTTGACACATTGTGTTCAATTGTACCACGCAGTAAAAAGTTTGGGCTCCACCCCGAAAAAAAATTAACCCCGAAAAAAAGTCGGCGCCTTTGCAGTTTCTGTTGTATAATCTATAATAAGGTCTTGAAATGATTGGTTGGAAAATGAAGACCTGGCGTATTTTTTTCATCCAACTTAAAAGATATATTTCATATTCATTTCACTCTGTGTAAACTTTAAAGCAAAAGATATTGTTCTTTGCTGTAGGTTGATATCTCTTGTAAAGCTGGTATGAACTGAACTTAAGATGCGAACTGAATAGGTTTTCTTACATCTAAGTAAAGTCTTATTGAAATATTAACGCGTAAAACTTATTATCAATCTGAGTTGAATCCTACAATCAACGATAAGGAATAAGAAAAATGATTCAAATAAAACCAATATTGTTATAAAAAACATATATTGTGGTACGGTATTTCCTAATTTTCCCAGATTCAAAATGATCATGCGTGTAAGGATTTGTATTAGAAGTTTTTATTTGCATACTAAAATTTTCCCCCAAAAGTTCCATAACCGACCCATTACTTAAAAATAATCAATTAGAAGTCAACTACATTTTACAAATACAAAATATCGTATCTTTCAACATTGGAATATACATTTCCCCCTATTATAGACTATTTTATTTCTATGGCTTTACATAAAATATTTCGTAAGAAAAAACTTCACCATGCCTTCATTAGGCTATTATGCAGACCCTATTACATTTACTATAAAAAATTGGAATTGATTCTTTAAAAACATCGTTAGGTCTGATGACTCTTTTATTTTTGTTACTTTGGTACTGACTTTTCTCTTTGTATTTTAAGTTTAAAACTAGAATTTACAAATCTTTTAAGCCTTAAAAATTAAATTTATAATTATTCTCGTATCATAAATTTTTTGAATTACACATTAAAGCAACGTTAAAAAATTGAAATGATTTTCAAATTTAAAAAATTTTATTCAAGCTCAGTTAATTTTTTTAAATTCTTAAATAAATTGTATTTAAAACTTGAAATAATGTACTAATAGGAAAATATTGAAATTATTTATACAAATATGCTCTTCACAAAGATATATGAATTATTTCCACTGAAATATAACTTTATAATTTAAGAATGATAGGTAAAAAATTACAAAAAAATATTCTTGAAATTTGTGTGCTTGTTTTAACCAGTGTGATAAAGAAATTGTACATTGTTTTCGATGCAATAAAAAGTTTTTTTTCTTAAATTAACAGACCCTATGATAATCATTTTTCTAAGCTCACGAACAAATTAGTAAGACATCCATTTCTATTGTAATGGGTTTCTAGGAAGATAGTGCTATTGACTGTATCTTTCTAGAAACCCATGTAACTGTAATAGAGCTCTGACATTATTAAGTCAGTAAGAACTGAAGTCATTTTAAATTCAAAATAACTCTATATTTTGTACGGATGGATCCTACTGTACCTTCATGTAATTAGGTGTTTTGTTTTTTTTCAGTAAAAAAACTTGTTCTAATGAGGCATACGTTTTGTAAGATCAAGAGAATATATTTAAAAACAGGTTTGCTTCGAAAGAAATTTATTTTTTAAATGTGTACAGAACAATAGTGAAACCTTCATTTCTACTTAGATTTATCTCTATAAAGACGGAGATATTTAAATTGCCTTTCTAGAGATACACATAGTTGTAATGGAGTTTTGATAACAATAGTCAACGATTAGTCAATGAACTCAAAGAATAATATTTATAAATATAATGATATTTATTGACATCTCTAAATATGTATGTGTGTATGTATAATTATATATATATATATATATGTATACATTGCTTAGATATAAATATAAAAATCAGCGAATTTGTTTTAAGCTGCAGTTTTATGTTATTTTAAAGAATTTTTTTATTATATATTAATCTGACGAAAATAATATTTCCCGATATTGAAGGACAACAATGGCGTAACCTGTTCTTATAATTTAAAAGCTTGGAATAATTTTTTTTAAATGTTAAATTTGAGAGCTTATATTTTAAATACAAATATCAGAGAGAGAGGCAGAAATTAATGTGACTGGGACAGTGGAACCAGACGAAACCACGAAAGCAGGATAATTGTCAGTACTTTCGTAATCTATATTTTTATCTCGTCTTTATTATTATTATTTTTAAATGTCCCTTTGATTGATCAATTAAACAGTGTATTTACAGGATAATAGAGGGAAGCATATCTTTTTATAAGGATACTATTAAAAGGATATACCGGTTTGTAATTGCTGAATTATTTTATTTTATTATATTTATGATCTTTTCAATAACTATTGTTTAATTAGATGTCACAGAACCGCGTATAATATGTTGATTATAAGAAATCGAATTCGTCGTGTAAATGAAAGAATTCAACTTCCTTCAACTTTTATTTGAATTAATTTGTTATGCATGTATAATTCTAAGCTACCCGGGATGTAAGCGAAACCTCCATGTCTACTATAGTGGATCTCTAAGACGAAGACATTCAACGTGTTTTTTTAGAGAAATAACGTGTCTCTGAAAACTTCTAACCACGATAAGCCTATACAAACTGAATGGGTACTATTTTATTCTTGGTTTTACAATGATAATAATATTTTTAAATGAAATAATTTTGTCGTTTTGCATAAGTTCCGTTCTTCCGTTAGATGAAAACGCCATCTAGCGGGTAAATTTCAATAATATAAAGAGGCAGTATAAACGGAAGTCCTATTTATTAGGCATTTCTTATAGGGGAGGGCCTAAGAGACGAAGCAAATCCAAAGATGGGCTAGTCTTTTAAATGAAATCTCGGCAACGCTGCACCGTAGAAGACTACAAAACTTGTATAATAAACCTTCTTCTCAAATGAATCGACCAGGTTTTTTAGCCCTCTGAATCTATTGTCATTCTTGCATATGAAATGTTCATCTTCCCTTAGCATCTCGTCCTTTTCAGCCAGCGAGAATGCGGGACTTGTAGTTTTTCTTTTTCTTTTTTCAAGAGATGATTTTCCTTTTGAGATTCCTTTCTTCTCTCTTTCTTTCTTAATTCCTTAGATATATTCCCCCATAGCACGGAATTGGTCTATATCAATTTTTATTAGGGGTATTTTTTTATTATTAATATTTTTTATGGGTATGCGGTCCCAGGAGAAAAATCACAATCTGAAAAATAACCATAAATACACAACAAAATTACATCTTCTTGGGCGTTGTGACCTTGTTTACTACCGGGCGGCTCGTTCCTCCTAGACGGCTCGCTTCTGCTGTACGACTAGCCACCTGGAAGTTGGCCTCTGGAAGGACCAGTCCACTTGGATGGCTTACTACACTTGAACCACTTGCTAAACCTGGACGTACCACTGATCCTCTTGCTGGCTGCGCTAGACTTACTCCCCTTTCAGTCGGTCTTGAATTTTCTTGGATGCTTGCTACTGAATGGATTAGCTGGACGGGACGTGGATTCCTTCTGACCGCTGGCGGCATTTAATTCAACACAAACGGCTTCGGTGGATTTTCAAGCACCATTCGCGTATGTATGGCTCGTCTTTCGCTTTGCGGGCATAGACAAGTATAGATGGCTTGCGTAAATGGGACTACGATTCCACTTTTTACTCAATTTTTGTCTGCTTCAGCGCAAACATCTAATAGATGGAGTAACTAAAACGAATAACAAAGCAGACAAATTTCAGATCTTCCTATTTCATTGTATTGAAGCCTAATGTAACCTTAGGTAAACCTTCGGGAAATGACATAAAGTTCTGTAAACATCAGCTAGGTGTCTCCAATCCAAAACTGGAAGCACTATGCCAGCCATCTATAGTTGTCTATGTTAGCGGGTCACAAGAGCAAGCCAGAAATTTGTACTTGAGAGAGGTGTTCTTCAAGATACTTTGTTAGTTCACAATTTTTTAATTCGTCCTACTTTATGATTCCAGAGTTTTACGATAACTCGACATCACACAAAAAAAAACTTGTTGATTTGCTTTGCTTCTACAAGACGATCAACTACGGCACCAGATTCTTTGTTTCTCGCAGATCCCGCCCGATATAATGCTGCGACGCATATTTAACGTAATTTGAAAAATTTCACGATTTCTTACAAGTTGATGCCCGTACATAAGACATACTATAAGGAAGGATGTCTTTAAGATCATTCTTCAAGTTAAAATTTGCCTCCAGTTGCTGCTCAAATTGATGAACAAGCCATTCTTTGTAGGTGGACAGTAATTCCATCTTCTTCTCGTTGTCGACATTCGGTCCGCGCAGAAGAACCTTTGTTTGGAGGTAGAGCAACATCATCCTGAATAGTTGCAGGAATGAGGAGAACGTCGTCTTTGGATTTGCTCCCGCCAGAAATTCTGATGATTCCAAAGAACTCCTGAATTGAGTTATATAGAAGAATGTATTTTTCATTTATTCAATAAATACGATTTAACTAATTCTTATAGATAATATAATCGTGTTCATAATCAACAGCCGGTACTGTTTATGAAATCGCCTCTTACATCCAGGTAATCAACCTCAATACGTAGTGCAGAATACGCTCCTTTTCTTCCTTATCGTTTGAATCTCGCTTGAATAGCAAATACACAATGACCTCTATAAAAGACCTGGTGGTGATCCTGAGTCCCTTATTAGTAGTAGATGATATAACGGGCGCGGTTTTCTCAGCCACTTAAGGTGACTTTTTTTGCTTTGCTACTGGCAAACCGAGCGGTCTCAACTAACTTCAGATCCAGGTTTAACAAGCTCCTCAGGTCTAGCATGCTTCTGTTTTCTTTAAAAGCCGTTTTCGGTCGGTATGCTAGCTAGTTCTTCTTCTCTAATCATTTGTAACCTTGTGAAGAACGAATGAGAGATTATCTGTAAATAAAATATAAGGAATAATATATGTAACAAAAGTCACGAAATGATGAGGAAAAGTCTTGCTGTAGGCAGGATACTACTCTTACAGGAAAACATTGTTGTTGAAGCACGAATGCATTTCTCTGCTGGACAACACTACTGGCATATCCATCAACATCTTAATTATGATGCCGATCTCCATTCAATGGATCTAGTATAATAAATTTTAATTATGATGATCAATTTAAGAATAAAAATCATTTTTTACCTGGAGTTAGAGGTTGTTGGCTGATTCTTCCGGAAGGTGGTCTTTCTTGTGACAGACCCAGTGAGCCATCCGCTCGGTTTCTGTCAAATATAAAGGCACTTGTCCCTTCCTGCGGACCAGTACTACTGGAAAATCTATTAGCATCACGCTGATAATGTCGATGTCTATCAAATATATCTAGTAAAAGGAAAATTAAAAAATAAAAAGGAATTAAAAAAAATATATATATTTAAATTTACCTGGAGTTAGATGATGTCGGCTGATTCTCCCGGAAGGTGGTCTTTCTTGTGATAATTCCAGCGAGCCATCCGCCCGATTGCTGTCAAATATAAAGGCACTTGTTCCTTCTTGCTAGCTAGTACTACTGGCAAATGCATCATCATCGGCCCTTCTTATCAAGTCTGCACATAATTTAAAAACGGGGCCACCAAGCACATTTCGTGGTTTCTTAGCAGGAAGAGCTGCCAGGGGTGGAGAAGAGAACTTTCCCCTCTGTCTATGCACTCTCCCCCACTAGCTAGTACTGGATTCACCCAGATATTTCCGGATAACAGATGGAAATTTTACTCGCAATCCTTTCCCCCCTTCAAACCCAATGAGTTACCGGATTACATGATGGTGGGCGGTTCTTGGTGAGCTCGAACACCCTCCTCTGTGCTTCCGACTACGTATCTACAACGGAACAAAATGAGAGATATTAAAAAAATTAAGAGGGGACGGAAAAAATGATCTGTCACTTCAATACGTCCCAGAAAAATGTAATCATGCAATACAGCGGCAATCAAAATTAGATCAAGTAGCTCGCTTCTATACTCGTAAAGGCCATAGTCCTATTTCTCTTCACAATTTTGATAGAAGCAGAAGTAGGGATAGAGGTCGTTCCAAAATAAGTAATTCTAGGGAATGCAGTCAGTCGGGAGATGATGAAAATATTCGTCTTCGATATAGTTTATCTCATATACTCAATTGTTACTACTGCCAAAGTTATAGGCATAGAATAAAAAAAATTCACATGCTCCGACATGGTCGAAAGGATGATACTCACTTTTGCGACAATTTTTACAGATTGCATAACCAAAGATTACATTTTCGAAAACTGTAAATTTAAAAAATCAGAATCTTACTGCGGATACCTTGATCAGTTTTGTCTTCAGAAGAAGATCATGAAATATCAGACCTCTTAATTGTCAACATCCACATGAAAGAGACACTTGCAGTCAGAGACTCTTAGAGTCGAGAGCCACTTTATACCTAAGATGGTTCGATTCGCTTCTAACGTTTTCTTTTGTAACAGTAAGCCATATTTTTCATGTTACGATTTGTCAAAAGGTGTATTAATCGGTTCACCGTCTAATACTGTTGTTGGAATGAACGTAGGTTGCTCTGTGGCATCACCCGAAAACGATATCCACCTAAAATTAATTGAGCTGAGAAATAAAATTAGTATTACTCATTACACTGTATTTCTTGAAAAACATATGAGCATGGGATTCCTTTGTTAGGTAGAAGTTGAGAAAAAGGCAGATATTTTTACTTAGTTTAAAATAACAATATAATTTAAACTTAAGTATATTATGAGACCAAACAGAAATACACCTATAGCATCAAATCACGTATGTCATCAAATAAACTATTACCTGCGTCATTTTGGGTCCGAAGTTGTTATTCCAGATTTAGAAGAGAAGTGGTGGGACTAGAGGGAAACTCGAGAAAAGTTACTTTTAAACAAAACAAAATTTTAAACGCCGTGCGTCTCTTTTTTTATTGCAATTAAACTAAATCTTGTCAAGTTCTTTTTGCGATCAAAGCTTTCAATCATGTTTTAACTAAATTAAATCAACATTACATACAGTTAGCTGTTAAAAATAGTAAACAAAAATGTATTGAACATCTAAAATGTTTTTTTGTCGATAAAGATTCTCCTATCCACATTTTTATTGGTTATATCTCTATTAAGAGGGATTAATTCGATATGGAAAAAATATTTTTCAAACTTCCCGATTATTATCTTACAGCTTTTTACGAAATCGCAAGTTGTCTTCATGACTAGCCCATTTACTATAACGTATATACCTGCAGATTAATCCACAAACTAGTCAAAACATAAATTATCTCCATAGACCTAAACGTGAATGAGAAAGTGATGACGGAAGAAAACTAAAAAAAATACAACTTTGATAGACGAAAATTGTGGCGGAGAAAAAATCTTGGTTAAAATAATAGACATACATTTACCAATAAGGAAAGTAAAGTTGCCTCAGCAAACAAGCTAATTTTCCATTCAATCTCTGTTCACAAATGAGAGACACAAGTGAGTGAACGCGCATTAGTCCTTTTTTGGTATCGTCTAGGATTTTAGCTGTTTTACTATTGAAAAGCTCAAAGCAACATATTTTTTTATGTTAGAATGGTTAATATGTTTTGCTCAATATTTTAAAATTTTTAAAGTGAAAACGACTAGCTGAATTTGTTTTGATTGTTGTTGAAAAATCTGCTCTTCGTGCTGCTAGGAAACCCTTCCAGAAGTTTGTGAAGGAAGGATTTGTTGAGGAAGACAATCTAGATTTTCGTAAAGGGGCAACAAGGAGACACCAACACTCGCCTCTTCTACACGATCCCGGGCAAGAGAAAATGAAAATGCAACGAAAGATGAACACAGGGTAAACAACGGAGGATGAAACGGTAGCAGGACAGCCAACTAACCCGCCTACTGTACGATTTATAAGAGATAATGGCTCCTTTGGAGGTCAAAGAAAAAAACAACATTTGACGTTTTCTCCAATTAGTGCGAATTTGATTAAGAAAGATTACGAATCGTTTGTAAAAAATGCGGACCTCGCTTTTGCATTAAAAAAGGCATCAAGAAAAGCAACTGGTATGTTGTGAGTAATTTTACTAGTCGTGTCAACCACGAATATAAAGGTATTTTTATTGCAACTGCTTATCTATTTTTCACAATTTATAAAAAATAGATTAACACAGCAGTATAGAGGATGTCTTGGGAGCGATTGTCTAGAGGAGCAACTGCTTATTTAATTTTCACAATTTATAAAAATAGATTAACACAGCAGTATAGAGGATGTCTTACAGGCATCGCCGTAAGACACAGATAACAAAACAAATTTATAAAAAAATGCTACCGGATTGGGAGAGGGAACCTATTCTTCAGGATGTGGAGCTACCTCTTTAAATGGTACAACATTTTCGGAAAATACACCCTAGCATAAACATAAAAACTTAATATTTTTACTCCTTTTACGAGGTATTATGAGATCACTCTTGCGAATTCAGGAAGTGGAATGCCCTCTACCAAAACGGTCTGGAGGATGCTTACCCAATTTTATCAAGCAGCTGATGAAGGATCAAAAAACATCCGGCTGTTAAAATATTATCTGGACAGTAACAACTTTCCCTCTTTTCTACGGACGCTACTTATATGATTCCTAGGTAACTCTAATAACTCAGTATTTGTTTTTCATCATATATATAATTTAAATTGATTTTAAAAGAAATTAAGTTATTCAAAGCAGGTTACAATACAAAAAGACAGCATTATCTTCGGCATTAGTCTACCACGTGAAGAAAATATATATCCGCCATACTCATCCGCAAGTATCAATACGGCCACTGATATTTTCACCTTAATAAAAAAATTTCACCTTGAAAAAGGCAAAAATTGAAGATAGTAACGATGGTTCAATCGCTTTGTGAAGGAAGTAAGCCCTATTGTATTTTCTCATTTGCCAGTGAATTTTTCAGAAGATGTTGAAGCCTCTCTCACTACTGCAATCACAGAGATGAAAATTTTTAGGATTTTCTCACTTGTCACTTCGGCCGACGGAGATTCTCGTGAGATGAAAGTAATGCGCCATCGTTTACAACGTGGCGTTCCCTTGACTAGGCAGGGTAATTTACGTTCAAAATGTTGAAAAAGCTATTTAAATCTAAAAAATATAACCGTTACTTAAGCAGAAAAGGTTGATGGAGAGTTGGTGGAGTCCAGCTTAAAAAAAATATGATTGGTGGGCAGCTGATTACTAAAGACCCTGCAGTCTAGTACAAGGTTCTGACCATTTGAAAGCCAAACTACTCGTTTGATTTCTACAAGTGGAGAAAATAGTAGTGCTTTGAAACTATTTAGTATTGATGACCAATTTTCTCAACTTGATGGCCACATTTTCAAAAGATCAACACCCACTTAAAGAATGTGATCTCAATCTTCAAGATAAAACGAATTAAGAAGGAATTAATAATGTTAAGTTGACTGGCCCAAGTTAGACTCCAGTGCAACTTTATTTTATTGCAAATGGACACGCTACATGCTTAACGGATTAATCAATAAGTGTTTGAATCCAGAAGAATTGCTTTATCGACTTATGTTTTTTCTCTTCTTCATAATCGGAAATGAATTATCCAACACAAACCCAGGGAGTAGTAGGGAGGGTAATCAGCCGTATAGCTGTCAAAGTGGTTGCGACGGTGTCGCCAGTAGCCCCTAGTGACCGTTCCGGGTACTAGGTGCAATGTGCATCTATACATATTTATACTTAAAGCTTTGGTGTCATATACACTGACTCAATGGTATCGCATTGCCTAATAAGTTGGACTAATAGTACCCAGAACCTGCACGAGTGGTGCTGATGTAAGGAAAACCGTTAAAAACTTTCAGCGATTTCTGTTATGGAGTTTCCACTCCCTAATTTTCCCTGCACAAGCCCTACAGGATTGCTAACAACTTTGTGACACATTTGTAACATGCATGTAACTCATGTAATTATGCGCTGAGATCAATGCTCACGATCTTTTGCTTGTTGACTTCAATCTATAGAGTAAAGAAGTTGTCAAAACTTATGCTTTTCTCGATCCTATGTAGTCAAGCGTGTAAAAGCTATTTCAAATGTTTGCGGTAAGTAAACTGTTTTAATCTATTTTTGCTAGCTATTCTGAAATTAACAGAATGCATGTAATTTTAAATTTAAAAAATGTAGATCCCTTACTCCAACTAGGTAGCGCCATTTCAAATATGGATATAAGAATTCGATGAAATCAGTTCAAAGGCTGACGCCATTATGAGGCTCTTGCCTCGGTGGAGAGGACATACAACCTAGACCTATAGTATAAGCTTCCAACATTGGATGAGATGGAAGCAATCATCTTGCGGACACAACGAGACGCAAAATTAAACTTGAATAGTTTAGGCATAAATTTATTTTTAAAAATACACTTTTAATAATCCATTTCTTTGTTTTACACTTTTTCCAAAGAAAGAATTTACTTTCAATCTGAGCCATCGACAAATTTTTTCGTTAGTAGAATTTTGACATTGGGTTATTTGGAAGGTTCAAAAAAGAAATTAAAAGCCAATTAATGAATTCAATTTTACCGTTGACGTAAGATTGTCACTTTGTCTTTGACATTGATTTGATCCAGGGAACGATCAAAAACTTTCTGGAAAATTGAAAGAAACGTGCGTACCTGTCCACAGGCCGTACCCATGTTCAACTTAGGTGACGATGTTGTAGAAAGGTTAAATTTTAAATAAAAATAACTAAATAACTAGATAACTAAGAATAAATTACTCAAATTTAGAGATTGGGAAAACCCTTTTTTACCGGCGTAAAGTTTTTCAATAAATATATGTGTTTTTTTTAATAATCAATATTTTTTAAGGTAAATAGTTCGCAAATATAACTGAAAATTTAAAAACAGATCAAGATTTTTCGTAATGTTTGTGAAAACTGTTAAAACCATTCATTGAAGTTTGTTGCAAATATAGCAGATGGATTTGTTTTGACTACATTCTTTAAACGAACTGCTCGTTTTAAGTAGTATTTGATGAATCAACTGATTTTTAAGTTATCGTATCATTTTGAATATATAAATTTCTCTATTATTTGAAACCTTTTTTTATTAGTGAGTTTCCATAAAATAGAATGCCTTTAAATCTGTAAAATATTTAACTTTTAAATATTAAAAAACACGATAAACTATGCATGATTTCAAATTAAATATATATGTAATATTATTAATAAACACGTACTCGTGAAAACATGAAAAACTTAAGAAAGTATTAAATTTATTATTTTCCTATTATTATAAATCTTTTACGTTAAAGTTTTACTTAATTTTTTTATTTCGTTTAAAAAATCACTATCAAATGAGATTCCTTTTTTGTTATGAAAGATTATCTAGATATATATATATATATATATTTTTAATTGGTGAATTGTTAATTACTCGAATCGATTGACTTCTGCAACGAAAACGAGGCAAATATAGGCGTGAGCCAGTCAGAATAAAAACTTGATTGATGAATTAAATGAAACATTATTTTCTTTGTCTTTAATTTTGGAAACACGGAAACTGTTTGTTTTCAATTTTCATATTTGATAAACCGACTACTATTTTTCTTTTCATTTTTTGTTTCTTTTTAAAGTAATTTTTTTATACACCAAAATATCCTACAAGGTTTTAGATCAACACAAAAAAATAGTTTGAGTAAGGCCTGACGACGTCTTTTTTTATATATTTGGTGTAATAAAATTAGAGATTATAGAATTAACTAGATTTATTAATAATAAATGTATGAATAGTAAATGTATGAGCTAAATCGATGACAATAGCTCTCGTACAAATTTTGGAACCGAGTAGTATTCTATATTAACGTTAAAGAAATTAATTCAAAATGATCACAAATCCTGCATTGTACAAAAAATAAAAAATAAAAACAGATAATTGATTCAAATGAAAACGAAGTACTATGAGCAAAAATAAAGACCATTATCATAATACAATTTTTCCGCAAGATTATGCGACCAAATTTAATTGTGTTACATAAGCTAGTGAATTAGAAGCTTTTTTATTTCCAATGATACAAAAAAATTCAGATGTTTTTATCGTAACAAAATATCAATTAAGGATTTTTTAAGTTTCTGTTCATTTTTTTTATTTGAGGATAAGATAATATCAAAGCCCTTAAACGAAATATTCCTATTGAAAAGTAAGACTACATGAGATCATCGTCGTGCTATTTTATACATAAAATTAAATAAGAAAATAATTATAAAAGACTACGTTATATACCTTCTCGTGTTAATTTTTAGCATCTTTTCAACCTTTTTTGTTAATAATAGATTATTAGGGTTTTCCCCTCAAAGATGGCACCACTCGAATAAAAAATTGCTACCTAATATTTTTTAGACATGACACCACAATTAAACTTAGTAAAGCCTTAAGTAGTAAAATACAGTTTACTACTTAAGGATTTATTACTATATTTAAGATTTATCCGATTGAAATCATTTCGGGTCAATATACTTGTTCTATGAGTATTGCGTTTGGGTAAAAAGAAATCTGTAAAATAGTATGCATGGTAATTCCAACATCCAAATTTCCCAAAAAAAATATTTATTTGTTTTTCTTTCAAAAAGTAACATAATAACGAGTTATGCTTCCTGATAGAACGTCTAGGGGTCAACGCTCTTGTTTGCCGTAACGAAATACTAGTTTGGGACAAAACATGATTGTAAAAGCCGCTTTATTCAAAATTCGTCTTTTTTTAAAACAAGAGCGAGAAAATGTTATAAGGCAACTAGAATCAGACGAAAGAGAATTGAAATAATATGACTTATCATCTTGTTGTTAATTATCTTTTCTTTGAGTTCGTTTTATTTTGAAAACATTTTTCTTTTAACTGGTCTGCTAAAACAGTTGAAACCCAATTACTTCCTATCGCGCTGGTAAGTTTTCTGATTTTTGAAGGCATGTTTTGACGGAAGTAGAAAATTTCCGCCAAGGTCATTTTTTCTCCCTATCTCTGTGTGTACAGAATCATGACCTTGACGAGAATTCCCCCCTTCCGTTAAAACGTGCCTTCAAAAATGATTTAATTGGGTTTATTTCAATTTATTTTTTCACAAAAATATAGAAGAATCTTTTCTTATTTCATTGCAACAAACCCGGTTTTATTTAGAGATATACGTAATTTAATACGAATTTTTAAAGTGAGGGCCTTTAACGTTAGCGCTTATGGCGGCCGACGGGGGTGTCCAAATAATTGTGGACGCTTATGTAACTCACTGGGAAATCAAAATGGCTACACAAATAGATTGAGTAATGTTCATTCAAATATCTCTTCAGGAAAAAAAAATAAAAATTCTGCGACGACTTTTCGAGCAGAAAAAGCCGTCGGCGCACAAGACACTTTCCCATAAGATAACAAGGCGAAGGGTCTGGGTGTCCAAATAATTCTGGTACCCACTGTATATCTGAAACAGTATATTTATTTATTTATATTTTTGAAAAAATATTTAAAGGCATAATTAAGGATATATAATTATATATTTAAAGGGGAAATAAAATATAAAAGATACCGGTATGTATTTGCTTAATAATTTATTTTACTATCATGTATGATCCTTTCAATAGCTATTGTTTTATTAGATGTCACAGAACCACCTTTCATATGTGATTATTAGGAATCAAATTAGTTGTCTAAATGAAAAAATGCAAACACCTTCGATTTGTGATTGGATTTATTTTTTATAAATGTATACTTCTAAGCTACCCGGAATATAAGCGAAAACTTCCTGTCTACTATAGTGGTTCTCTAAAAAGACAAATATATCTAAGGTGTCTAGAGATCCGCAATGTTGGAATGGGGCTCTGATAACTACTACTGGCGATAAGCCTATGAACTGAATAAATATTACTATGTTGATTCTTGAATTTATAGAATTTTTTAAAATTATAGCATTTTTGTAGATTTGCTGCTTAAGCTTCGGCTGTTTTTTATTTGGCTTATGGATTTTTAATACCTTTGAATAAAATAAAATACAAATTGGTGTTTTATTTCCGTGCGTCTCTAAAAATACGAATTTTTTTTAGACCCATTTGCAAAAGAGCTCAAACAGCAACTAAATGTGGTAAACCTAAAACTGGATGAGGAATTTTATTTATGATTCATACTATTTTATGTTCTTATATATTTATACAGGTTGCTTTCTCAGTGGAAATTTGATTCTTCATGCAATAAATTACTGTTGTTTTTTTCGTGTTGAAAAAATAAAAGAAGGAAACACATTCGAACGAAAATGATAAAAGAGTTACACTAATTTTGTTTATAAAACAAAAACTTATATATTTCTCCCTTAAACCTCATTTCCGTTCATGCGTTAGACGAGAACGCCAACTAGCGGTCTACTACTTTATACTTACTAGTAGTAGAAGTGGTAGTATTATTCTAGTGGTATAATTTCCATATTTAGAAAAGGAAAGTTTCAAGGGAGGTCCTATTTTTAATTTGGTTGTTATAGAGGAGGGCCTTAGAGGCGGAGCATATCAAAAGAGGGACTATCATCCAACAAGAAAATGAATTAAGCCCTATCCGAGATGCCATTGTGAAGAACTGAAGAAACGACGCAATAAATTTTAATAAACACAAGGATAGTTGAATGTTATGCTAGTTAACAATTCATTTTCCGTTTCTGCTAACTGTTTTACGTGGCCCAGGCCCTGAATGTGTTATGTGAATGTTTTAATGCGCTTTTCTCTGAAAATTCAGCGATCTCTCTAAGGAAACTGCCAATCGGGGTTTCTTTTTTCGATTTGAAAACTTTTCAAAAGATTTTTGGACACCATCTCATGAGCTTTAATGTCTCCTTGAATACAACCACCAAGTTTATTTCGTTTCCAATAAGCCTTTACCTCAGTAATAACACTCGGTGTGTTACTTTCTCGATAAAGCCAAGCTAAAGCAGCTAGACTGCTAGATGGTGTTTACAACCACCATTACCAGCAATACAGTCGTGACATTCCGCTTTGGTTATTTTCCCATTGAAAATAGCAATGTTGACTTCTACTTTATAAGGCTTATTTCGCACGGATTTTTCAGGAGTAACTGCTGCGAATACAGTACACAAATGTCCATCAATCGATTATTTGAGCAGAAACATAGCCAATTATTACGTTGCCGTAAAGCTCGCTTAATGATTTTGTGGCTTTAACTCCTCTTATCTCAGGAGATTGATAATCTTTGTCAGTCTGAAGATATCCATCATACATGTCAAAGGTGATCTGTGGAATGTTATGGGAATCTGCTTTTTGAAAGTCTGGCAAAAGTTTACAAGCCATGATGCATGTTATTGACTAGGATGATTAAGCCTCATTAACGTTTATTTATAATATTCACATTTACTGTGTATTAACACAATATGGCAATACAAAGGATTTCATTGCTTCTTCTTCGCACTGCGGTACGGATTGCGCTGCGCAAGCGCAGAAGTGCAGTGTGGCAGTAACCACTCACAAATTTTTTTTTCTTGAAATTCACCTGCTGATAGAGCCCTTATTTTTATGCCGATAAATAGAAATTTGAATTCCGCACAAATTGATTACACAGTTGATATGGTTTTATAGTGTATGAACGTAGATATTTGCGCTCAAAGTGGAGCATTTTTGCATGGGCTCTTATGGCCCTAAAGTTTGTTTTCTGCCATATGACGTCACGGCGGGGATTTTAGGCTCCGACTCCGTTTTAGGCGGCTAGGCCCCTCCTCTGACTTTGACAGCTTATATCTAAAAAAATAAATGTATTTGACTCAGACAATCATGCACAGAAAAATTTGTATTTTTTTCTCTATTTTTTATATTGTTTATTGAAATTTCGATTTTTACGCCGGTTCCCTATTATAATAGATTAGAGAGCCATAGACAACATTTTTTTTTCTTCAAGAGAAGTTTTGACACTGCTGTCTTGTCATCTCAGATTTATCTAGTGATCTCAAAGAGAGAAAAAAAAACCATCTTTCACATTCGATTTATAACATCCTTCATTTGTAACTCAAATGTCAATTACATAAAGATCGTAGCGTAAGTACTAATTATGGAAATTCTAGTTTAAGAATCAGTTTTATTTCCCATTGCGCACAGATGGTCCAAAAGGCCAAAACTACTTTATTTTGTTTTACTCGTTAATGAATTGCATAAAATATTTAACAAACCGGCCAAAATTTTTTCTTCCAATTTCAGATAGGAAATTGTTTGAATTTGACTAAAACTCCTTGTTCCCCATTCCTTTCTAAAATCTGGTTTTCAATCGTCTGCTAACTGTGTGAGGTTCTATGCATTTGAAAAGAGTCAAATTTTTGTGTGGTTATCGCTTTCTTTGGTCTGTTTTAAAATTGCATGCATCTTAAATGCTCTTTTATAGTAATAAACCGTAAAATTGATTTTTAACTTATTATGAAACCCACGCTATGGCAATCATTATACTATAAGTAGGATATGGTTTTAAAACTGAAAATATGGTAGAACAAAAAAAATTAATTAAATAAGTTTTAAAGTCCCACGTAATGGCGCGAAGTTTTTGAAATGACTTATTTTTCTTTCGTCAAACCCATGAACATTTCAATTTGGACATATTCATATTTCGACGAGCTATCAATGATAACCATTAATGAGTCGATATTTGGATAATTTTCGTCTTTCGTCCTTTTCAACTTTTCATAATGTGATTTAATCATGTTAAATTATGAGCATTTGTTTAAATACATACTTATAATTTATCTAATTCAATTTTGATACTTTAAGGACTTAAATAAGTTAAAGGTATCGAAACATGCCCGTTTAAAACGTCCTAATTGTACATTTTTTCACAAGCATAGAGAAAAAAGATCAGATCATGATTGTCTTAACAGCGACATTATTTTTTCTTAAATGAAAATTAAGGAATACACGAGCATAGGAGAAAAAGTTCTAACATTCCAGACATTTGATGCAATATTCTTTAAATCTACTTTAGTAGAACCAAGTGTCCAATCGTCATTACTTCAACAATTTTTTAATTAATTTTTCTTCGAATAATATTGTTGTTACAAGATGTTTGTATGCGTAAATTAATATTAATTTTGGGTCTGTACTACTTCAATATTTGAATCCTGAGAGGAAAAATATTTTCTTAAATTAAATACACATTTAGCTTGTAAATGAGAGCTTCTATACATTTGATTAAGACACATATTTATTATTGATACATAATTTAATTTTCAAGGAATTGCATTATTATTTTTTTATTTTCGACATTTTGTTGTGAAATTCGAAGATTTTTACAAAGTAAATAAATACATTCTCTTTATTAGCTAAGTACCCATAAAATAGAATTCAAATAAATATGTAAAGCCTCCGGCTACTATATATAATAGTGTATTATAACATAGAGCATTTTTCTATATTTAAGTCGTTTTAAACATAAGAGGAACTACCGAATTTATTTAGTGTATATAAACATGTGTTTGTCAACTTGGAAAATGATTTAAATCCCAACTTATTCGAATTATTTTTCTAAGCAATATTTACTATATGGTTGCGACGGTTCTTATTTGTCCTACCGAAATACTGTACATGTGTGGACGCAACAAGATGAAATACCCTTTTAATTAAAAAAATAATATTTTTTGTTTTTACACAAAAGAGTGAGACAAAATTTGAAAGCGATTTAAATTATAAGGCGATCCAACAAAAGTTGAAATAATATGACTTTCCGCCGCGTTGCTCGTTTTATTTTACTCTGTGTTCACATTTGTAATATATATTACTTACTTATTACTTGCTTCGTTGTTATGCATTAGATGTCCTATATTTATATCAATCGATGTTGTAATACGCAACAATTTTATTTTACCAGATTTTACTCAAATTTTAATTGAAGGATATGAATAAAAACATAACAAAGACATATTATTTTATTAAGGAAATATTATTTTTGTTTAGCTTAAGTAAGTGTAAAACAATACATTGGGAATCGCAATTTGCTTTAAAAAACTATATGGGAAAAAAGTGACTTATTTAAATTTTATAACTGAACGGCCGTATTTTTACTTTAACTAATTTAATCTCCGAGAGTTATCGGGGATTTTATAGCGTGCATTTTTCGTGATTAATAATGTTGCTGGAATAAACTTTTTTTTCTCAAAAAGTGGTTTATCTGCGAATTCGTTTTTAAAAAATATTTTGGGTAAATTGACCGGTAATACCTTTTAGTTTTAATCTGGCATACCTATTAATATTATCTTCTAGTTAATCATTAGGTTTTTATATTGAATAAATAATAACATTATTTTTTTATTTGGTGTTTTATTGAATTCTTTTTTGAATGATTCACTTCTGCAATGAAAAACTGTTTTGAGAAAAGCAGTATAAAATTACGACATTTAAACATTCTTCTCTCAGGGATAGAAATTATTTCTCAAAAAATATTCTACAGTCTAAAATTAATAATAAACTGGTGTAAAAAAAGCACCACTAAATTAATTTGTTGAATCTATTATGCCTCGATATACTCGCTGTATGATTATTGCGCTTGCACAAAATGAAGTCTGTAAAATAGTATATAAAATGATCATTTATCGTCAATATTACATTATTAACACGTTTCCAAATACTTTAAATAAATATATACATATTTAAAGTTTAAAAAGTAACCTAGTGAGTTTCATTTCCTGATGGAAATTTTCGGGATCAACGCTCTCGTTTGTCCTTACAAAATACACGTTTGGGACAAAACATGTTGAAAATAACCGTTAGATTCAAGGTTCATCTTCTTTACACAAGAGAGTGAAAAGGGTTATAAGGCGTCTAGAATCCAACGAAAGAGGGTTGAAATAATTTGACTTGTCATCTCGTCAGTTTTTCTCCGAGTTGCCTTAATTTCTGAAACATTTTCATTGACTGGTGTGACATAAAACAGCTGAAAACCAATTACTTCCCAATCGCAACAGTAAGTTTTCTCATATTTTTGTATAGGCTACATTATGATACTAATTTTTGTAAGATCAATAGGAAATTCGTGAAACCTTCATTTCTATTGTAATGGGTTTCTAAAAAGATAGTGTTATTAAATATATCTTTTTAGAAACCCATTTTATTGTAATGGAGCTCTAACATTGTTAAGTTATCGTTCATTTTCAAGTCATTAGGAACCCCATTATACTTGTATAAAAATAACTATAGATATGCGTTTTTAAGACCTTACCAACGGATGCTGCTTATATTTTAATGGTTACTTGCTGTTTCATCTTGCTTTTTAAAAATAAAGTTTCAATTGAAAACAATAATATTTTTTTATAACGAATGATGAAATATTACGGTGTCGTATCCAATTAGTCGCCTTTTAAATTATGAAAATAAATAATTTACAGATGTATAATAATGGTAGATGCTTTAGGTCAATGACTGCTGAAAAGTCAAAAGAATATCATTAAGACCGGTTTATTTCGGAAGGGATTCATACTTCAAAGCTAAACAGAACAAAGATGAAACCTTCATGTCCACTATAGTGTATCTCTAAAAAGACGGAGATATTCAAAGTGTCTTTTTAGAGATACATATAGTTGTAATGGAGCTCTTGCAACATCTGTCGACAATTATTCTATATGAATAGTTATTATTTTTGGTTCTAAATACATTTCCTGGTAGTACAAGCTAGAGGTCAATATTCTGCTAGCTTGCGTTCTAACAAAATACAAGTTTGGAGAAAAACAAGCTTAAAGTAGCGGCTGTATTCGGATTTGTCTGTTTTTTTGCATTTACATAAGAGTTGTCGAAGAGACAAGAATCAAACCAAACGAGGAAGGGTCGATGACTTGCTATCAAGTCGCTTATTTCTGGTTTTTTCCGATTGGGGTTCACCTGTTGAAAGTAAATATTTTGTTTTTGAAATGACGGGATAAAACAATTGGGCACTGACTGCTCCTAATTACACCAGTAAGTTCTGAAAATATTTATTTCATAATATATATAATTTTTATTATGAGTTTTACAGCTAATTTGCGAAAGCTCCGTTTCTGTTATAATGTGTCTCTAAGAAGACGTGATTGTATATTGTCTTTTTAGAGACACATTTAATTGCAATGAAGCGACTTCAAAATATGTTAGTCATTTTAAATATACATGCATTGTTAAATAAATTAAAAAGCCGTTAAGACCTTCTTGTTTTGCCTAACAAGGCACAAGTTTGCGACAGAGCAAGATGAAATTGATTGTTTATTCAAGATTCATCTGTTTTGTTTGCAAAAAAAGAGCGCGAAATAGTTTTGAAAGCGAGTTGGCTAGTATCATCATACAAACGAGACAAGAAGTACAGTAATATTAGTTTCCACTTTGTTGCTCACTTTTTATTTTATTTACATTATATTAAAAAACATTTTGCCTCAAATATGGTGTGAAAACTCATTAGCTCAATCTCGCTTGTAAGTTTTTAAGAAGCAAAATGTTATATTCAATATGTTAGCCCGAACGCAGTGAACCTCCATTTCTGTTATAGTGGGTTTCTATAAAGATAGTGTTATTCAATTTATCTTTTTAGAAACCCACATAATTGTAATGGAGCTCTAACAGTATTACATTATCGTTAATTTTTTTTATTTCTTAAAGAACCGAAGTAATTGTAAATGTATGTAAATAGGTAAACATGTTGTTTGAAAATATTTACCATTTTTAATAATGTCTGAGTTGTAAAGTTGCTTAAGTTAGTACATATTAGCAGATTCCATTTCTTTATTTACTCAATCACATTTTGAAATAAAAATGCAAAGGAAAGATAATAATTAATGATTTATACAATCATCATTTATTTTCTTGTGATTTGGCTTGATAAAATTGACAACAAAACAATTTTTTCGGTACAAAACTCCCCAGGAAATTCACGAATTTATTTTCTAAAGTTGGAAAGTAGACTCAGCCCAAATATTTTACTACTACTACTACTACGAGAACATATTATTAGACCCATATTTTTCAATTTTTTTTATTTACGAACAAATAATAAACCGGTAACTCGACCATCTAGTTGCCAATTTTTTTTTATTTAAACCATATTCCAAAACATTTTTCTTCAATACAACAATGTGAAAAACACTCGAAAAGTGATTAGCTCAATCACACTAGTAAGTTTTTATGAAACCACATTTTATATTCCATATCTTAGCTCAAACGCAAATTGGCTGAACCTTCATTTCCATTGTAGTGGGTTTCCAAAAAGATAGTGCTATTGAATGTATCTTTTTTGAAACCCACATAATTGTAATGGAGCTCTAACAGTATTAAATTATCGTCAATTTTTTTTCTTTCCTTGGGAACCGAAGTCATTTTAACATGAAAACATTATTTATAACGTTTAAAAAAATCTCAGTGGCAAAGTTGCAAAAAAAAGATCTCTTCATCTATTGGCCATTCTGATTTTTCGGAGTTAACCAAAATCATTAAATTATTTTCAATCTTATATTTTTTATTGTTTAGGTATTTACACTAATTCGATGCTACATAGAACATTTAAAAAACCCTTCATGTCTACTGTAATGTATCTCTATGAAGACAGTGGTGTTCAAAATGTCTTCATAGAGATACATATAGTTGAAATGGAGTTCAGAGACAACAAATACCAACGAGTACCCTAGAAAATGAAAAAAAGGTTTCACGAGTATTTTTTTATTCATTATCAGCTCTAAAATGATATTTAAATTGAAATAATTCGATGTGATGTGAATTAAAATAAAATTAATGATGAATGATAAAATGATGAAATTAAAAACTAAACAGTTTTTCGGTAAAAAAAACCCAGAAAACTCACGAATTTATTTTCTGAAGTTAGAAATATTTTGTTAATCAAACAAATTGAATTTCCATTTAGTAGGGAATAGTTGAACATCCATGTTCAATTAATGATTATTTCATTTAGGTTTTATCTAAGAGCCTTTTTTTACAGTACTTGTTCGATAGCTCTAACGCCAGCATACACAAAGCATACAAATATTGATTAGATCAATAAATAGTCAAAAAGTCCCCAAAGCATTTTAGTGAACCGATATTTTTTTTAATTACGAACAAATAATTAATCGTTTATTTGACCAGTTTTATTCTACATAAATGAGCATGTTAAACCAAGTATTTTGCTATCTTTAAAATATAAAATAAGAATGTTCTCATAATTTTATCCCATAGAATCGGTGTGATCCTTGATATATGGAGATTGGCGATGAAGATGTTTAGTAGGGCGGGGGACGCTACCAGTGAGATGGCTTATGATTTTCAGAGCTAATAACTTTTGGCTAAAAGTTGGCGGAACTCTCATTTCTATAATAGTGGACCTCAATGAAGACAGGGTTATTTCAAGCGTGTCTTTATTGAGGTTCATTTTTTATAGAGATAAGTCTTTGATAATGCGCCTCATTCTACTTAAACAGTCACTTCTACCCATTCAAATTTCTAAATGTAGAATTATTACATATATACTTAAGAAGCATTCTTTTCTCAATGATAGAATTTCGGAAACCTAGAACCTATTTAAAAATATAAATATACCTATTCGGTCAACTGACTACACAGTAGCAACTGCTGTCAGACATTTTTTGTTTTTTTCCTAAGTTAAATTTTGAAATACGCCAAAATATTCTACAAGATCTACGATCAGAAAAAATAACTATAAATAATCGGTTGAAAAAATAATCAGCATAAGTCATTGAAAAAATCAGCATTTAAAAAATGACTATAATTAACCGGTTGAACCTAGTTGATATCAATATACTCGTCGCTTTGTGAGTATTGCGTTTACGAAAAAAAAAATCCGTGAAATATTATACATGATGATTTATTGTCAATATTATATTATTGCTTCGTTTCCAAATATATTTCAATGTTTTAAAAGGCAGGAAAAGAAAGAAAACTAACCAGTTAAATTTCCTTGTGGAAATACTAGGTTCAATGCTCTTGTTTGCCCTTACGGAATACCAGTTTGGAACGATATATATTGAAAGTAGCCGTTAGATTCAAGTTTCGTCTTTTCTTACACATTAGAGCGAGAAAAAGTCATAAGACGACTAGAATCAGACGAAAGAGGATGAAATAATTTGATTTGTCATCGCGCAAGTTATTTTTTTTTTCGTTTTTGCCTTAATTTCTGAAAGATTTTATTTTGACTGATGTGATGTAAAACAGCTGAAGACCAAATATACTTTCCAATCGCACTGGTATGCGTTTTCCCTTAAATTTGTTTACATTATCATAGTTATTTTTATAAGAGCAATGGGAAATTCGTGAAACCTTCATTTCTATTATAATGGGTTTCTAAGAAGACAGTGTAATTAAATGTCTTTTTAGAAACCCATTTAGTTGTAATGGAGCTCTGACATTATTAAATTATCGTCCCTTTTTTAAGTCATTATGAATTCATTTTAAATGTACGGAAATCACTTAAAATGTGCTTTTAATGACCTTCACAATGGTTGCTGCTTATCTTAATGCTTACTTGCTGCTTTATTTTTTTTTCTTTACGCAAATAATTTTAAATCGAAAAAATAATATTTTTTTATAACGGATTAAATATTTAAAAAAAAATACCAACTAAACAAGTTACATTTCCTGGTTGTACATACTAGAGGTCAATAATGTGCTTCATTCTAACAAAATACAAATAGGAGAAAACAAGTTTTAAAAAGCAGCTTTATTCGATTTTCATTTTATTCGCGGGCACTGACTACTTCCAATCACACCAGAAAGTTTTTAAAATGACCTCATAGGGATACATATAGTTGAAATGGAGATTTAAAAAAATGGAAAGTAAAAAAAATGTTGTTTGTAATATTTTATTCATTATCAGATATAAAAATATTTATAAATTTAAATAATTTTGTCTTTTGTCGATGTGATGCTTAAACGCTTTGAGATTGAAAACAAAATAATTATTCCGTAAAAACAGAACAGAACATTTACTTATTTATCATATTTATTTATTTCTGTGTTGCTTAAGTTAATAAGTTTATGCAGATTCTGAAAGGAGACAAGGCGTTCAGGCATAATATAGAATCTATTTATATAGGAACACAATTGAAATTATATGTATCTACTTAATGATTTATTTAACGATCACTTTATGATAACTTAAATTATTATTGTTCTTTGAGCATCAAAGAAACATCATCTCTTCATCTGTTTATCATTAGGAATTTAATTTTCGGTGTAACCCTAAAAGAATGCAACCACCCTAAGCTACATGGAGCATTGGCGAAACCTTCATGTCTACTGTAGTGTATCTCTATGAAGACGGAATTGTTCAAAATGTCTTCATAGAGATACACATAGTTGTAATGGAGCTCTGACACCTACTACCAACGAGTAGCCTACAAAATGAAAAAAAAAATAGTTTTAGGAACATTATTTTATTCATTTTCAGCTCTAAAAATATTATTTAAATGGAAATTATTGTTTTTCGATTTGATGCTGAAACGCTGTTGGCAATTTGGCTTTGAGGTTGAAAATAAAAAAAAATTCGGAAAAAACAAAACAGAAAATTTACGAAATTTATTTTTTGGAGTTAGATTTTGGAGGTCAATGCCTTATTTTGTGTTCTAACAATCAACGAGTTTTGAACGGAGACAGATGTGTTTGAGAATTACTTATTCTGCTTACATAAATGATAGAGAGAGTGGCATTCATTTCACTAGAATCAGACTAAAGCAGGGAAACAAAACGTATTTTTCACGTTGATTATCTCACCTTTTTACCCAGTCTTCCTTAGTTTTAAGATCTCCAAATTTGATGCAAGGATGCAGCTTATTTATATAATATCTGAAAATCGTTTATAAGGTTTCCAGTTCGTAAACTCGTCCCTTAAGTTAGTTATACTTTTATATAATAGATTCGGCGCAAATGTGTTTTTTATATAATCGTCTTTGAAATAAAAATTAAACAAACGAGAGATATTTTGATATTAATGAACCATTTTGAATTTCCATTTATTGGGCATAGTTGAAATTTCATGTAGGATTTATGAATAATTTATTCTCGTTTTATCTAAGAGCATTTTGAACAGCACTTCGTTAGCTCTAACACTAAAACATAAAAAATATTTAGAGAACAATAAACATATGTTTTTCCATATTATATTTTATATGCAAAAAGTCCCCAAACACATTTTAGTGAACCGATATTTTAAAATTACGAACTAGTGATTAACCGTTAACATCACAAGTTTGAAGTTGAAGGTTGAAGCACCTAGTTTTTGGCTATATTTCAAAAATTTGAAGTAAAAGAGCAGTAAGACGCTGCAAATGAGATAACTTGTGATTCTCAGAGATAATTTTGGGCTAGAAGTTGGCAGAATTTAAAATTCTATAATAATAATAATGAACCTCAAAGACATGATAATTTCAAGCGTTTCTTTATTGAGTTTCATGGTTTATAGAGATCAGCCTTTGATAGTGCGCCTCATTCTACTTCACAGTTACTTGTATCCATTCAAATCGCAAAAGTTAGAATTGTTACCATAGTAAATTAATATAAAAATGCACTCACTTTGTATTTTATAGCTCTTTCATGTATTTTATAAGTTAGAGAAATTATTCGAATTACAGTACAATATGGTTCAAATAAACTTGAGGTGCACAAAGCACTAAACAGCTAAGGGCCCCTCAAGTTTATTTGATTAATTAGGGCTCCGATTCAATTCCCAAAAAATCGAATAAAATCGATCCCAATCGAACCATATTCGAATCGAGAATCAATCAGCGGCTAAAAATAAAAATCGAATGGGAATCACTCCTGTTTTCCAGAATCGAAAAAAATCGAATGCTCAAGAATTTAAAAGTATGAAAATATTTTTTTTGAAAGCAGCCGTACTTCCGGTTCTGAGCAATGACAACATCGCAAACAAAGAATTTTTAGATCCTGTAAAATTTCCTCTGATTTCTTTATTAAACTAGCGTGATTTTTACAACTCCATTCAACTATAATTAGTTCGAATGGCTGGAAGAACACGAATTCAGCCACCATAAGGTTCGAATTCGATTCCAAAAAATCGAATTAAATCGATTCCAATCGAATCGCATTCGAATCGAAAATCAATCAACGGCTGAAAATAAAAATCGAATGAAAATCGATTCCCATTTTGGCCTCAACTTTGGATTCGATTCCTTCGATTCCCATTCGATTTTGGTCGGATCGGAACCCTGGCTAAACTATAGAATGCGACTACGCTTTTTCGTCAATTAGTTTAATCAAATCACTGAAATCTCTTAATCGGAAAAACATGGGGTTTTGTATAGGAGATACTTAATTAACTTCAATCATTGAAATAACGTAATTTCTTAAAAGCATTTGATTACTTCAATTTCGTCAATTAATGGAATAGAATGTTATCCCGAATGGACTTTGAAAAAAAATCTTTAAAAAACTAAAATTTTAATTATTTTGTATTTAAGTAAATTATGCGATTTGACTACATTAACCACAGAATTCACCGAGAATAGAACCTAATATCTTGCTCTCATGAGCCTAGTACTATACCAATGAGCCAGCTAGACGACGAAAACCCAGCAATTTATTAGCTAGTAAATTATGTATCTTACATACACATATATATTATATATTTATATGTATATTAAATTAAATTAAGTATTTTCATAATTTTAAGTATTGAGGTTTTAACGAAAAAGCGTAGTTACATTCTATAGTTTTACCAAATGATAAGTAAATTTTATACCAAAATATGCGTAAAAATTTTCTTATTGTGAATACATAGAAATTAATTGTATAACGTCATAAATGCATAACGTATGCAAATTCTGGAAAAATCGTTTTTATTAGAACATGTCGCATATTCTTCTGATAAAAAGAATCTAGTTCAAATAATTTTGGAAATCAATTAACCGAACCATAACCAACAAGCAAGAGGAAAACAAATTATGATTTAAAAATTTCCATTTGAAGTCTTATACACAAAAGTGTTGTATAACTAAAAGTGTGTACTATAATTTTTTCCCCCTTTTTCATTGAAATAATTATAAATAAGACATTGTTAGATAGGTTGTGGATCTAAATACGTCATTTAACCTTAAAAAATCTAAAAATGTTACGGTAAATAAATATAAAAAATCTTTTAAAAACGATGATTTTGACTGTAATTTGGTCAATTTCAAATTTTCTTATCTTAATATATTATTTTCTCTCTTCGAGTCGACAATTTAAGTCCATATTTTTTCTAGATTCAAGTTTTAAAAGTCACATTTTCAAATAAAATATTTAAGAAGTTCTGAAAATGTTTAGCAATTTTATTAAAAACGAGCTTTGTCACTACATCGCGCAAGATAACAGTATCTGTCCAATTCTGCGATTTTTACCAAATCGCATACGATCAATTTCTGTCTACGATACAAACAATTTTCACAAGTCACAAAAGAAGAACATCAGGCAGCAACAGCAGCCGCAAAGTATATACAGTATAAATGCAGAATGTAAAATTATATAAAACTTTCATTTTTAGTTTTGTTCTTTTCGCTATTACGCGGCATTTAAAGATGCATAAAAATGATCGTCAAAATGGATGGCTTTGGAAAATTAGATAGATGAACATTCTTTCAAGTTCCATTAAAAAACTAGAAAACTTAGAAATTTTGCTTTAAAACTTGAAACTTCCACCATTCTAGAAAATTAAAATGAAGAAGTAGTCGGGTAAATTAAAAAAGTTTCAGAAAATTGAGTTATCGGTTTACAATGAAAAAATAAAATTGTATGAACTAGTAGGTAATTGAACTAAAATTCGCAGTCCAACAAAAAATTTAACAATCAAGAAATATTTTTAATAAACCGTCTATCCCTTCCTTGCTTAAGTAAATACAATAAATTACGAAACAATTTTAAATTAAAGTAGAAAATAATATACGTAAGGAAATCTAGCAAACCAATGGATTGGTTGAAATGGCTAGCTCAAAACTTGAATCTAAAAATATAAATTCGGATACTTTAACATGAGTAAAAAATTACAATGTATAAAACAAATAAAACACTCGTCGTTTCAACGCAAGATTCGGAAACTAATAATAATTATTTTGATTTGTATTGCCTTAAAAACCTTCTACCAGTTCTGTGTTTATTTTCTTTGAATTCATTTAAAAATAAAAAAAATCCATTCAATTGATTTTTAATTTTTCAGTTTCGGTAAAGGTAATAGCTAATTTGAATTATTCAATTATTAAATCACTGTCTGGTTATTGCTCATAATTTAATTTCACAGCAAACATGGGGTGGAAAACGGGATAGTTTACTGCATACAATAAAAGTATTTTTTTCAATATTTGCGTAGGTGTAAATAGTTTCTCTAAATAACTTGAAGAATAATTATGAGACAGGAACATGCAATACTTATTATGCATTATATACATATTATGTATTTAGTCATTATGAAACCACATTTCAACAAAATAAAACTATTTTAGTAAAATAATTTTTTTCGTTATTACAGAAGGTAGTATGCAATTAAATGCAAAATGCTCTTCAAATGAACATGCAAGGCACCATTTTTATTTAATTTCTTTATCATCACTAAAGAATTTAAGACTATGATTATGTTAGGTGAATAAGGGTATGAATTTAATTGGAATTGTTACTTGTAAGTAACTTAAAAGTAGTTTTTTTTGTTTTCAAATAGTTTTGACATAGCGGAAAATATACACCATTTCCCTCTTGATTAGTTTGGTAAGAGCATCCTTTATGCAAAAGAATGTTTTTGCTCTGATTTTTTTTCAGTAAAAACAATGTTTAAATTTTTTATACAGCTACTTATTTCTACATTAGTCAAACAGTCGTCTAGCACACCTTGAGTACAAAGCATCAATTGATTATGTATAATGGCCAATCTAAGGCCCGTTATGGTAAAGTTACTGAAATTTTGCAGGCCACGAAGGAAGAGAAGCAGTCCACTACTATTAAGCAATGACTGCTTGAAAAAAGTTATGGTGGTTTGAATTAAATATTAGTGCTCTAAACACATTCCATTTTGTAGTTTCGTATAATTCAACTGAGATGGTAAAAAATAAAACTGTTTGAAATCAATTCCAAAACATGGATAACAAAGACTAGATCCTTATGAATTTTTTACATCACATTGAGTTAATAGAATTTTTTTTAAAAATGAAAAATATGCATTGCAAAAGAAAACCAATATTGTACCTTTATACACTATTTGTAAAATTTTTCTGTGCTGGCCCGATGTGCATTAACGACATCATTACAATTTCACCTGGGATGCGTCTATGGCAGGCAAGGGATGTCAGCTTTTAGCAGGGATGAGCGTTTAGACAGCACGGATGAGTGGATTTTTTTCCTTTTTCTCTATGTTTATCTAGCTGAGAACCAATGGGAATTGAGTTGACTGTTTGATTACTTGTTAACCTCTTCTTTGTTTACTGAAAAGTACAAGATTTTTGCTCAACCATTTCAACCTCCTAGGTAGGAGGTTTAGTTGGATGAGTTTCGTGTTTCTCTTTCTAAGGTTGCTCTAATAACGGTGATGTGGGATGCGCATTAATAGAAGCTTTTGAATGAAAATATTTTAAAACTTCTAGTAGGGTCGAACTTCGTGTCTCAAATCTCTAGACCACGACGCTAACCACTCAGCTACGCCGACATATTTTATGTTGTTTGAAATTTTAAGGAAATCTCAAAATGAGGACTTAAACATTTTTCCCATGTGTGGTCACCGCATCTAATAAATCGTTATAATTTGCTTAGATCAAACCATAAAAACGGCACGATATGATAATTTTTTTCGCCAGGAACCTATAAGGAATCAGATTCACTTCAACTCACGCAACACAACAATAATTCAAATGAATTAAGAAATAAAATTCTTAAATTCTCAGTTTGAATGAATATGAATATGAGTTGCATTCGATTTTTTTTCAATTCAAATCTGATCCCTATTAGCTATGCATGTCTAATTTTAATAAACTAGTAGATTACATAAAAGAGAATAGTGGACTTGGCAACATTTAAAAATATAGCAGCCGAAAATCGATACATGAAATATGTCACACGTGAAAATCTCGTCGACTTAGTTGAATGAGTCAGTCAGTCTCTCTGAACGGTTGCCCCAACATTTGAATGTCGAAAAATGAGTGACTCTCAAGCAGAGCCATTTTTTGTTCACGTGACGGTCGATGGGGTGCAATATAGTTTAAGGGTGGTGTACGATGACTTCATCAAGTTGCAGCAAGGTAACTATTTTTGTTTTTGAGATGTGACACGTGAAACAAGATTAATTGCATTCAAAATCTTAATGGCGACTGATGTAGGCGGGGACTACCCCAATATCTTTATGCAACATGCCTCTGAGTTTATTAGAAAACTGCCTATTGCGGTTAAGAAGGACATGGTGGTTAAACATCCAATAGCCGTGTGTCAACAAGGTGAGTGTTTCAGAATTTATGAAATGGTCTTTGATTGCTAACTGTGGTTCACATTGATGTAATATTTATTCGTTACAGGTAATAGCTCTATCTCTGAAAAATCTCCCAGTGAGGAAATTTATCATGACAAAGCTGTTTCGCAAGAAGATGATGCGGCTATTACTGAAGAAAAAGGTGCAGCTGAAGACGAAGAATGTCCTATAGCTGCCTATCTCGATTCCCAAGAGAAAGAAATGTCTACGTCGTCTCTGCTGGTCCAAACCAGGGCAGCTATCAGTGCAATGAAAAGTATTTTTTTTCAATTGCCTTATATTTTGTTTTTATTCTTGATCATAAAAATTTTCAGCTATTCCACGTTCGGATGCATTGCGTCCCGTTGCTGGTAAGACAGCAACCCGTACAGTACATAATTCTCTTACCACTGCATCAACATCTTCTGCTTCACACGGCAAGGGAAAGAAAACTCCAAGCAATGCCACAAACGGTATAAATTTAAAACCCTTTCTTTTTAAAGCCCTCCTACAGATTGCTTTTCAATCGTAAAGAAACTTTTTTTGGAGCTTTGCTTGTGAAAAGGCTCTTTTATTTTAGTAGCTCTCCGTAAAGAAGCTCTTTTCTTTTTGGAGCTCTCCGTGAAGAAGCTCTTCTCTTTTCGTAGCTCTCCGTAAAGAAGCTCTTTTCTTTTTGGAGCTCTCCGTGAAGAAGCTCATCTCTTTTCGTAGCTCTCCGTAAAGAAGCTCTTATATGTTGTAGCTCTCCGTTAAGAAGCTCTTTTCTTTTTGGAGCCTCTCCGTGAAGAAGCTCTTCTCTTATCGGAGTTATCCGTACAGACGCTCTTATATTTTGTAGTTCTCCTTGAAGAAGCTCTTCTCTTTTTGGAGCCTCTCCGTGAAGAAGCTCATCTCTTATCAGAATTATCCGTAAAGATGCTCTTATATTTTGTAGCTCTCCTTGAAGAAGCTCTTCTCTTTTTGGAGCTCTCCGTAAAGAAGTTCCATTTTTTTTAAATCCCTCTTTTAAGAAGCTCCACATTGAGGAACTCTTCCTTAATATTTTTGAAATATTTCATTTTTATTTGAGTGTTTTTTGAATATGTTTTAATATTTTTTTAATATTCCAGTTAGTTCAGTTCCTCCTGCTTCAGCATCTGTAGCCTCTAGTTCACAAAGCAAGGAAAAGGCTGTTCATAATAATCCTCCGAGAAGTACTCATTTAAAATCATTTTTCTCATAAAAATATAAATAATTTGAAAAAGTTAAGTTTATTTTGGCAATGAAAATTTAAAATGAAAATTTATTTATTTTATAGGAACGGATGTGCCAAGGGGCAATGACCAGCTTGGTGTAGTCTTTTCTTGCTCTTCGGCCATTGCCAATGCCGTTCTGGCTGCTCGTCAGCCGAGGGCCTCTTCTTGCGCTAATTCAGCTCCCTCAGTTCGCGACACGTTGAAGGATGCAGCGAAAAGGCCAGCGTCGAAGGAGGGATCACAAGCGAAGCGACAGCGTTTGCAGGAAGATGCAGCCGACGACGGATCTCCTCAAGAGGAAGATGACGACGCTGAAGAAGAAGAAGCGGGTGGAACATTTTGGCACAGGGACAGAATCCTTTCATTACTTGACACTTATAGGAGCTATCGTAAAGAAATGATCAAAGGAAGAAGAAAGAAACTTGATATTTGGAAAGACGTAATACTTCATGAGAGTTGGTGCATTTTATTTTTTAATATTTTTTACTGAATTTCATAGGTTGCTCGTGAGATGGGGCGGGGCGTAACTGCTTGGGACTGTAGCAATAAGTTTAAAAACATGACCGCCACATTCAAGAAAATCAAGAAAAGGACACGGGAGTCGGGTGGCGGCCCGCCCCCTTCATGGCCCTATTACGAAAGAATGGAGGAGCTTACACAGTTCGACGTAGCAGTTAACCCTAAAAACATTCTCCAATGTGGCGCTGCTGGAGTCTCTTCATTTAATGATGACATTTAATCATGAGATGATGAGGTAATATTCACCATTTTATAAAAATTTGCAACTGAAAAATCTCTCTAAAGCTTTTCTTTTTTGGAGCTCTCCCTTAAGAAGCTCTTATATTTTGAAACTTTCCGCGAAGAAGCGATTGTTTTTTTGGAGCTCTCTCTAAAGAAGCTCTTATATTATGAAACTCTCCGTAAAAAAATGCTTCTGTTTTTGGAGCTCTCTCTAAAGAAGCTCTTTTATAAGCTCACCGAAAGAAGCTCTTTTTCCTAGCTGTCCGTAAAGAAGTTCTTATTTTTTTGTAACACTCCGTAAAGAAGCTCTTCTCCTTTCGGAGCTTTCCATTTTGAATATTTTATTTCTTCCTTTTGTTTCTCTCCCTGTTTTTTTCTTACCTAGTCGGCTAGTCGCATCATTTAATGATGACAAAAATGACGAGGTTCACCTTTGTTTAAAATTCGCAATTGAAAGTTCTCTCTAAAGAAGCTTTTTTTAGTAAACCGTATAGAGCCTCTTATATTTTGAAGCTCTCTCTATAGAAGCTCTTTTTTTAGCTCTCTCTGAAGAAGCACTTTATTAGCTCTCTCTAAATAAAGAAGCTCTTTTATGTAGCTCTCCCTTTAGAATTTTTCTTTTTTATATATCTTGGATAACTGAAAGATTTAGAAACAGATTTTTTATTTTAAAAGATTTAAAAATTTGAAGATTTTAAATTCAATTTACTCTTTGCCATCTGAATAATAATTGCATTAATATTTACAGGAGGATATTGATGACATTGACGAAAATCCCTACAGGACCGCAAAGAGGAGAACTCGCGTAACGAACGCTGAATCCATCCAGGAGATGATGAGGAGTGAGTCGAAGAATGCTCAGCTAACTGTTACGTTGATCGAGATGATGAAAAAGCAACAAGAAACATCAGAGAAACAGGGAATGGAACGTAATCAGTTACTTCGGGACTTATTATTAAATAAGTAAATCACCTTAAAAATTCCAATCTTTATCATGTATTTCGTATTGAAAATACAAAAGTTGTGAGTTCACTTTAGCTTATTTGATTACTAATTATAAGCGAGCAGCGATGTTATCTCTAATCTGGCGGGCGTCTGCTCTCTCATGTTCATCATCATCATCATCCTCTTCCTCGCTGCTCGAATCACTGCTGCCACTGAAATCATCATCGTCCAAGCCTTCTGCTTGGAGGACATAGTTATGTAAAATACATGCAGAGACAACGATGATGGACAAGAAATTCAAATTGGTAACATCCATGAATTTTATTTTCCGAAATTTCCCTTTTAGTCGGCGGAAACCCCTTTCAATTATGGAACGCTCACCGCTGTGAACGGCATTATACCTTCGCTGAGCCTTAATGAGAAAGAAGTTTTAATTTAATTTAAATATATTTTATAATAGAGGCGGTTGATCAATAACGGACATGAGAAAGTGTGTCCTTAAGATTTTATCTCACCGGAGTAAAATTTCCATTATTGCGATAAGGTGTCATCATTCTATTAGAAAGTTGATAACCAGAGTCTCCAAGAATTCTCAAATCGGTACCTTCTAGTCTCTCCTCTATAACTTGGCTCAAGGAAGAAAGCCCATAGATTCTTGAATCATGCATTGATCCTGGCCAAGCGCAGCTAATGTCTAGGAACACCATATTTGCATCACACACAGCTTGTAACTTAACAGAAGTTTTCTTCTTCCGGTTTGTAAATGCTGCTAGACCTCTTAAAGGCTGCTTTATTTCAAAGTCGGTGCAATCAATTATTCCTAAAATAAAGCTAACCATTAATATTTATAAAAATTTAGTCAACTATTTACGTTTACCAATAGTTCTAGGGAAATGAACAAATTCTGAGGATACATCTTCGTACATATCTCTTCGAGGCCAAGCAATGAACTTCGAAACATGCTTATTTAAAAGCCTCAAAGTTGACATAACCAAATGGTGAGCGTTTCCTTCAAATATTCAGTAATTACGGTTTTTTAAACACAATCTTATTTGATTATCTACCTCTCGTTGTCCCAAACGTGAGAGCTATTTCTCTGAAAGTCTCTTGGGTAGAGATCCACCAAATCGAAATCAGAAGTTTATATTTCAACGGAACTTCATTATGGAAGCCGTTATGCACTTCATCGTCTCTTGAGATTATAACGTGTAGATCCTATTAAAGTAAACACGTATGTCATAGGAAATTAAAATAAAGCTTAGATTATTACCTCAAAAGCTTCCCGTGACATTCTGAAGTTTTCTTTAAATTGAATTGCAGGTTGACGATCAATATGCTGCACAAAGTTACGTATGGGTAGACGTCTATCTTCCTCTATTCTTGCGATTCTTAATTGTTTTTCTAAAAGCCATAATCTCTTTCGGAAGGCTGTTTGTCTTTGAATTAATACAGCTACAAGCGCAGTTGAAATATTTTCATCTTCGTCGAGTAAAAGTAATAAGCCTATCCTTCTTAAAAGATTTTGTCTATCCATTCTACAACAAAAACTGATAACTTCCTAATTATTAAGGTTTACTTGTTTATGTATAGACTAGCGGTCTCTTGCGGCTTCGCTTGCACAAGCCTTTGAAATTATTTACGCATTTGATGAAAAAGAAAAGACATATCTCTTCAATTGTACTGACAAAATGTGCCGTAATAAAACGTAATTGATACCACAGTGTCAGAGTAGATGAACTTCTGAGTGGTTTCTCGGGGATCGATTCTCTCTCAAGTCTCAACTCATTTTTTTTTTAAAGCAGTTAAACCGAAAAACTGGGATGCTCGAGTGGGGCGAGGCTTCACTCATCCGTGTCGTCTGAACGCTCATCCCTGTCATCCCTGTCATCGATGTCTTGCCGTAGACGCATCCCTGGTGTCGGCAAAATGTTGACATGTTATTGTTCAGCCAATATTGTTGATATCGGATTGTATTGTCTTTGATTTTTGAAACGCACCATATATATTTTACTCTATACCCTACTTCCTTCCTTCATTGGACCAACGGACCTACTTAAATAAAAAAAATCTTTCCCTTATATTGTTGTAACGACATTGTAATATTGATTACAATTTTTTGTTACTTCCATCTCACACCAATTTCATTGTCAGTTAAATAAATTATATTATTTGTCAGTGAAATCGAAATATTGAAAAATAAATAAAACCAATATCTGAAATATTTATGAATTTAAGTCGTTCCAATGATCGGACCGAAATAGTGTGGAAGAGTTCTTATATTTGGCCTACTTCTTGTTCCTGTAGTACAAAATAATTTTAAGTTTTTCCCAGCCTTACTAGCATTGACTTTTTGACAGCTACCTTCTTTGGAACATTAACTGTTTTCGTCACTCAAGAAGAAACTTTTGAAACTTTTTCAACTTCTGAAAATAGCATGTTCGAGTAAATCGCGTCCACGAAGAAGAATTCTATGGGCACAATCGGGCACTTTATTTTACCAAAGGAACAGGACGTCTAAGAAAACATACTGAATGAGCCCGGTAACGTTAACAAGAATGGAGCCGCTCACGGTTATGATGATGAACCCAAAACCGTTATTACTTGGGAACAATGATTTACACAATTTAGGATTCTTACGATTAAGAAAGCGATGTCGATACAGATTAAGACAACTTGTGGATTGACGACGATGAAGGGAACGCACTAAACCTCTTTGAGCGTTTTGGAAATTAAGACTTCCTCGATGATAATAAATAATATCAGAAAAAAATTCCTGCCATTATTTTTATTTTTCTGATATTATTTACATCTTTCTGCTTCTTAAAAGGAACAATTCCTGATGATGTTGAGGAGTCGGTATTCACATATATCTTGTCAGAACCAACGAACATGGCTCTAGCAGAGCTACTATGGAAATGAGGTAATGCCAAAATACCAAAGCACACAAGAACCTTGAAGGAAAAAAAGGGGAGATGGTCCCGTTGCTGGAAATTGTCCCTATATTTTCATTTTCAGTGGGAAAAAATTAAGGCTGGTAAATAGTTGTTTATTTACCAGCCTTAATAAGATAATCGGACACTGGGACGATCAGGGGATGGTTTCTGCAGCGAGTAATGGTAATCAGCGAGTAATGGTTTGAAGTGTTCAACTTTACTGAATTATTTATCCAGGTTAATGGATTTTAGAGTCTTGGGACGGGAATGTTGACGAAGCCAGTGACGATGTACAGTATAGTATGGTTCAAATAAACTTGAGGGGCCCTTAGTTGTCTAGTGCTTTGTGCCCCTTAACTTTATTTGGACCCATACTGTACACACTTGGAAGAGACATATGACTTACCCTCCCAACTAGATGGCGTCATGCGGTTAATCTTTAGTCGATAAGGACCATGGAGGTCACTGGTTCCGTCCTCAAGATGCTAATATTCTCGTATCGTACCACCCGAAAGATGGACCTTATATATCAATACATTATTACATATAGATAATTTAGTAATATACTAGTTGTTTAGGTTAAAACATGCTTTTTTGGCTCTTCCTGTGCCAATTCCTTGGAGACGGGATTAGATTTCTCGTCCATGATATTTTATTTTAATATGCCATTGAATATGAAATAATAAAAACACGAAAAAGGAAAAATTGGTATTAATATAATGTTTTAAAAACAAATTATTGAAAAGATTATGTAGTATCAACTACCGTATCTTAACTTATATTGGCTATCTGGCTAGATTGCTACTATATATCTTTCAGTTGCAAAAGCCAAACAATGGATTGCCTCAAAAATACGCAATTGATCTATAATTATGGATTAAAATACTGTAATCAAACCGACTAGCACAAGAGCTGTTTTGTAAAGAAGTATGGTGTTTATTTCTGAATAATATTACTAGTTAAGTTTTGGATGGATGGGCTCTAACAACATATCGGTATACCACAGACAGCCTGTTCCAAACATACGGAGAAGCTCGAGTTCCTACCTAAATATAAAATAGACAACCGAAAATCCTTATTATATCTATACCGGTAGAGGGAAAAAAGTGGTGAAAATATCAAATTGAAAGACTAAATATTCCTAGTGCTTACGGAAAGTGTGTGAGGACAAAATCTTACGTTTGTTGTTGGGTGGAGGAGGATCTTTGATGTTGGAGAACTTCAGACAATAGTAGTCAAATGTCCCGTTTTTATAACAAACAATATCAATGAATGTTTTACGTCCATGGAAGACTTTTTTCCTTCCTGGTGAATGAATAAGTTGCAGCCTTTGCTTTTGCAAGAAACTAGTTGAGAAAGTTTCTGTTTACGAGGACGAATGCATTTTAAAGCACATCAAAGCTGTATAGGTAATGCGGGTGGTGTCAACGCTGCCGCGATAGGTAATGCAGCGTGCTGTATGTTGGGAGAAAGGGAAGGCATCATTTGTCTCGCATTTGGTGATGAAATAGGTGATGGTGAAATAGGTGATCCAGGAGATCTAGGCTGCAGAACGGGAGACTGCAAAATGGGAGAATTTGGAACTGCAGACTATTACGCTGGTGTCGCTAGAGCCGGGTTATGGTCGAGGTTTGGAACTGTTCTACAATCTTTTAAGTTTAATCCGAGCTTCACGTATCTCATTAAATGTAATTTTGTACTCATTGAATTAATTGACTACTTCATTAAGTAACAGAAAATTTGAATAAAAGGGTTCAAGGGGGGGGGGGGTCCTATTTAATAATCCTACTAATTGGGTCCCGTAATAAAGAAGAAGATTTCTCCATTCTAAGGCTTTCCAAAAATATCGCTCCTCATTAGATCAAGGTTTTTTCATGAGGTTGAACGGGGCTCGAATAAATAAGAGTCGGTTATCTAAGCGGAATTTTATTTCTGGCCGCATGTACCTAGGGTGAATATGGTAACTCGAATAAAAAAAGAGAGAAGCCAATTGAGGAGTTACTCTCAAGTCAACGCAATGCACACTGTCAAATAAAATCCACTCAACGATGTCAAAAAAGGAATGATAATCAAAAGTGAATGGCCCTAGACTCTATAAGTAGCATAACCTCAAGCTTCAGCAGTATTGGCATGTTATGAAACATTTTTATGGCTACTTTTTTGAAGAGTTTACCTGTACTCATAAACAGGATGGCCTTTCCTTTTGTCCAACTGTAATCCTTAATTCTCGCACCATGACCAACCAAAAGGCTATAATATTTCTGAAAAATTAGGAATGTGATCTAGCAACACTTTCAACTAAAGTACCAATAAGATCAATGTCGAAGTAATGATTTCTACGCTTTTCAAAGCCAATTGGAATCCAACAGCTATTATAAATAAGCCATTCATCAACTTTTAACTTTAAATAACTATTCAGACTAGTCTTTACTTTTACGAGACATAAACATCTCATAACAAAGATTTTTTTACGCATTCGTGCTGGTATTTCATTAACAAAAAAATTCAACAGGCCACAAAGATGATTTAGAAGACAATAGGACACCAACGATGTTCATGATAAGAGATAATGAATATTTTTATATGAGCTTGCCATTTCCAAATGTCTTATAACGAATTCAATCCGTTATATTAGTTTAAAAAATATGTGTTGAAAATTATATCATAATTTTCCTAGAGAGTGCTCTTACTTTAACGTCTGGGTAACTGTTGCCTAATGAGAAGTTGAACGTAGAAGTTACTCTTTTTCATCAATTTTCTTTTTAAAGGGAAGTTGGACTAGGAAATTAGTTCCATAAGATAATTGCCCTCTAAAGTACTTTCACACTTGGGCAGAAGTCTTTCCTTCTAAGGACCGCAGAAGTTTTTATGAGTAAGTCAACAGTTCTTGCCAATAAATAATCTCCAGTGAAAAGAAGCATCAACATAGACAGCATGCTTTGAAGCCCGTCGTTTTTAAGAGAAATCGATGCAACGAATAAAGTAATAATAAGGATAACCTGAAGAGTTGGCATACAGCAACCATTTTACAACGACTCCACCCACTCAGGTTAATCAAATCGCCTGTGTATTACCTTTAGATGACTTGGTTGAATCTGAGATGACACTTTCTTACGGATACGGTACCAGATTGGCTTTCCTTATTTTTCAAAGCAATATTACTTACATCATGTGTGAAAGACAACAATTTGATGTAAAAATTTATGTAACACAAGATAATTTCACCATTGAGTAATAACTTTATTTGGTTAAGTTTATTTTATTAATTTTAAAGACATAATAGATTTAAACTGCAAGCAAATAGTACTAATAAATATTCCAGAAGATGTGTTGCTATTAGTGTTTTCAAATTCCATTAAAATGTAATCCAAATTGGTTTCTAAACCAGATTGATCAGGTTCGCTAACAACAGTATCACCTGAGCAAAAAAACAAAAACAAAAAAAAAACAATTGACTTAACCCTAAAGAATATAGTTGGAGAATGGAGACAGTAATTTTTCTGACATGTATCTTATTATTATTAGATATGACCCCATCCAATGAAAACGTACCCGAAGTAGACTCTAGATTATTTTACGCCGTCTAGAAATGATAATAACCATTATTATACATTATAAACCCTTGAGTGGTTTCAAAAGGAAATATTTAATTCATTTGTGAATACTTTAGTATACATGTACTAATATAGTTATCGAAATCCTTCAACACTTCTGTTCTACATTTTTTTGCCTTGAGATCAGCATTTTTCCCCTTACCTATACATCCCATTAAGTTAGAAAGAATAAAAATTGGCTTTATAAAAATCCGTACCACTATAACTATCTTTAATTTAAAATTATCATGTTAAAACATTTTTTTCTCCATTTTTTACCCATTCCAGCGGTTGTTTTTTGAATGGGTAAACTACCCAAAAATAATATTACTTTTATTTCCCCCCTCCCTTGTTTTCAAGTATGTTTCAAATTCGGTAGAATAATTTAAAATATTTGATCAAAAATTCAAAGCAGAAAGTTCAACTTAAAAAAACTCCACCTGCATATTACTCCTCAAATTTTACTTGATTTAATGTGCTTTCAAAGTCAAGGGCAATCATGAATGGCGATATTCTTTCGATTCTGGTAGAAAAGCTCGGTGTTATATGTTTCCAAATTGATGCCAAAAAGCTGATCACAATCTCACAAACATTCACATCACAACTTGTTGTTGTTAATGATCCTTAATGTCATTTTCAAAGGAGGATAAGTGTACTTATTTGAGGTGGAGACAGCCACCTTCATCTACAAGAATCGGATTTTATCTACCAACATTTTTACTTCAGCGCCTAGCCTTTGCCCAAAGGAGGAAAATTTTACTGAGGGGATAAGTGGGATCAATTTTGTGACAAAATCTAACTACTATTTTAATAGCTTATCTAATTTAAATTTTGTTATCTTTTACGATACGATACGAGATAAATAACTCGTATCTGTTCTTGCGAATCTCCCAACGCGCTTTATTTTATGGGGTAGAGGATTTATTCCTGTTGAAGCTTTGAGATCTTCTTGAAAAACGAAAGTACTTGGAAGCTGACAATGTAATAAAGTTTGCCTTCTTATTTTGATAACTTTTGACTATTTTGGCAATTCAATAAAATTGAAATTTAAGTAGTAAATATTGCTTATTACTCGTTCACACATGGTTTATCCGAGCAAAAACTGGTTTTAACTGAGTAGCTTGTTTAATTAATATACTTACTGCGTTTTGACTCCATTATTTTTTTTTTAAACATTAACTTAACTCAAAGTGATTTTTTAAACAATTTTACTGGGTTTGTTCAATTTTTCAGTTGATTTGGTAACGCAAGATTTACAAGTTATATTATTCACAATTGAAAATTATTTTCCTTGATTGCTCAATATAGGTTGTTGCCAATGCACCAGACCAATTGATGAGTACCAAAGAGACTATAGAATTGTTTCAGGCTGCACAGCTTCAGCCAATCGAACCACTGGCACTGATGGTGTATCAGGGTACCCTTTTATGCCGCGGTAAATTGAATTCATTTGAGTCCGTTGCATTATGCAAATTTTAGTTGCTAGAGGATGACGTTGCCGTTATGAAAGCAAAGTTTTATGAAGGCAAACTAGAGTGTTCCGAGAAACTCGGCGATTTAGTAAAGAAAGTGGATGCAAACGTTGCATTGGAAATCTACCGTGGTGTTCAAAATAACCCACTTGCTAAAAAAAATTTGAATTTTTTTTTTTAACAGAAGACTTTGGAGCGATTGTGAAGTACAAGATGAATGCACCACCAGACTATATCATCCTGCGCCAAATCATCCTAGATATAAGTCTGGTTGGTGGTGAAGAAAATTGCAAGTTTCTTCCCCAGGAGCTACCAATTCTAGATTTCACACCGCTCCGTTGAATTGCCGCTTCACTCCTAAAAGCGATCAACTCGTGGAAAGAAGGAGTCGATATCTGCAAACTGGATGCTGAAATTTACAATGAGGCCATAGACGCTACGTTAGAATCATATAGCCCTGAAATCGCCCAGAAGCTTCTTGGTTGGTCTTGGTCTCATGGATACATGGAGATATTCAAAATCTCTCTCGATCGCCTGCATCACTATCTGTGCCTTATTAACTCCCAAATTTATTCGGTGAAAAGAGAACAATGTTAGAGCGTTTCGTCGTACGGGTAAGAGAACGAGATTTATTCCTTTTTAATAATAGTTTCTATTAACTCTAATCTTGATCTCAATTTCGACTTTTTAGATGATAAGGAATTGTAAACAGTGCCTTCGAGACATTGATCAAGCCTCGAGTCCAACAAACGACAATGTATTCTTATTGTTGGTGCTTACCACGTCAACCAAGCTGTCCTACTTCAGATTATTTTCATTTGGAACAAAATTATGTCTTAAGACGGTTCATAAAAGGCCTCGCTCTAATAGTTGTCTCTTATATCCAATATCTAATTTGGTCCCCTTACGTACAGAACCCGACGAAGTGGATACATGTTTGTTTCGAATTCTTTCAATACGTAAAGACGAATATTGCATACTTTTACGAGCAGAGAACTAACTAAAAATGCATATGTATCAATTATATGATATGTAAGACATACTGTGTGTCTATAGTGCATTTATATAATTTTGATGTCTAAAAATAATATTATTTTCGAATACTTTGCTTAATTTATGACGCTAGGCCAGGAGTAGATGTTGAGATTCCATTTACAGTCTCCCATAATTTTGAATTGCACAACGTCTACAACGACCAAATCCCCTGAATGTAAAATGTTTGCATGGATACGGTAGGAGCAAATCCATCCCATAATAATCATTCCTTTTTTCACCGCTCTCTCTATCTGTTAAAAGGAAACTTTCTCCTTTTATTTCTTCATCTACTCGCAAAACATATCCGCTGGATATTATTTCGACAATGTTTTTCTTAATTGGTTCATAGAGGGCAATTTTTCATTTATTTAATTGGTACGGATACAATTCATTATTGACTTTCAATTAAGGAAATATACAATGACAACTTAAATTTGCCTATTTTTCTCTTTATTCAGCCTCTTAACTGGAAATCACGAAAGATGTTCCAGCAAAGCAACCTAAGCAATCCACCATGGTCTCTTTATCATCTCAGGAACTATCCTAAAAAAAATCACCAGCTCCAAGGAGATAAATGGGAGTTTTTAAGATCTTGAGACTCTCCCTTTCGAAAACCGAGTAATAGAAATCGTATCTAATTCATTGTTCAAATATTATATATAAATAAAAATCTCTCAGAACGGGAAAAACTATGGATTAAGTATTTGGATATGCGTTATCTTTTTAGATCCTTCATCAGGGCAGAGTGCACAGGCAACTGCTATTTTCATTTGAAAACGACAACAGCAATTATGCTTTTTCTAGTCAGTGCGGGATACAACAACTACACCAAGTCCTTGCATGTTAATCATCAAAATAAGAAGTCGTTAGATGAAATACCGTCAGCAGTTGAACGGTATTTTCAAGAATGTAAATTCTCTATTGTCAATTCAAATTTTACTGAACTACGAGATCTTAAGATTACGAATAAATAAGACTGGAATTCAATGTGAACCCGTTTCTCTCTATAAATTGTTTCTCTCCCTCTTACTTGTCATACATATATCAAATACACTTAACATGCAACACGGATATTATTTAGAACTTATAATAATAATAAAATAAATATAATCCCAATATTAAAGTCTTCCAGGTAACCATTTTATCCATGTAATGATAAAGCCAATCACCCAAATGTGTGTACTATAGATTAACCTTTCCTGGGAAAATATGTCCTTATGCATTTTAGAACTAAATAATAGTTATTATCCCCGCAGCTTCCTGAAAATATGATTTGATACAGTAGAATGAATTCGAATATAATTTTATACTGTTGATTGTTTTCACATATATTTGAAAGTGACTTAAACAAATTGATAAAGTATCCATCTATTTATCAGCAACCTCGTTATTAAAATACATAGTAGGGAAGTGGAATTTAATCATATTAACGAAAAATCCTTTTATTTATCAACTTCAACTTTTTAATTGTAACAGTAATTTATTCAGTAAAAAATGGGAACAGATTTTTACTGAAAATACATATTTGTACTTTGATAATTTTACAAGAATAAAGCTTTTAATTTAACTCCTTTAAACAGACAAAAACTTTTAACGCAAGAGATGAAGAAGTCAGAATGGTTTCGATAAGCATCATCAACAGCATCTAAATCGCTATTGCTGTAGAAGTGGTAATTACGTATTTTAATTTAAAAAAACTCTTTATCAACAATGGGACCTCGCAAATTATTGACTTTGTATTTGAGAATCCTTGCATTAACCTAAAAATTGTGAAAACTGTGATCGAGAAAACTTGTACACTGCTGTCAAGAGTGCAAAAAGATAAAAAAAATATAAAGCATTACACCAATAAAACCTACAAAGCTACCACAGCAATTCAAAACATGTCGTTTTCTAAGGGATCACTATAAAAATTGTTTAAAGGTGGGCGATAGTTTATGGGAAAAAGGATGAAAATATTTTACGCAGTCAACTACCTTCTCAAAAACTCGAGAAAACTAACACCCTGTACCTAAACCATTTGGAGGTGAGCTGAACAAAGGAGCGAGAAACGTAAGGGGTTTGGTCAAATAAGCCAAACCAGGGCCGTGTGACCAAATGCTTACGACTACCTTGTCTGTATTACTGTAACTAGGAAAACTGTTACTCTAAATATGAAAAATTAGTTTTTTTCTCCGAGAATAGATTGTCATATATGTTGGTGGAACAAAAATTGATTAGCCTCCACATAAATGAAGGTTTGATATCCATCAGCATAGATCGGCTCTAGCTTTTTCAGAGAGAGATACATTTGCAAGAATATCTCTTCATATTCTTTCTTTTAATTAAGAAATGTAGATTGCTTGGACTGCTCTTCTGTGTTCTGAGGCGTAAAGAACTGCCAATGAATCCCAACTAAAGTTACTGAGAAGTTTTGCATATCTTAGGGAAACCTGAGACTTTTAAAATAATATAGGCAAAAAGAAGTGATTAAATGACATTTCTCGGTTGGTAATGAGTATTTGAGTAAAACAAAATTTAGTAATAGTACTAAAAACTCGATACAGTGGGATCGTTCCCTAATGGGATTTTCTAAGCTGACGATAAAGCCGATGGATTTCAACAGAGACTTGGCGATTGATAAATGATAAAAATTCAATTTTACAGAGGGTATGAAAATTTGTTGCCAAGGGGATACGTCTGTTTCTGGCTTCATCTCATCTCGTGAAAAAATGAAAATTACTCTTTACGTTCCGATTGCAGATGCCAAAAGCTTCTCTGAGGTCAATGTTTGGTCCGGAGATTACCCTATCGACTTACTATGGAAAAATTTGGTGGTTGACGGAGAAAGCAGTGTAAGATTCGATAACCTTAAAGCTAAGAACAAATTTTGGATGGCTTATCCCACATCGAATAAATATTGCTATCCCTGATAAACTTCTTTTGATTTGTCGTGACTTCTAGATTTCCAGTACTGGGAACTCGATGCCGTGTTGAAGGTTTGGGCCCCCGGATCGGAACTAAATATGGAGCTGGTCTCGGGGGAACCTCCGCGGCTCAGTATACCCAAGCAAGTAAATACATATTATTTCATGGGATTTATTTCTCCTAGTCATTACTGAAATTTACATTTTTTAGTAACAGTATCAACTGAAGAAGCGGGGATATTCTGTGGATCCACATCATCCCAGTGACACGATTCCGAAAAAGACGTATATCAGTTCTAACTTAGGTGGATATTGTGGGAAAAAATTAGTTAATTAATTACGTCAGAAATTGCGGCGCTTCTCGCAACCTGAAAATCTTGGGAAAAGTAGCCCTTCGATAGCGTTAACGTGCGTGCGCAAAAACGGGGCGTTGCAATGACATGATTGTGATATTTGTATTATTGTTTGACGTAATTTAGATAATACAACTGACCTTATATGTTTGGTATAAATATAAATATACGGACAGGTTACGAGTTGAAAAGCCGGCATTTTTCTTAGGAAAAAACAGGATTACAAAAACGCTTACATTTGAATTCATTTCCTATACCTTCTCTCATACCTTCTAATAACGCGGTGGTTTCCCCCCACCCTCAGACTCACCAACACCACGGCCATCTTGCCTCACGTTAAATTTTGGCTTCTCTCTTTTCGACCGTAACAATTCGTACGTTTCTTGAACTGAGTTTTTGCGCTAGATTTCTTGTTAGGCAGATTCTCTTTGTCATTTCCATCAAATTTTCTCGACGAAAAAGCAAGTTATTTATATTATTGCAGCCATATGCAAAGAGCTGTATTTTCGTTTTGGATCTGCTACGTTGTTGTAAAGTTACTTCATCGCGCCAAGGTGATTTTACAGTGACGTAACATTTGTTTACTAGTAAATATTATCTCTCAATATGAAAAAGATACTTTAGGGGATATTTTTTACATGTTGGATAAGAAATTTAAAATAATAAAGAATATAAAGATATAATAAGAATGAGATAGTATTATCTGTATTCCCCGCACAGTACCTGGCTAAATTAGGAATACTTTTCGATCATCCCAACGGATATTCAAAATGGTATACAATGCTATATATTTGTTACACCTACGGATCACCGTTTGCTCGTTTCTAAAGATCTTTCACTATTTAAAATAACATATATATGTATTTTAACTGATTTGAAGATTTTTTTAACTGTATACTTGAATTGTTGTAGGCGTCGTATTTGAAATAGTGTAAGTTTAATTTTTTAATCTCGCCATTTTACGTTTAATTGATAATGTTTTATTATATATTGTCTTTATGACCAAACGATGTCCACTTGAATAAGCATTCACAATAGAGCGAATAAGCACCTTCTTCCATAACCATACGAAACAGCATTTACAGATTTCCCCAATAAAGCTGATGGCTGTACTTACATAGTTGGCTTTTGGAATAGTCAATAGTCTCGCCAGCAGCCCTCTTTTAATATAGCTAATATAATTGCTACTTTTAATATAATGTGAACCTGAAAGGGTTGGCGGTGAACACCTTTAACAAAGATTTATTGTAGTGATCCAAGTCAATTATTTCAGTTCCCTTTATTAAATTCTTGAAAATATATTATTTCCTAAATTGTGGCATTGAAAGCCCCGAAATCATAAGTTATCAGCCGTTTTCCCCATAATTTTTGCATTACCAAGTAAACTAAAAATTAATCAACCAAGTAAAAAATAGCTTGATGAAGGCCTGACGTAGTCTTTTGATATTGTAAAAAATTTTAATAGTTTGTTCACCTTAATCAAGAGATTATAGAGCTAAATCTTCAAGTATACCTGAATGTGGTGTTGACGCAAATGCCTTATGCCTTTAACTTCTTGAAAAAGTAGATCACGTCAGGCCTGCTAGTCATTAATCTGGATTTTATTTTTATCGTTTATTACGAGACCCAAATTGAAAAAAAAAATCAAATTAAAAAGTTATATAACAATTAACATTTAGTTATTTAAAATATTTAAGGTGGGGGAGAAAGAATTAAATCCAGTTTTCGAACGATTTTTTTTTCAACAACACTTCATGGGGCTCCCTCTGGTTTAAAATATTTTTTATAAGTTAAGTTTGCTAAAAACAGAGATATGTATGTAACTGAATTTTTTAAGATGGTGGGGAAAGAATGACATTTAGTATTTGAACAAATTTCTCTAGGAGCGGAACTTTTCTAGCTTCCTGCCTGTTTTAAATGTTTTCGTAAAATAAAGGTGTTTTTTTAAACTGTTAATACTTATTTGTGAACATTTTTTTTTGTGTTTGTTTTATCATAATTTTTGATTTGAAAAAGATTGAATAAAAAATTTATAAATAAAAAAGTAACATAACAATAATCAATATTTATTTATCTAGAATTGTGACAAAGAACATCTAAAATCTCTCTTTTTTACACATTTAACTATTTTTCCTAATTTGAAACCGATACATGTCTACATTTAATTAAATTTAGTTTGATAATTAAAATTCTAACAAAATATAGAAGATATATTAAAGTTCTTTAAATGTTATTTTTAATGTTATTTTTTAGTTATTTAAATGGGTTATATGTGTATTTTAGGGCAATATTTCAATTTGAGCCATGTGAAGGTATCAAGGTACGAAATAATTTAAACAAGCTTGACCATGCACCAAGGGATACTTCAGCATCCAAATATTTGAGATTAAGAAGCAAAGTAGATGAAAGTGTTCAGCTGAATTCGGATTTTGGCCTCTTTATAAGAGAAAAAGCTTATTCTTTTTAGATTTTTAACGACTATAGCCCGCTGGAATTAAATAGTTTCTACATTTTTGATAAGCAAACCGCAAAAACTAGCTTTTGTTGTTTTTGAATAAAAATTGAACCCCGATGTGTCCAGAAAACAGTTAACTGTGTCAAGAAAGTTTACTACTCAAAGCTGAATCTAAAATTTTATACAACGCAGAACCTTGGCACAAATATTGAATAAAGAAACATTAAAATTGTTTTGATGTATATTTTAAAAGAATTATTTTCAATCTAATTAAACAAAAGTTTTCATTCGATCACATGTTTTTTTTTTATGTGGCCTCAAACTTTGGATTTCCTTCTTCCATTTCAAAAAATGATTTAAAGTATTCAATTCGGTATTAACCACTCGAAATGAAAATACATGTATTTATCTTAGTGACCAATTTTCTTACGTAGACCTTGCGCCCTATTTTTGTGTTCATAAATTATCTTTTGGAAAATTTTGGCAGTGTCCAGCCGTTTCAAAAATTGCTTCAGCATGATCTTGATGTGATTGAAATCTCCACAAACTGGTTTGTCTCCGGAAAGAATGTAGCAGCAATTCTATTTGCGGATTACAACGCCTTCTTTTGATGCAGTAGATAGCACATTTTTTAATTCGTCCCCAGCTGAATTTCCAGTACACAACTATATTACATTCACGTATATTAGAAAAGCTTCGTAAATAAATGTATAAATCATTATCATCATATTATCAGTGCCTTCATTTTATTGAATTAATTCAATAAGTTTAGAAGCATGTCTTCTGTCTCATATTTTTCGTTGAGATGTGAGGTATATTGACTTCATTACCGAATTTCTTCACTCTTTGCCCGAGCCCACCCAAGAAAGGAACTATTTCACAGATTTTCACCAAAACATCTTGGATCAAATGACTTGAGTAAATTTAAGCCATTTTCAGTTTGAAGAAGGTAGGTGTGTGCATTGTTTCTTGGGAGTGTTGATGAACTCGAGTTCAATTTGTGGTTCACCACCAGTTTGAGAGTCCACTTCAACCATTTAATTCGTGTTTTTCATTTGATGAATTTGTGAGATCTGTCTGAAGGTGCTTTTCTTTTGGCGGTCTCCACCTTCTGCATGTGAACCAGGTTGTCTTAATGTAAATAAATATAAAACAAAAGTCAAACAAACATATATAGCAAATTTAAACGTATTTGGACGCAAGCTTGGAACTGATCCTGGTGATATATTCCATGTAACTTTAGGCTCAAGCACAAGTTTCTCGTTAATTTAAAGCTTTCTATAGTTTCCTGCCAGTTCCTCACCAGGGAAGTGGGCGGGACAGACGCTTGAAGAATCTGTCAGTTTTCTGTCCCTACGCTTTATAGCATTCTACCATTTTTCCTGAGTATTTCACCCTTTGAGGCAAAGAAAAATTTCCCCTCTTCGTCATCATAAGTGTGTAGTTCAGCTGGGCATGTAGGGACAAAACGTCGTTCAAGGTGCCAATGCAAATACCAGTAAAACAAGAATTAAAATTAAAAATTAGCTACAAAACACATTTTAAACCATCAAACTTAATTCAGATAACTTCTTTTCCTAAAAATTTCATCTGAATCCAGTCCAAAAAATTAATAAAAACAGAAATCTAAAGCACAACACATTTTTGTGTATGAAGCAATGGCGTTTGAGCGCGAAAATACAGCAACTTTATTTTTTTGTCATTGAGTCATTAAAAATGTAATATAAAATCAAAACAATCAAAACTTAACACACCATTAAAAGTTTAAAAAATGTATTATGGATTATAACAATAAGATTAATACGGGTAAAATGAGAGTATGTGAGCCAAGTGTATACTTATAATGTGTATTTGAATATTGGATCAACGAAAAATTAAAGTTAAATCAATCACTCAAAATTTATTAGTTATTTTGTGCAAAGTCAAAACAAGAGGCAGATAGTTATTATTAAGCGAAAAGAAAAAGGAAATTTTCTAGAAATATAACTCTTGAAATGGTCTTTTGAATGGTTTAAAACGACTCAAAACCTCAATTATTTTAACTTTTGGATTGGTCATCAAATTGATTTTTTTTATCAATTCGATGTGTTGTTTTGTACTATTTTTGACCAATATAAAACTGAATGCAAGCTCGCAGCGAGCCGGCATTATTATGATAACCAGTATTTGACTGGAAATCAAGAAGTCATTGGTTCAAGCCCGATTCTCCCCTTTCTAGATGAAGGTTTCTTGTTTGTTTGTTTTTTTCATGAATAAAACTTTATTTTTTATTGTCTCTGGGAAGTTCAATACCCAGCATATACGCGTATTTTCAAATATAACTATGTATTTTATCTTAAACTATATAAGAATGCCAGAACTGGCTTCTTAAATTGCAAATTAAGCTCCACTACAATTTAAAAGTGATTTATGGATTGTTTTCTTTCCAGTTTAATTCATCAAAATTGATCAGCAAATATTTTTTCCATTTTCCCGATTTTACTTGTTTACAGTTTTTCTAAGTTGATAAATAAGACCAACTTTGGAATTAAACTTCGGTAGTGTCAACTACTGTATTTGGAGACTAAGGACTCAACTTCCCCTCCGATTAGCCTATGTGATGAAAATTCACAAATCAAATCACGTCTAGATGATGAGGCTGTCTCCTTATTTAATAAGTAAAATACTTGTCATGCAACCAAAATATTTTAACAATTTGAAAGTAAAAATGAACCAATCCAGAAAAAAGTGTGCTCTTATAAGTTATTGAAATAATAAAAACTATAAGGGGCTAGAAGCTACCCACAGGCGCGGGGGTTGAGGGAAAGATTCCCCCATTAGAAAAAATACAAACATAAGAACTTGAAAGATGAATCTTTACTCGAAAAACCTATATGATAAACAATAATACAATGCAGCTGAAATCACAGCAAATTTTTGATTTAATACAGCTATACAGGATTATTTTATAGATTTAATTAATTTCATTTAAAAAATTAATTCCGTAAAAAAATTATGTTACTATTTAAAAAATGTATTTAAATTTCCAAGTAGTTGAACATTTGTTTAAAGGCACAAGTAAATTTACTGATTTTTTCCCCAACTTGGTCATCGTAGATGAACCAGCTGTCTTTCAGGAGAGGCGAGTTCTTGGTGGCAATGAAATCTCCAATTTTAGAGGGATTAATCTCATCAGATCGGTAACAGTTTTTTCCGTCGGCGGTAACCCTTCAAACAGGAACAATTTTAACTGCATCTCTAGTTTGGCCAGGTGTTTTCTCCTCATTTTACCCATGCTTTTTGTAAATATGAAAATTATGAATACAAAATGCGCCGAAAAAGGTAAAATAAACATTAATATAATCCATCACATGTTCAGATCTTCAATATACAATAACTTCGACATAAGGTCACGAAATGTTTGACCGGGCAAAACTATGCCGGCCAAAGGAGTTAACGCCTTGAAAAAGTTCAATTTAGCGTCTTAAGAGTCAAGGATGGAGATTGAGATAAAGTGACAAACCGGGAAATACCTTCTACCTCTCAACGTTTCACACATTTAAAATTCATATATGTATTTTATTGCTTCTGAATCGCTAGCACGAAGGCCGAAGCTGATAACTCGTGGAAATGCGCGAATTCGTCTTGTTACAGAAACTTATGCGTAAAAAGTGTGTTATCAGTAGTGTTTAAGTAGAAATTTTTGACAAAAGCCTACTTTTCCTGCTTTTCAGTGTCCGTTGGTCCGGAAAAAAGTTCAGACAAAGTTTTGTTCACTTATGTATTTGCGAATATCATTTTCATTGAGTTAAACAAACACTGATTTTGTCAATTAATTTTTTAACTTCACTCTTATTCTTAATAATAAATCATTATTCAGAGAATCAGTTGAATAGAATGTTACCTTCCAAAAATTCGTCAATCCCAAGAAGACCCATGTCCCTGTAGAGCAAACAAAGGTTTTTTTCCCTCATAAGAAAATATCCCTCACTAATTTGAATAACTGAGCCTGGATACAAACCTCACGTCCTTCTCTTTTCAAATGATCAAGGAGTGGCAAATACACTTAAGGAAGAAAAAAGTAAATTAATTGTTTTCCGCCTAAATTTTTATTTATATTTTAACCATATTTCTTTTGTTTGCCAGATTCAAGGACATCACTCGTCGGCACGTTTTCGTCAACGAAGTGAAGTTGTTCGCCAAAAAATCCCCCCCCCCCCCCCCACTGTAAAGTAATGCAGTGAATTGCAGCAAAAGAAGCAGAAACCGAAGCCACTGAGAAAATTCCAAAATTTAGCTGAACAAACGGTTCTTCTCTGGTCTTCTCTGAAGGTCTTCACATTGGAAATAACAAAGAATTCAGACACATAAATCGCTTTAAGGAAGCACGGCGGGATCCCGAAAATGGAAATTTCAAAGCTGTCAAAGTCTTTCCCTGATTTAAACTATCCAGCTGGAATCGTGTAAAAAACATTATACATAATATGCTGCCAAATTTATGTATTTTTTATATTAATAATGGGGCAGGTATGAGCTGATTTAACTGTCTGATGAACGTTCAGAGTACAAATGGTGTAAGTTGTTCAAATCCATTAAAGTAATTTATTTGAATATTTATTTATTTTGGATAACATTTAACAGTTTTTCCTTTCCTTCCTTTGAAAGACAAAAATTACCATTGATCTTTTTTGTTAAAAAAATTACATTTCGATTGTACCTCTCAAGTCAAATGTCGATTAGCATTCGTCTGATAACTGCAGTGCTACCCTACAGGCCGCTTTTATCGTAGCTTTAGCGGATCGGTTGGCCCATACTTGCTCTGGCTGTAGGCTGTAGGCTTGGCTGCAGGCATGATTATAAATGACTGGTACGACAAAGTTACTACTTCTTACTCCTTACGGAGGGACCAAGGGAGGTTCATTTTGCGTATAGATCTTACACACCAACTTTGAAGTCGTTTTTCAACCAATATATTATTTGTTTGGTTAATCAACATAATTGAAAAACTTGTTCTTTTTTAATTTTAAAACAATTTAGTGGTTCAAAAATTTTATTTTTTAATAAGGTTTCCTATTGGTGGATCTTTTATGTCGTGCACCTACTTTGCTTTACTAGAATCCCACCCAAATCTTTTTCTTAGATGTGTAGTGGAAATTGAAGGATCTGCTGTCTTTTATGAAATTAATGTTACAGTACTGAACGTTTCTGAATTTTGATTTTGAGCAACGCCGAAAATACCTGACTTCAGAGCACTTTTCGACTTCTTTTTCAGAAATAGGAGAAAAATAGAGTGTGTCTTCGTATTCGTGTTCTTCTCCGTCTTCTTCATCGCTTGAGATTTAAAACAGCCGAGACTCTGTTGATACAGGGCTGGTGTCGCTGTCGCTTACAATTAGAAAATGACTTCTACCAAAAGGGTAATTTCCGGTGGTAAATGTATGGCTGACTTGTCCACTTTGATGAAATATTGCTGATTGATTTTCAGTATTCCAGGAAGCTCCGTTTCGGTTGCCTCAGCTGCCGCATTTGTTGGAAGAATAACATCCTGAATAAAAAGTTTAAATTTTTTTAAACTCCCTTCCTTCAACTTGAAAATACTAAATAAAATACCTTAAAGTTTTCGTAGAAAGAAGCAAAAGCATCAATCGTGCCCTTTCTGGCGCGACGATATTTTGGCTTCTTGTTCGGAAGAAGGTGCAGTAGCAAATCAAAGACACACGCTGTGAATTTCTCTAAAAATCTAAAATAATCACAAAACAAAATTATTTGCATAAGAAATATTTCATATAGTGGTATAATTTCATTTTTTCCTATTTCTCCTAAGTTATTATTGAATCTATTTCCAATAACAAATTCTAAATCAGAATATTGGCGCCTCGTAGCCAGAGTTTGCTGCGAATCTTTAAAGTTCTTCATTACATGCGACGGCAATTTGAATAATCCGTTCATTATCTCGAAACTCATGCACCAAAATGTGCGAATCGGACCATTTAATAGCATGATAGTGGACAAAATAACTTAGCCAGTGCATCTTGGGACGGTAATACAAAGTGGGATAGAGAGTTTTGAAAAGTGAGAGAAATTCTTTCCCTTACATTTTTAAATGGGAAACAAGAGAGTTTGTTAGCTTGATAGCAAATACAATGTCAACAATTTCTTGTGAAAGCAAAAATAGATTACATATTTCTTAAGCATCAGGTAAAATCCAATCGGAAATCATAATGGTGAGACACCTAAAAAAGGCCCACATCTGAGTAGCACTTTGTCCCGGTATGTCTGAGCCAGGTTCAGGTAAAAACGGTAAACAACACGGTTAATTGTAACGAACATAACCAATCAGACCTACAAAAAGCTGATTGATTTGTTTATTAGGAGATCCCACTGTTAGATTTGGGCATAGTTCTGACAAAGAATACAGCACTGCCCCTATCACGTAAGGAATCACAACTTCTAGTAAAATGTGCATCGGATCGTTAATCCAATTATCAATAACATAATAGTATCCTAATTTTTTAAAGAGTAAGACCCTTTTTACACCTCTGATAATAATTTATCACAAGATTATGTGATTCATACAAAGATTATGTGCCCCATAACTAAACGTGCTGGTATAGCTGTATAATCTCAATTCAAGTGACCCAATTTAGGTGAATTGAAAGAGAAAAAAGTGTGTTTACTATCTAACCATTATTTAGCTAATCTTAGAAAAATGCAAGCAACATTTCCTCATTAAACCGAAAAAATTGAACAAACTGCTCTTATACTTAAAGAATTTACATAACAAAATGATACAAACACACAAAAGTATTTTTCTTATCTTGTTCCTCATGTTTTCTATCTTCTATTTCAGCCAAAATTGATCATGTGTAATGGCATCTCCTCCTTACATCTCAGCTTTGATTGGACGCACTCTGTAATTGTTGCACAGTATGCTAAGTAAAGATTTATACGAAGACAATGTATATAAGGTGCACTACCTTGTTTGACATTTGTAATTAAAGTAGACCGACTAAAACTTCTGTTTGGTCAGTTCTTGAATGAAGGAAGAGACGGAAGTTTGAAACGGTTCTGAACGCGAGATTTCTCAAATTTGAGTCGAAAATTATCCCACCACTGGTTCAGCTCTCAACATCTCTTTTGGTTGGGTTTAGCTATTTCATTAATCACATCATGTTACTCATTGATGATATACTAAATAGCATGGAAGGTTTCTAGTACTTGGATCGTCACCTGTCTCTTTCTTGTGACATTGTTTAAGAGTCTAGGAAGGCACTTTTTCGACACTCTCAGCCAACGTTTCAAACTTCTTCCACTTGTTTTGATGGCAAGTGATGGGCAATTTATGTTGTTTTTCTGAGAAGCAAGGGGTGGTAAAAAGAAATAAATATTTTTTTTAGATCGGCCTTAATATAGGATTATTCAATTTGCTTAGGTGCGTACAAACGATAACTTTTTTTCCAAGTTTCAACTTTGGTCTGTTGTCTAGAAATGCTTAAAAATATATTAAAGCTAGCTTAATTTTTTTTATAACCGCAATCGGGTTAGACCTCGCGCAATTGAAAAATTTTGGTTCACCTTAATATGTTTGGCTAATTTTTGCAAATTGATACCATCGGAATATGTTTAAATGTATAGGTCTAACATTTGTATTTTCCTAAAAATATCCTTTAATTTGCGGAACAAACGCTTTATGAGAAAACCGTAGTGAACCGATATTTGAAATTTGAACGAAAATAGGTAGCATTCGTGAGACACCGTAGTCGAGCAGTAAAGAGCTTCCTAAAGTTTTGAATAAGCTATGTGAAAATACCTATTTAATAATAAGGCAGTTTATTTAATATATTAACTGTAATTTTGTTACGAAACAATTTCAAAGTTGATTTAACATTTATCAGAAGATTTAAATTGGTCATTGAAGATCACTTCTCTTTGTTTAAATATTCTGTCCCAAAATTTTTAAAATTTAAAGTTTTGTAAATGTCACTGTGTAGATTCTTATGGGCTTGTTTCCCATCTTTTTGCTCATCTTTTAGATACTTCCTATAATCTTTCTCCTACTCAACGTTATCATTTTCTTCCTTGACGCTTTTGTATTCTAATGTAGGTGGAAAAGATTATGGTAAAAATTAATCCTCATTTTCGTACTCGTCCTTTTCCAACTCTTACTTTTAAATGAATCGTTGAAAATCATAGAAAAAATCTGTAATCTGTGAACAGTATACATATTTTAAGTTTTCTTTAAATACTTTTAATTAATTTTTTAAATAAACTAGATGAAAATTATACAAAGATCTTTAGTCAAGGCCGTACAATTTAACTAGGGATCCCCCAAAATTCAAGTTTATCAACAAACACAGTAAGTTTTCTCTTTCTTTTAATCTCATGATCTGGTGTCTACATTTTCCCACTGAATTTTTTGCTAGAAATTTCCTCAAGTGAGGAAGACAAATTGAGTCGCACCGTTACGGCTGCTTTGAGCTTAGCTTGGGGGAAAAAAGTGCAAGTCTGCCCCTCATTAAAGATGAGCACCCCAAGAAGGAAGAGAAGTCCTTGGGAGGTTTGATGACACAAAAAAGACAATTTCTCACCTCAATAGAGGGCAAAAAGGATCAACAGGAAGTTTCACTACGGCAGTCTCTCACCTCAAAGGGTCAACATTAAGTGTCAAATCGGCAGATGAGGTTGAAAGCAAACAAGCTCCAGTGCAGAAGATAAGAGATGACAGAGAAAAAGGGCTGAAAAGGGACAACCGCAATCGAAAGGCAGAATCTGCAAAGAAAGCTCCTCGCCTGGAGTAAAATGGAGAGAATGGAGCCAGAAAAGTTTCCTGTCTTAGTGGTAAAGTATATTTATATATATTTTTAAATTCTAATTATTTTGAATGATATAAGCAATAATTTTTTGTTTCAGGTCTAAAAGGCCCGATCTTTTGAGGTTGGATCAAACAGTCCAATGGCAAGAATTGCGATTTTACATTGAAAAATACCTTAATTTAAATGTTTCTTTTATAGAGTTGCACATCAAAATCTGGATGTTTGACTGGGTCTGAGTCCAGCGGTTCGGGTGAGAATCGTAGGGAATCCCCAATAATTTGATCTGCTACAGATTTGCTGAATTTTGAATTTTATCTGCTACAGCTTATCAAGTAAGGATTCATAAAATAAGAAAAGAATTCTTATTTATGATACATAATTGCTAAAGTTGGATAAATTAAAATTCGCAAACTAATAAAATCATTCTGCCAGTGTGTATGCTGATCCAAAAGTTGAAAATTTGTCACTTCATCTCGGCCTCTCCTAACTAGCATTTTTTGCTGAGGTTTATAATATGCACATTATTTACAGGCCAATGTCACTGGCCAAGGAGCGAATAAAATGGCCTAATTGCCGTATTGGCTTATAGCTATAGCCATATAGAGAAAGGCGTAAAGAAGCTACCATAATGGAATCTGAGGATGATAAAGATTTTTTTGTTTTATCAAATGAAGGGGTTGTTAATTAATGTATTTAACCGTAAAATGCATTCCGACACCGTAAAGTGCAAAGATGCGAAAGATTTGGGTGCTAGTCTCAATGATAAAGTGTGTATTGAACACTTTAATCCAATCAACGTACTCTAGCTAAGAAAATCGCAAGAAAGAGAATTGATTATGGTAAATTATTTCATCCATAACTTTTGCTAACAATCATAAAAAATTTATGTGTATAGCCACTTTTAATTAAGGCCAAAAATAGAGGTGATACTAGTTTGAAATATCTTCAAATGCCACATATATTTGATGGTGTGAATAAATTTTAATCAAAAGGTGAAAGAGAAGGGCTAAAGCAAAGCATATGAAAACAATAATCAAGGTTATTCCTTTGGTAAACGAAGATTCACCTGCCAGTTATGCCAAAGGTGAGATATGCGCGAACATAGTAAAATTTCTTATGAATGTAGGCATGAAGCGTCTAAACTTATCACACGCTTAAAAATAAGACAAAAAATAAAATCTCTATGGTACTTGAGGCGACACTACTACATGGTGGCAAAATAATGAAAAACGATTTGAAACTATATTGGAAAATAAGTTCAGCAGCTTTTAGAAGTTTAATATAGGTGGTAGTAGTCTTATAAGAAGCAAATTAAAATGAGACTGATTCAAATTTTCTTTAAAACCTTTTAATACTTGGATTCCAAAAAATTATAAAATGTTTGACAACTTAATTGTTTCACTTAATTTTTTTGCCTTTGCTACGTTCCTTACTTGGCGATTGGTGGCAAAAATAAAAATATTTGGTAAACAATTCTTCAGAGCTTTCCAAATAAAAAAATTAATTCAGCACTGTAGAATTCTTTGGAAAAGTGTAGCTCTCGCGCACTGTGCTGCCTGTTTCACACTGTCCATTTAAGGAAGGAGACGCCGATCACTTTTTCGAATAATTTTGTTTGACTGACGAATAATTGGTTAATAAATTTGAAAATTGAACTAAAAAAGTGCATTACTTACGCCTTGTTTCGTTTTAGCATACATAAGTTTAGTTACTCAGATGTGTGGGGCTCTTCCATGAAGAACTCTTGATGGATTTTGATTACCCAACAAGCAAATGATACCATCTTTTCCGTCGATGGTTTGGACAAGTATAATCTCTTGCATTACCATTTTAATTACTTGTTATCATTGGCATAGTTGGGACCATATTTGTAGTTGGTATCGTACTAGAAGTGGAAACCGTAGGAGTTGATGCTTCAGTTGTCGTAGTAGGAGGATAGCAGTAACCAACACGAACAGCCCTTCTTGTTGCCTAATTAATTTTGGCAATAGGCAATTTTCGATTTATTAATTTTTTTTTTATATATTTCCCGAGCAATTGCTCTCAATCTCGAAGTTCCTTCAAAAGTTATTTATTCTCTTATCTTTTGGTATAGCTGGTGTAGATGTTACGCTTAATGTAGAAGTGGAAGCCGCAGCGTAAGATATTCTGACCGCTTTGGCTGTCCCAGGCTCATTTGGCAATCCCTCAATTGGTACCACGGTCGTCTAATCCACCGTAGATAGGCTTGTGCCAGTCTTGTTCAATGCCTCAACCAGCAGCCTGATGATTGGAACCTCTACGGCCTCGGCTAGTAACTTGACGGCCAGCATCTCCATCCCCAGCTTCCTCAACGCCAAAATCGCACCGGACACGCCAGCTCCTCCATCAAGAGCAGTCACACACCCCTGTTCACGATATTTAACGCATTTTTAAAAAATCTTTATTCGCACATAATCTTGTTTTGAAATATCAGAACTAAACAAAAAAGTAGTCAAATAATTTACGATAGCAAAACAATCAAAACACAGGTGACTAAATATTTTTAAAAAATCATACAACTTACTGGATCGATGTTCTCGGCTGAAGCACATTCAATAAATCAGTTTTAAACAAAATAAACAAATAAAAACGTCTTTGAATCCCATATTATAACTGAAATAAGACTAAAAAATATATGAACGAGAGAAGCACGCTAACGCGTTTTGTCACGTTTCTTCGTTAAGATCTTTTTAAAATGAATTCCATCCGGTGATGGGGCTAAAAAGGCTGTAGTTTAAATGATTGGAAAAGGTGTGAGGTGTCACTCAAATTTGACGAAACTTACTCATAAACAGCTTGCTTAGTCTTATTTGCCGAAAAAATATCAACCAAAATTAATACTTCTTACCCATGTGTTATCTTTCATCATATTGATCCTGTATCGAGAAAAAATTCGTAGGAAAGGGATGGTGCCGTATGAATGCGTAGGACAGTATAAAAGTTTGCGACGGCCCTCACAATGCTTTCTTACGGCGTTACCATCGCCCAGAAAAATTTTTTTCAACAAAGTCTTAAGATAGGAACATTGTTTGTATTGGATTGATTTGTTTGTATTGGAAATGAATGACAAATGAATTTGCAACAATTTAGTTACGCTATTATTTAGATTTTAAACAGTGCGCGATGGAGAAAAATCGAGTCAAAGAAACTCATTTTTACATGGGCTCTAAAGGGCGAAAAGTTATTTTCTGCCGTAAGATGTCTAGGCAGGGAATTTAGGACAAGCCTCCTTTTTAGAGAAATACTCCATACTTCTAACTTGTAGTGCTTATACATCCAGAAATGATTTTTTAATATACAGACATGAATACATAGAAAAATTCTTAACTTCTTAAATTTTTTAGTTGCTCATTTAACATCCGTGTTTTGACACCTGGCCTATTGCGTTCTAAGCTAAATAGTTGTTTTTTAACTGAAATCTTATCCCATAATTCAATTAAGATAAAATATATTATCACATTGTTATGGTAAATATAGTATCCCATTGTTATGGTAACGATAAGTCTATAGTGCTAAAGGGAAGTTCTTCGCGTAAAGAATGTACACAATTCTGTTGCTTAACTTTCACTGAGTGATCATTCAATGTGACGTAATGTATTATACATTCTAGGATTAAAAAAGGGACACACAAATAAATAAACGACATATTTAAATACTTAAAATTTAATGCATACCGCTAATTCAATCTCTCTCTTAATACTGGTAATTAAGTATACCACTTTATTCCCGCCAAGTCGTTGATCACCGCGGCAACCAGCTAGATCATACACCAGCTATTCCCATCAAATTTAGTTTTTTTTTCCTGTTTTAGTTGTACATTCGATTTGAGAAGCAGATTGTAGATAAACAATCATGATTTTTGACAGGGAAAACTACCCTTGAGTGGATGTGTATCTTCTTAACTTGGCTGAGACTCACTCTGTTAATGAAAGTGAAATTCGGCATCTTTCAGAATGATTGGCTAAAATCCCTGTAACGCTCATGGAAGTCGCTCTTGACAGAATTTGCCTTTTAAGTGGAACTAATTAGGAACGAGCAGTAAACGGTCTTACAACTGACCGCCGGGGACTAGCTATGAATATTATTTAAGCTTTGATTTTAAACAAAAATGTATTCCTTTCTAAGACGGGGACCTGTTAGCGTTAATTCTACCTTAAGTCTTGGACTCAGACTCCCCACAATTCACTAATTTCAACTTATTTTCGTGCATATAAAAGCGATAAAAACTTAAAACTCAAATCACACAGTTTCTAATGTCAATTCAATCTAATCAACAAAAGGAGGTTAAAGGAAAAAAAGTATAATTCAAATTACAATCATTCTCTTTTTTTATTTGAAACGAATAAAAAATTTATGTAGGTCACATTTTTCTTCTTGCCCTCATCGCCGCCAAGGACAATATTCTTTTTTTCGACAAGAGAAGTTTTTACACTGCTGTCTTGTCATCGTTTGTTTATTTCATAATAGATGTTGTTACTGAAATTATGAAATAAATTCTATGATATTTTTATTGATTACACAAATGGGAGACTTATCTCGAATTTATATAGTGATCTCAAGGACAAAAGAAAAAATCAATCTTTCAAATTCGAGTTATAACATCTTTCATTTGTAACTCAAAGATCAATTACATTAAGATCGTAGCGTTAAATGGTCGTATAACAATAATGACACATTTTTAGTTACCAATTATGGAAATTCTAGTCTCATTGCGTACAGATGACCAAAAAACCACTTTATTTTATTTACTCGTTAATCAAATTATTTTATGACTTGATTAAATTATTAAATGAATTTTATGACTTGCATAAAATATTTAACAAACAGGCCAAAAATTATTTTTTTTTAGCTAAGGAAATTACTGAACTTTGACTAAAAATCCGAGTTCCACGTCCCTTTCTAAAAAATGATTTTCAATTGTAGGCTAACTGTGTGAAACTTCTTTCTATTTGACAAGAGTCACATTTTAATTGTGGTTATTGCTCCCTAGTCTGTTAAAGTTGATAGTGTATTAAATGCTCTTTTATAGCAATAAAACGTAAAATTGATATTTAACTTATTATGAAAATCACGCTATGGCAATCATTTTACTCTAGGTAGTATGATTAAAATAACTGAGGATATGGTAAACTAAAGCAATAAATAAAAAATAAGTTTAAATATGATAACGCTTCCCATGTAACCCGTATGCGAAAATCAGCTGAAAGGAAAATCGTCAAGCTGGCAACAATAAGCTTTAAAACTGTAACTAGCGTTATTTGAGCTGAAATCAAGCTATGTGAAGGAGGGAATTTTGGGCAATATAAATTTTAAAGCTACTTTGTACTTATTTTTTCAATTTTTTTAAATCTTCGTCGAATCAGTTGTTGGAAAGCTAAATAAATGTTACATTGATTTTCTCAAGCTTCGCATTAGTTCTGAAAGGGATAAAACTTAAACTGTGTTAAGATTTCAGCTCGTTCCAACTGGTTAATTGCTATGTTCTTCTGACCTAGTAATGGTAAGCTGATCTCCAGCTTTCAAATTTTGGATTAAACGGATAAAACTTGTACTGGGCTAAAACTTCGGCTGACTCCTAACTTGCTAATTTGTAGGTTCTTATGACCCTGTAGAAATAAGCTAGTCTCCAGCTCTTAAATTTTCATATGTTTCATTATTGCTTATTGAAATAGTTTCATGATGATTTGATAGGTATTTAATACAGATTCCAAGTTTTATAGTAATTAAATATTTAAAAATAAAATGCAAAATTGAAATATTTTATGAATCATTATTTTGTATGACTTAAATTTGTTAATTTCTTATTTTAAATAAAAGTATCAATGAATATAGTTTTTATGATCTGAGAGTTGAACTAATGAATAATAGATAATCCTACATATTTTTAGTTTATTTTTAAATTGTATTAATAATGGAAACATTTGCTATTACAATAAAGCACTTTAAAAAAGCAGAAAACACAGGACAGAATTGCATCGATAATAATTTCTAAACCGCCCTTTTCGTATTATAGCTTCATGAAATATTGTTTTTAGTTGTTATCATCGCTGTGGTTGCGGTATTAAATTTTGATGTGCCAATGAAATTATATTCTAAACTATTTCCTTCACTTGAAGTCTGATCCCAGTATCATAATTTAAAAAAATAAAGGTAATTAAACCCAAATTCTGAACTGTGTTAAATTCGGATGGAAGGAATGGGGTGCCTTATCTGCCTGATTTTTTATCGTTTTTTTATTGCAGTCTCATCCGACTTTAAAGACTTGATCACTCATGCGTTATTATGTGTGTCGTAAATATCTGTCTTTCATCAGCGGAGCGCTCTTAGCGCTCCGTAAACTATACTTCTTTTCTTCGCTGTTCAGAAAATAATCAATTAATTTAATACTGTTAGATGACGTCCAGGGATCCCTTAAAAGTATTTCGTACTGTGGCTTATCACTTCCACGTTCATCGGTCGACCCCTTCGACTTGTTTTAGAGTCCTCAAGACAGGAAGCGGTGATCTTTCAGTCCTTCTGGGGGTTCTGGGTAGACCCGAACACAACCTCGACCTTTTTTCACATGCTGGCCTTCAGCCAGGTAAAAGCTACAGCCATGTAGTCCGTTGAATTGCGTCGTTCCGATCACCAAAGGCCGTGCAACGGTATCCGCTGTTATAACGAGAACACATACATTGTACTGTCTGCCCTTGACAGAGAAGCCGTGTTCCTGAAGGCGATACAGCTCGTCTATAGATAGAAAAATAAAAAACTTTCCCATTGCCGGTTTCTTGTTCCCGTACCAGAGAGCCCTCAGAACGAAATAGCTTCGTCGTAATTTATAGCCAGCTTCATTTAAGATGCCCAACAGAGGCTAAAAACTAAACTCGCTAACCAAAAAAAAAATTCTATATTGTTTTATCTTTGTATAATATATTTTATGACATTCTTCTTCACCTATGTTTACCTGGAGTGTTATTGTAGAGTCGTATATCTTTCTATTTTCTCGTCAAGTACGATAGAACGACCCGGAAAGGACATTTCCTCAATAATTAGGATCAAAGTCCCGGCTTGTAACTGGTCCATGCTGCTTGATGAAAAATATGAGCTGTTTTTTCTATCCGAATTGGCAAGACAAAGCACTCGTTTCCGGGTGAAACGCGCATCTTCCTTCTATGTCCACAGGGCTGATTCGTTTCTGGTTTCCTCTTCTCATTCAACATCAAAATAGCATTGCATTTTGGGTTGCCAAAAATAAACTGCTTCTCCGTTTCTATTTTTAGATGGATATGTTTTGATAGAAGAGTATGGACACTGGAGACCTGACGAATGTTGGAGTTGTCTCCAAGTCTCAGAATCCGTAGATGATGACTAAGGGCAATTTTTGTAAGCTTGTCCTTAAGATAAAAGGCTATAGAAAAAGTGGCAGGTATACAGAGCGAGGGGCTTCCGAAATGGTAAAATCATGTTTGAAACTATGAAGAGCTGAAATAATATATATATATACATTATATACATTTGGTCAACGGGCTATAAAGTACCAATTGCTTGTTACAATTCATATTTTCTAGAAGAAATTCTGGAATAGACGAATGTATTCGACATCTTAGATAAGCGAAAACATATATATAATTAATCGGTTGAAAATAGCCTAAATTCACCTGATTAAACATATTTAGAATCTATATACTCGCCGTGTGAGTATGTTGTTTGCATTATTTAAAAATATGATTATTCCGCATTTTTTAATTTTTTTTGTTTGTCTTAATTTCTAAAAAAAATTATTTTTATCGACATAATCATTATTTTTGTAAAAACATAGAATTGCTCAATCGCATAAAATAATCAAGCAAATAAAAGACGACACCTTTACATTATTAAATAATGATAATCAGATGTCAGTTTTGTTTGCTCCTAACGGAAGTTGCTTAAGGGCAAAATATGCACGTACCATAACCCTGGTAGCACGCCTAATCCGGTGGACGTCCAGGGGACGTCCGGTCGTCCAAATCACGTACGCATACTTTGCGTCCAGACTGGACGTGTATAGGATATCCTATGGACGTCCATTCCTGGATGTGAATTTTTCTTTCTTACCCTGAACTGAAAGGGAGAGCTTCTAAAATAGAAGGCAGTATAAAAAATGCGCGTCTCTCTGTCTGTTTCTGTATTAAAGGCAAGCGATAACTTAAAGTAGGTAGGTAATTTAAATAAGGTAAAAAAAGTGAATTTAACTTAATTAAATCATTGAAAATTTATTTTAACATATCAATGTATTTAACAACACCGATCCATGTACTAACAACAATGTATTTAACATTACTGCAACATGAAGCAGCTTTATGTGGCTACCTCATTACGGCCCGGCCGGCTTCAAGCCCGGCTATCTATAGCCGGTACCAACCGTCACTCTACCCCTGCGCTTCCTCCCTTCGTCCCTCATAGCCGTAAGCGGCAAGCCCGATGGTAACACTCCAGTCGAGGCGCCAGCAATCCCTGTGCTACTGATTTTGCGCCCGTTTGTTGTAGCTTTGGTCGGTGAAAAGTTAAATAGATTTAAATTTTTTCTACCACCATGAAGATAATGATGGCGCTACTATTAGCTGGCGATTTTTTTTTTCAATTTCATTTTTTTGGCGTATACCTTTAACTTTTAAAGGTAGCTCTATAATAAGAACTTGATATACAAATATTACTCCACCTCAAAAAAGGTGACGGAAACAGCGTTCCATAGCTTTAAGTGTAGGTTTGTGGCGATGAAAAACATGGGAAGAAGTTAAAAAATATTCACACTTGACGGCAAATTTGTTGGGCGCAGGCCCGTTCGGTCGAGTTTACCTTCTACCTTCTTTACCGACTATTTTGCCGGCCGCAAGTCTGATCGAACTGCTACGTTTACTGGTTGCTTAAACGACCAATTCGAACTGTTTTGTCTACCAGCTTCCCAACCGGCGCATTTACCGGTCGTAGTCCCAATCAAACAGACCAGTTTGCAGGCGCGTTAATCAGTTGATTTCAACCCCAATTTTCCGGCCGTTTTCCCGACCAAATTGCCTTGGTTTGAGTGTGTTTTAAAAGTTATTCAGTGAAGCAGAATCACTCGGCGAGCAAAAAGCACGCTTTGCTATCTTAATTATATCAGCTGCTGTAATGTGCATGCGCATATTTATAAAACTGAGGTCAACAACAGAGTATTGGGCTATTACACTAATGTGCGATGGTTATGGTATTACTGAAATAGGGAGAACACAGTGATAATATTGAAGCCCGTCCGAGTACCTTATCGGTTGAAAAACGGGTGAACTTGACCTCAATGTTGATATTAAGGAGCATATTCTCTTCTTTGGTGCGGCCGTTGCCGGTCCTTACATGACCATGTGCCATTGCCGGTGTTCAAATGACCAGAACCAAGTGGCATTGCCGGTCCTTAACAAAACAGAATCATGCGCCATTTCCGGCCTTCAAATGACCAGAACCAAGTGGCATTCCCGGTCTTTAAATACCCAGAATCAAGCGCCATTGCTGGTCGTTCAATAATTAAAACTAAGCGCTGTTGCCAGTCCTCAAATGACTAGAACCATGTGCAATTGCCGGGCTTTAAATGATTAAAACCAAGTGCCATTGCCGGCCCACAAATGACTAGAACCAAGTGCCACTACCAGTCTTCAAATGACTAGAACCAAGCGCCATTGCCGGTCCTCAAATGACTAGAACCAAGTGCCATTGTCGATCCTCAAATCATCAAAAGCAATCACAATTGCCGCGCGTTAAATCCCCAGAATCAAGCGCCAATGCTGGTTCTCAAATAATTAAACCAAGCGCGGTTGCCGGTTATCAAGTGACATTGACCGGAACCAAGCGCTATTGCCGGACTTCAAATGTTCAAAACTAAACGCCATTGCCGGTTCTAAAATGACCAGAACCAAGCCTCATAGCCAGTCCTCAAATTACCAGAACCAATCGCTATTACCGGTCCTCCGGTAATAATAATAAAAATAACCAGAATCAAGCGCCATTACCGGTCCTCAAAATACCAGAGCCTTGCGCCATTACCGGTTCAAAGATGACCAGAACCAAGCCCAATTGTCGGTTCTCAAATTACCATAACCAAGCGTTATTGCTGGTCCTCAAATGATTAAAACCAAATGCTGTTGCCAGTGTTCATATGACCAAAACCAAGCGTCATTGCCAGTCCTTAAATTACCAGAAACTTCTATCAAAAATGAAATAAACAGTTTGCAAAGTAAACCAAATATTGTATTGCATTCCTAATTGCGGTTTTCCGGCCAATAAGGAAATACTACTGCAGCTTCAGTGGTGAAACAAAAAAGGAATCATAGGCATCTGACATAGGCACTCTTAACATTTTACATGAAATCCAATCAAATGACCAAACGAAAAGATTATGACTCAGGCTAGAAGCAACCATTTCACCGATAATTGACAATTGAAGTGGATAGCCGAAGAGTGATTGTGTGGTCTCAAACTGACGATCCACAATGTAGGGCTTGCCGTGAGAGCGAATGAAATTTTCGATAATCACGACAGATCTGTCCTTCAGCAGCACGCAGTTACTCGGAACTCGGTTGGAGAGCTCCCAAGTCAAGAATTTTGCAGTACGGTACTGTTCCGCTGAAGAAAAGGCCGGGATGATTGGTCCAAAATGATGCAGGTGATTGAGGGTGACGAAGGGAAGCCTGATGATTGGTGGCGGCTCGCTTAAAAGGTTCACCTCCCGCTCATGAACTCGTCGCACGGCTTGTTGTAAGACTCTTGGACCAGGACGAACGTCATTCTTGATGAGCTGGTTCTGATTTTCAAATGGGAAGCAGCTAAATATGTCCAGGTTACCGTATTTTTCAACGTCCCTTGCCAGATGGATAAGTACGTGAACATTATATGAGACGAATGATGGCCCATAAAAAGTTGCACAACCTTTCACGAACTGTTTCAGAAGTTCTTCGGCGTATCTTGAATATTGGAGGCAGAGATTTTTGTCAGCCAAAAGCTTGATTGCGACATGAAAAAGCATAAAATGCTTGTACAAGGCATTTGGCAGATAAGGTTGAAAAGCTACGGCTGCAATGTACAGCAAATGGAGCCTGTGCTCAGTCGCTTTGTAATGCGGAAGATCACTAAGCGAACGCGTTTTTCTGGCAAATTCAGGGGGGATAGAAATGCTACACTCTTGAAGGAATCTGGAGATTTCTTCAATTTCTTGTGCCGAGAGTTTAAATGCACCGTAACTGGTTGTGGTCCAAGCGACGAGGAGTTTTTTCATCACTCCAATGCATACGGCATGCATATAATCAATGGGGATGTCTGAGATCATATCTCCAATGATATCCTCTATGATGGACCTTCCTTTTTTGTTATGATGAAGGCGTTGAAAACGCGAACGGAACTCAGCATCCGTCCGTAAATCGCTGTTCACTTCCGGGTAGGTTACCCGTCCACCGCGGCCGCTGTTGGAGAACACATATGTCCCTCTTGTCTTGCATTTTGGGCAAGCGTAGTAAGCGTTGTGTGAGACGGAGTTTGTGACAAAACTCCGAGCTGGAGCATCACAAAGAAGGCCACCAAAGTTGACTTGAAATCTTCTTCCGCCGTAGACGATCCCTCCATTCTGAGCTTGACGGAACTCTTCAACAAATTGAGAGAGAAAGCAATTGATATCTTCTGGCTTGTTATACCCGTGGTACATGCCAATAACGAAGGGATTGGAGTCACGAGGACCCATCACCAAACCCAGTATAGGCCAAAACTGGCTACCACTTAATTTGGCCATTGGGACACCGTCAATGTTGATTTGTACCCGCAGCTCTTGAGGGATTTCAGTTTCTTGTAGTACAGAAAGAGAGCTCATTAAGCCACTGATGAGCCCGAAATGATAGTACTCCCCTGGAGGTACCTCCCTTAACGGTACTTTTCCACGCATAGCATTGAGAAGAGTTCGGCTGTCGCGAGGGAAATAGGTGAGCCCTAAATCATCTCGAAGCCGCTTTTGAAGATCCGTCAGATGTACTCTAGGTAGTCGAATTTTTGTGGCCCACTCTTTGATGCTCTTCATCCCGGTTTTCTGCTGTGCTGTATAAGCACCATCGTCCTCTTCGGAGGAAGATACCATCTCTGGTAGGACACCAGCTAACCCTTCTTCAGCATCGCCCTCCGGCAATCGCCGCTCATCGCCATCATCAGAGAAGTACTCATCGTAAGAATCGTGGTCGTGGTCCGACATGAGCTCCCGAAAGTCCACCTCATCTTCACTTCGGGGTTCTTTATTAAAATACAGATCTTTGTTAGAAACCCATTAAAACAAAAGAAAAAAATACCGGTGATTTCCCGATTCACTAGTTATATAGTCCATTTTAAAATATCCCTCTTTCGCGCCATCAAGTTACGCAAGAAAAACCCGTTCTTATAACCGAAACGTTCTTATAACTACTAGGCGTTGTTATAACCGAGCAGGTACTGTACTCAGATTCAACGTTTTTTTTTATTAATCAAATATGGAATTTTATAAACACTGAATCAGTGTAAAATAACTTTTGGAAAAATTAAGTTAAATTGAGATAAATTAAGTTAATTTCGTTAACTTTTAACTTCACTCCAAAAGCGTGATTTTTAAATTATTAATTTAACTTTTGCAAAACCCAAATAATGGTACTTCATGGTCGTTAAGTTAAGTTATTTTAATACAAAAAAACTTGAGTCTCTATAACGTGGAACAAGGACCAAAATGTAGTTTTTGTCAAAACTGCTTTTCAATGTAAGAGACTTATCGCTGCTCTCCAAGTTAAAATTAAACTTGATTATTCTCTTCATTTAATATTAGCGTTTAAAATTATGGGTCAGCGAATTTAAGTTCATAAATTTCTCGTCTTTTCTCTACTTGAGCGAATGTATCGTCTTTTGAAATTGAAAATAATTTAATTATTCATGGCAACTAAGAAAACGCACAAATATTTTCCTTAAGTATGATTCAAACCATTTATCAACCCCTTTTCCATTTAAAATCTTGATTAATTTTTCCAGAAAATAGCTTAACTTAACGGCAAGTTTCATTAACTTGACGACTTAATTTCCAAAAAAATATACAAGCGTTAACTTAATTTAATTGTCTGAGCTTTTGGGCTCATTTAATTTAACTTGGTTTTTACGCAAAAAAATTAAGTTATGTTACACTGTACTGATTCTAATCTAGAATTAAAATTTCACGAAATACGCGAGATTTAAAATTGCGCACATTGATAAGAGTTTCAACGATTTTAATACACTAACCATATAGTCGAGGATCAGGTCTCTCATTATTGACAATGATAGGATCACCGAGCATGGGCTGCTGATAATCGTTGGCGTCAGCATAGTTGTAAAATGGAGGGTCTTCTATAGCTTCACCGCATCCATGATAAGCTGGGCGACTAAGGGAGGAAATAGATTGACTAGATTCCTCGCCTGTAATTTATATGGAAGTCAAATATAAAACACGTTTAATCAAATAAAAAGCGTAGATTTTCAGCATTAACTCCCCCAGCTACCACATTTATCGACTAATTAAGTGCAAAGTAGCTCTAATTTGTTTTGAACTTAATCGTATATTTTTCCTCATCAAATGTTTAAGTTTGAGTAGACTGTTTATAAATCTTTTATTTGAAAAAGTTTCACTATAGATGCAAAATCACATAGCAAGTTTTCCTCACATCTAAAGAAAATGGTCATATTACCACGGGCAACATTTAATTGATCTCCTCTTTTTCGCTTCGCTGCTGCGTCGGCAGCGACTTCTCTTTCAACAGCCACTACAGCATTTTTTGCACGCCTTCTGGCAGTTCGATCGCACCCCAGAACCTTTCGTTTCTTAGATTGATGAAATGGGTCATCATCTCTTTCCTCATCGGAAGACTCATTTTCAGTTTGAAAATTAGCGGGTCGTCTCCTAGGCATCTGGAAATTTAAAATTCTTATTGATGTAATCTTAATAAATTACTAAATAATATTACCTTTTTTGTTATTCAATTCTAAAAAGAAAAGAAATCAAACGACGATAACAGAGAGAGAGCTACTTATTCCGACAGAATAGAGCTTCCACGGAATAATGCAACGGTGATTGAATGCGACCGATGAAACAGCGCATGCCTGTCTGGGTGTCCTAGTGTCCGCGATGCCGGATCTGTCGCAATGAGATGCCTATGACTGAAAAATATTTTAAAATTAGTATTCTATCGGTAATATTTATACGCGAAAGCGTTTTATTTGTAATAAAGCGTACAGATATATTATACGCTGTCGATGTGGACAGCCGAAAGCTGTAGAGCTAAACGAGGTGGTCGTAGTAGGTCAGTCGGTGCCAATGTAGTTGGAGCGCCCAAGCCGAAAGAGTTTAATGTTGGGGCACAGCACTTTCAATGCTGTAAGTGAAAGTTTTTCAGGAGGGTGTCAAGGCTTGAACCAAACCGGAACAGATTGGCACTTTTGAAAGGGAGTGGGGCAGTAGCAGGAGCTGCGTGATTGGAGCAGTAGCAGGAGCTGCGTGAGTGGAGAAGTAGCAGAAGCTGCGTGAGTGGAGAAGTAGCAGGAGCTGCGTGAGTGGAGCAGTAGCAGGAGCTTTGTGAATGGAGCGGCACCAGGAGCTGTGACTCTTCTGGAATAGATTCCATAGAGTAGGATGTTTGAATACACTGGATCGTCCAGTTCAGCCACTTCTTCTCTGTTTTGGTAGCCACTGCAGCCCAAGATCCCGTTGTGGTACCACACACCTGGACCTATATGGGGGAAACAAAATTTAGAGTGGCTTCCTATCATTTGATTGTGGTTAAGTGAGTTCCATACTTTCGGTGTCGGTAGATAGGCAATGTTTTATTCTGGGGGTAGTTACGACGATTTAGTTCTCTCTGTTTTCATCACGTAACAGACGCTATGACGGAGATTGAAACTGTTCTTGAGAAATATAAATATACTATCTAACCAACACAAGGACATTCACTGCCATAAATTTTCGGTACCGGTAGAATTAAGTCTGAAGCAGCGTAATTAATTATACTTAGCAATTTTTCAATATTTGACAGTAGGCAGGAAGTGCACACCATGCTTGTTTTTACGATGCTACTGCCACCTGCAGGTGCTACAGCTATCAGCTGTTATATAACTTTTTTTAAAAATACTTATGAAAACATTTTTTTGCAATATTAATGATTTATTTTATAATTTTTTTTTAAATTAAATTTTTACTCAATAAGTAAAAAAAAAATAGGAAGAAAAGTAATTTCACATTGCAATTGGCAACTGCGCATTCACACTGATCCGTAGTCTGCTAGTCAAGCGCCGCCGGTGCGGACGTGCGGTGGAAGTGACGCGTGCGGACCTGACAGTAAACAATTTTTGGCGTGATTAAGCTCGCTTTTCTTCTCTTTTTTTCTTCAAAACTAACAAGATCTAGCTCAACTTGGTCTTTCAAGCAATAATTTAGTGAATTTCTAATGAACCTTTTACAATTAAGGGCTACTTCATTTCTGTGTGTGTACCTCGGTGTGTGTACCTTGGTGTGTGTACGCTGCGTTTTCTTGTGAACGCTTAACAATTTGCACTGTCCACACCCACACATAAAATATATATCTAGAAAATGCAATTATATTCAGTAAGTAGTTGCTCAAAATTTCTTGCATTACTAGTTTCGTGAAATCTTTCATAAATGCTTGTCCCCTAAGGAGGAAAGTCAGCAGGTACCAATGCTGTGGCACATTGTGGACATCCTGAATAACAACCGTGTTGAAGTTGTCATTCTGCCTACCAACTGGATCTCTGGTGACGCTGGAAGCTGTGTGTGGCCGCCTGGAAAATCTCATCTCACTGATGCAGCTGTGAAAAATTATCATCCCCCTCGTAGGAACTGGAAGCCTTTCAAAATAATTAAAATCAGAGCAAGCTATGGTAATTATAAAATTTAAATTTTTACCATGTAATGTAGTCTGCCTAACAATTTATATTTTTTATATTGAAAAGTGCCCTACGAATCATTTAATTTAATTTTTTTTCTTATAGGAACCTATGATGAAGCTCGCAAGATATTACCAAAAGCCCAGAAACAGACAGATATCGACACCACCACTGAATCTGAAGCTCAAGTTGATGGGCCACGTTCCTCGAAGAGAAGAAAATTCGAAAACTCAAAATACCCTAAACATGTCCAGCAGCCTGTAGGGTCGTCTAAAGCTTCAACAGAAAAAGAGATAGAAGGAAAAGGGGGAGAAGAAGAAGAAGAAGAAGAAGGAGGAGGAGGAGGAGGAGGAGGAGGCCATGACAAGCCGCACGGCCAACGCATCCCCTCTGATATCAACGACGACTCTGAGGAAGAGCACCGGGACCAAGAGTATAATGATAGCCCACCTACTGTGCCTCAGGGCCTTACAGCAGAGCAATTATTTGGTAAATTTGAAATATTTGTGCTCTTATTCACTTATTAATGGTTTTTTGTGTGTGTATTGTCAGGTCCTCGTATTACGGCAAGTACCAACGTACAAATACATGTTGATGGAGATCAAACAATGTTAGCTCCTGATACCGAGATGTTATCCGACAGGCGGTTCCAGACATTTCCTCCACACGTACCAACCTCCCTTGATCAACAATTTGCAGTGCCATCCGATGGTTTGATACCTAAATTTATTTATTATATTAACCTCAATCATTTAACTCTTGATTTCTATTGCTGCAGGTCACCTTGTTCATCACGGGATTCAATATAGCCCAACTATTCTTGACGACTATGTGGCAACTCGGCACGGAAGCCACCTTCATTCGCTTGGATCGGTCGGAGGCCGCCAAGAAGGATCGTCGCACGGTCAAAGTATCAACGAGAAGGGACCCGACTTCTTCGGCCAACCGGATCAAACTTACGGTCACGGTGTTGATCGTAATCCTCCTCCACATTCTCAGCAGCATCATCAAGTTGTCCATGGCCATCCGCCACTAGAGCAGCAGAAGTACAATCAAGGTCCTCCTTCACAATCTCAGCAGCATAGTCAAGTTGTCCATCGTCATCAGCCACCAGAGCAGCAGCAGTACAATCAAGGTCCTCCTCCACATTCTCAGCAGCATCGTCAAGTTGCCCATGGTCTTCCGCCACCAGTTCATCAATTCCAGCAAAATAACTGGCAAAACGACCTAGAACCCTATGATCCACGTCCGCCGGGAGGGCCTCCTCTTACTTATGTTGCTCAACCTAGATACACAGGCCAACATGGACACCAACAGCCACCTAAGAAAAGACCTCATCATACTGCTGAACTTCATCAAAGTGCTGGAAGTGACGAAGATGGTAATAAAATAGAAATCGGTTTTAGATTCAAATCAATAAAAAAAAATTATCACACATAACAGGTAAACTTTCGGTCGCTGAGAAGCGCATCATTTCAAAGCTCTCTAAAATTTCAGATAGGCAAGAGGAACAAGACCAACGTTTGACTACACTATCTATGGCTCTTCAGGGCCATCATCAGATCGACGATAACGAGATGCAATCCTTTAAATCAAAATTGCCGATTGATAATGTGAAAGAACTTGAAGAATTCGAAAAGAAACTCAAAGTTGATAAAGAGGAGCGGATGAAGCTGGTATAGCTCTTATATTATTTTCTCAATTTCTTTCTAATTTATACAATTACATTTAATATTTCTAGACTGCGGTAGTAGCCTTGCTTGGTGGAACGGATTACCTTGATGCATGTCAGCGGGCCTGGGAGAAAATCCTTAGTCTCGAAGCTCGTGCTGGCGTCAACTTGCTCGGCCTAAAACGCGATGGGGAACAGAAATTCGGTCTAAAGGGAAAAGCCATTACCAAAGCAATTTTCGGTTAGAATATTAAATCTCATTGTTATTATTTCAATATCTAATAGCTGTCTATTAAAAAATTATTCAGATGGTATTCGCCAAGTCCCGAAATTCAGGAAGGCGACGGATGCGGATCTTGAGGCGGGAACGAAAAGAGCCGTCCGGGGTGCCCCAGAAAAGTACCGAAAATTTCTTAAGGAAAACCCCACCGTTATGATGCCCTCCTCAAAGTGTCATCCGCCGCAATAATACCCAACGCTCAGCTCTGCAGCCTCCGCCAACCAACGGACAAAATCGTGGATCCCATCGGTCGGACGGTTGTGATCCAGCTAGTGCTAGTGTTAACGATGAAGGCGTTAACCACCGGTCTTCCAGCAGCAGCAGCAGGCCGGTAACAACCGGGAAAGGAGCCCCCAAGCTTCCACTTGCTGATCGTCGATCCCATCGGTCTAGCGGTGGTGGTGCAGCAACCGCTGATTTCGGGGACGATAGCGCTAAAAAACGGGCTCCCACCAAGGGAAATGGAATACCTCTCCAGCCTCAACCTACAAACTATTTCGATACTGGTCGCCATCAGTCTGGCGGTGGTGGTGCTGGCGGCGGAGGTGGCGACAATCGGGCTTCCACCTGCTGCAGTGGAAACCAGCGCTAGCTAACTTTCATTAAGGTAAACAGACCATCTTGGATCTCTAATGCAAAGATTGAGTTGAATAATTTATTTTTCTTCTGTAGGATTTCCGGAAGAATCAATCCGAGAAACATATTTGAGTTTGAATTTTCTTAACATTACATTTCAATTGGGAATTTTGTTTTAAGTAATGAAATTCCTTCAAAGCTGGATCGGACCTGAGGTAAATAACATTGTTGTGTTAAAATTTTTGAATTCCGAATTATTTTTCCAATTCTAATATTCAGTTCAGGAATCACTCTTAGTAAGCAGTGCTACGACCAGACTTTCCATCACCGACGGCTCCGCTGCCAACAGCCTGGTTGCCGTGCAGAAAAGTTTATTTTTTCATGGTTTCTCTTCTAGTTTCAGTAATTAGAGCTTGTGTGTAGTGTGCGAGTGTGTCATTTACTTGATGTACCACAATACATTCATGCTAGGTCTAAAGGTTTCTTTTTTATTTATTTAATTTAAATCCAATAAGGTTATACCGATCACCCATCCATTCCACGTCCAAACAGAAAATTTCCAATGCATTAGGGCCGTATTTTTCACTCATCCAGCGGACGTCCATGATCGGACGTCCCTCATGCCGGACATTCGGATGTCCCTGGGACGTCCGCCGGATTTAAATTTAGGACATCCACGTCCAATTTTCTAAAGTCCGCCGGACGTCCGTTGGACGTAATTTTGCTACCAGGGAAGTGGGCTGCACCTTTTTTGCAGAATACTTAACCTGCTTAAACTTTTTCCACAATAAGAATTAGAGCAACATTTTTACGTCTGTACGTTTTGACATGTACTCAAAAATGATCCGTAGTAAATGGTAGAAGGGGCCAGGTACAAACAATTCTAAAAATAAATCTATTTCTTCACATAGCTAACTTTAAAAATAAATACAAAGAAATTATTTCTATATAATAAATATTTGATTTCGAGAAATCATAAATATATATTTTCTAAAATTAAAATTAAATTTGTTGAAAATATAATACTTCAATAAATTAAAAATTGTATTTAAAAAAAACATAAATACATATTTTCATTACAACTTTTATGTAGAATTAAGTCGTCTAATTTATCACTTGTTTTCATTTCTCTATTTTTAAACCGTGCTTTAAAATATATTGAATTATCCATACTCTATTCAAGCAATTTATAAAATTAATGTCTGACTCACAAACCTCCAGTTTTCTATTCACAAGTATAAAAAACCAATAATTTTATTATTTATATACTAATTTACATCACCTTACACTATTCTTTTGATTGCAATTTAGGTCCTTGTCGCTAGATGGAGGTATGTATGACTATGGAGTATTTGTGTGTTTAGGGAAGTGACATAAATAGATGGGGTAATTTTTTTTTGCCATTTCGATACATCTATAATGAAGCACGACGTACCAAGTGTGGTTTTTTTCTCAGGAGTTATTCAATTTTCAACAACAAGTAGATTAATATTCTTGCATTTTCCAACTTTTGAATGATTTCAACTGTTGGAAACTTTTTCCTCCAGTGGACCTGTTTTAGAGGAATGGGGAAATGAAAATTAACTGGAATGAGGAAATATAAACAATAGGGGGGTACCTCCGTTCTCATCGACAGAGGGGGAGACAATAAAAAAAGAGGGGTATAATTCCTTTTTCATCGACAACCTTTTCTACCTATTTGGAAGGGGAAATTTTCCCTTTTCATCGACAATCAGGTACTAAGATACCTCAAAGAACAAGCCGCCCGGCCTTCTTCTGGAACCCCTTCCGGAATTAGATATCAGCGGGAACTCGGCTAAGTCTTTTAGTTCAGATAAGCTGGAATTGTTTCGTTGTTATACTGATTAGCTCTGTTACATCTTTCCGACGATTAAAATGCATACATCAGTTCAAGGATGTATTCCTCCATCATAAGCTAAGCCTCTGGAGCACAAGTTCAGTTCAGATAAGCTGGACTACTAAGTATTCTTTTCAGTTATCAAAAATAACTGATTAGGCCATTATACATCAAAATTCTATCATAGTCAAATTGGATAAATTAAATGAACTGTGACAAAAAATCAATTAAGTAATCATAATAGTGGTGACATTTTTTATGGGCTGTGTAGTATAGTTGGTTAAATATCTGATCCACAGACAGAAAGTCTCAATTTTTAATCTACACAGAAATTGAGTTCTTATGTTGGCGAAACCTTTATTCTGAAGAAAAAGAGAATAACTTGAAAAATAAGAACAACTTTAGTTTAAAAATACCACGACCCTCACTCTTTAACTTATGCTTCGACTAATGAGACCATGACTATCTGTTTCTTTGTTCTTTTTTTCTGCCTGACTTTTTCTTCCCCGAAATATTGTGTTTATTATTTCATTTTCTCCATTTCAAGTAGGGTAATTTGACAACACGTCAAATTATTTTTTACGGTCTAAAAATACAGAAAACGATTAAGATATTTTAGATATTCAATAGATTGGTTCTGTTTTCTTTTCTTTATTACATCTATTTGGACTAGCTTATTAAACGAATAGGACAATCAAAATGTTATTTATTATAATTATAAAGCTTGATTACATAAATTAGAGCTTTCTTAATACATTATGTATTTTTTTGTTACTATGAAATTGCTAGTTTTATATTAGCATCTTTATTTTGTAATTCGTGACATAATGGCTCAGTTGGTTAGCAGCACAGGCCGTGAAGCGGTTAACCTGGGCCAATTTTTTCAGCAATTTTATTGTCTGTTGATTATAGAAACATTTTTAAAAAGCGTCCAAAATTCGATGTGTGTCCAAAATTGTAATTACTTCTGTCGAGGGTGAAATAAAATAATATCTTTATTACCAAAAATAGCAACAAATCCTTGAAATTTGTTGAAGAACCTCTCTTGGGAGTTCACAGCCAAGAGCCCTATAAAGCTGATTTGCGTAAACCTTTATAGCATATTCCAAATGGTCTGGTGGTACCTTTTTATACTGTTAGTTTGTTATCGATAAGAATAACTAATGGTCGCAACAAGTTTTGCCCAAAAAATAAATAAAACGTTACATTTTAAATATTTATTTTATTACGAATGAATTATCTAATTTATCGAACTGAAATGATTTTGCATTGTGGTTATATTGTTTGACGTCCGTGTCAGTATCATTAAATTGTTTTAAACTGTTTTAAACTTATTACGAATGAATTATCTAATTTATCTAACTGAAATGATTTTGCATTGTGGTTATATTGTTTGACGTACGTGTCAGTATCATTAAACTGTTCTGTTTTTTTTACTGTAAAACGTTTTGGAAGAGAAACTCTTCATTCCGTTTTATTTTAACACTAAGTTAAAACTACTTTTACTAACACTTTAAAATAAATATAATAACATCTGCTACTGCTGATACTTCAGTTTCGTCTTCAGAAGAAAAGCCCAGAATATCAAAGAATTTAGTTTCAGATTCCACATGATTTAGGGCTTTGGATTCCCGAGAGGTAGACTCAAGCGCCACCATCAGCCAAATTTTGCATGTTAAGCTAAGTCAAGAGGTGTTGATCAATTAGGGTGGTTAATTGTTTTTACTATTATTTTCGTTTTCTTCATGTATTGTTCTAATGATGTTGTTAAAATCTGTACGTAAAATGTTCCGTTGCATAACTCACAAACGATATTACCATCCAGGTAATTGACATGAGAAATAAATTACACTAATTGCATCGAATCGCGTTTTTCATCAATTTAATTATGGCTGTAAAGTAAATCATAGACACACCTTTTTGCAACCTAAAAGAAACAAAGTCAGTATCAAGTGCACATACGCAAAGTAAAGAAGTGCACAATGTGAAGTTTGTAGCTTCTTACGTATCAGGTGTTTCTTTTATGAAAACCAAATAAAAACAACTTTGAAATCAGTGAAGAATATAATAGTGAATATAAGAGTGAGTGAAGAATATAATAAAAAATCATATTTTTGTCTTGGTAAACTTATTTGATTAGTTTAAAAAATTAAAGTTTCCAGTAGGAAATGGGAAAAAGTTTAGACGGCTAGCTGACGGCGGGTTCGGCTAGCTGAACTGTCTGAGGCGCTTGTCTCGACTTTGAGCCTTGGATCAGTTCACTAGTTCGAATCCCGTCTAAACCCTATATAGAAGCGCCTGCAAGGGCAGCTGAAGGGGGTCCAATGGTGATGCCCATGGATATGACGTAAAAATAATAATCCAGTGTGTTATCCTGTGTGGTATAACACTAGAAGGTATACTAAGTTGAGCGCCTTTGATCATGTTAGTTTGTGTAAAGGGCGCTATACAAGTCGAAACATATTATTATTATTATTAAAAAGTTTATGTTGATTTCTGGATAGATTCAAGTTGGTTTGTAAAAAAAGACAATCAAAGAGATAAAAAACTAAATAAATCCATGTGAAATAATGAAAATCATTTTCTCTAAAAAAACCAAACCAAGAATACAAAAATACATTTTTATGTAAAGTACAGTTAGATTTAGAAATGACGAAAAAAATCATTCAATAAAGAATGTTGGATCTGGCCTAGTGGCCTGTCCTATCAATGGTTTTTTAATACTGGTTTACTGAGTCAAGAAGAGTTTTCAGGCTAAATTAAGGAGCTCGTGTAAAAAGTTAATTAGCATGAGTAAAGGTAGTTGACAATTGGTGTCGGTCGGACTGCTATGCAAGAAGGGTTTATAAATGCTCGATTTAATTGACCGCCGTTGTCTTAAAACGCAGTAGCTTGTATGTACCCGCTTAAGGTAGGGGCCATAGCAGATATAATAGTCTTATTGATTCTTTAATCCACCAAACTGTTTTTAAAATTAAGATTGCCATTTCAAATAGTATTTTAGTACTGTTTACAGCAATGTACGTAGAATATATTCTTTCATGTTGGAGAATTTTTTCCCCTTTTAGATTTGTTGTCAACTTTTTTTGCAATAAGACTAGAACACGGACTTGGTTCCACTTTTAAAAAAAATAATCTGTATCAAGTGGAAGCGCTAAAACAGATATAAGAAAAAATAAAAGGCTTAGAAGTTTAAATAAGTTAGCAAAGTTTTTTTTAATGTACTGTATACATCAGTGTTCTTATTGCTTGAATTGGAAACTTAAAATATCAAACACAATATAAAAAACCTTTTAAACTCGACGAAAATTGCAACATTGAAAGAGATTTAGCTTTTGCAGCAGATGCGAAAAAAAATCAAAATAATCTACAATGGAAAAAATTAATACAGTACAATAAAAGCCAGGGTAACAGGGTAACTACTTAGAGTTTTACCTTTCCATTTGCCATCTGAAAAAAAATTCTTCTCGTCTGATGTCAATAGTTTCCCTTTGAGAATGGCTACACAAAGAGATGGATTGGTTGATGTTGGCAAATACGACGGAGTGCTCTTTAGAACTGTAAAAGAAAGAGATTCGGTCATATCAGCTTGTGGTGATTCACAATGGCTGGTGATACATATCCCGTAGGCATTGGAAGAGAAGAAGACGATGTTCCTGTTTCAGACGGTAGAGCTTGTGTCGTCATCGTGGCCAAATAAGACGGCAACTGTGCCTTCAAGTGGGTCTTTTGAAGCTGTAAAAGAAGATAATTCGGCTTATAGCTGGTGGTGACATCATCACTTTGGCTGTAAGTATTTGAGGAGAACGATATCTAGTGGGCGTTGAGAGCGAAGAATGAGTTTTCTTCAAACGAAAGGGATTGTGCCGTCATACCCGTAGACGATGAAGGATTCCTTGAAGGTATCAACGACGGATTTACGAAAACTTCAGGTGGTCTAGCTACTATTCTATGTAACCGAGATCGAGCGATTATTATAGTATCTTAAGTTGAGGCTGCTCGATCCTTTCTTGATCATCCTCGACTCTGCGATCGCTGCCTAGGCCACTTTTGGTTCTATGACCCATGTAATGGCCCTTTCACGGCATTTTCTTCTGAGAAAGCACTTGGAACAGCAGGGTCTGCGTCACTTGCTACAAAGCGTCTGCTCAAGCTGGGGCAGCAGCACTTGCAGCTGCTAAAAAGTTTCATTATTTCATATATTGGGTAAACAAGTAAGAATTTATTTAACATAATAGAAACAATCTTGACTTACTTGTCCCAAGTATCGTAAGCGTTTTCCCATCCTGGCTCTTTATGAATGTAGCATTCACATCTCGTTGTACACATTTATCATCGTGAGTGTTTGGAAAGAGTTCAAAAAGTACAAAATGATCTTGATTTGGGTAGATCATTTTTAGTAGCTTGATTTAAGATAATGAAATTTCTAAAAATACTGTTTCTAAACTAAAAATGAATTTTATTGTAAGGGAAATAAAAATTGTGCAACAGTGAAATACTTTATCTGAAACTCGACAGTCTCTAGAGCTTCTGGTTCTTTTCTTCTCTAATGAAAGGCGTTATTAGTGTAAAAATGGTAAAATATCTATAAATAGTACATTTATAGTTAATAAGAGAAAGCTAGAACCATTAAAGTGCTTTTGAGTAAACACAGGGGTACCAAAAATAGTTAAGGCTCGATTAAACCAATTTATTGTTTGACAAAGTCATGAGGTTATAGGGAAATATTCCCACCACCCTTCTGCAAACTTTTTGATAATTTTTTTCCCTGCATCTTTCCAGTCGACGATGAACCTGAATGCAATATACCATAAAATTCAATTTCAGCTTCTTTGACCTCAAGTAAATGACATATTATTCCGTTGTTATACTTAGTTATATATAACACACTCGTCTAACTCTCGTCTAATATAACTCAAACCAAAAGTTTGTATGTGTTTGAACGCAAATATAAAATCTTATATGTAAATGAAAAAAGACACTGATGTTAAACGAAATTACAAGCTGACGCCATGATAAATTCACTAACTTTCTTTTTAAAAATGACACAAACATTATTTTTCTGACTTATATGTGTTAGCGTTTTCTTTTATGTGATTTGAGATCACGAGACTATCACCCACAATTAGTTGTAACAATTCATAGCGAAACATTCATTTCTGCAGAGTTAAAAAAATTATTTTTATTTAGTTTTCGTATTTTTTTAACATTTTTTAAAAGTCTTAAATATTTGGCAAATTTTGTCGAGCTCGACTCTTAACTTCTTTCGACTTTTGACACATATTTTTTATTATTATTTTAACGATTGTAAGAGATAACCAAATTGTCCCTTTTCTTCCCTCCTCAATAAATGATAGATGTATCGGGAAACCCGAAGCAATAACGAGCTTTCTTATTCAAGTATTCTTAAAAAGTATTTAGGGCAAGGGGAAATGAATGCGTGAACGTGTTGATATTTTTTCCATTGGACAAAGGAAATGAATTTTTTCCTTTGCAAAATAAGTAGAATAACGTTCCATGTAACAATTTTGTTTGAATGAAACAAGGAAGATACATTGGTTTATTATTATTTTCATACTAATGTAGCAAACGACAAGGAATGACTATTGAAAAATTTAAGATTTCAGGAAAACTTGAAAAGTCTTTCGAGAATTGGGCGAAAAAAATGCAGTCTCTTTGAACGCATGAAACTTATCGCGCGCAGATTGGCTCTATTTCACAAGGGATTAAACATATATAGAAAATTTAGAGGGCATTTTTTCATTTCTCTTTTCTTCTTAAATTTAGTTAATATGTTCATACCCAAAAAATTTCTACGAGACAAACAATTCTACCGATAGGAGCTGCCAGAGTTTTTGGAAAAAATCAACCTTGTTATTGATCTTAACATTCGGACAGCGGAACAGCAGAGATTCCAAATAGTTACCTGCACCCGCTTTAGTTCTTTCTATCTTAATGGGAAGATAGCAATTAGTTATAGTGGAACTCCGTTACATCGTTCATCTATTTTAAATTCACGTTAGAATAAATTAAAAGAAATACAGCTCTATTTATGTTGAATAATTTAGGTTATTATGGAGCCATTATTGTGATTTCTGACGAATACACTTGCGAAATTTTAGTTTTGAAAGATCATCCTCGTCTACCGGATAATGTTAAGACCAAAATAGTAGAACTGATTTGGAACTGACGACTTCTACATTAATAGCTGTTTTCTCTAGCTAAACAGTAACATTTAGATGGCTATGCGTGATTGTGTTACTATGAATCTTTATGAAATTTTTCTCCATCATAACGCAAGGGGAAGTGAATTCTTACAATCAGAATACTACAGAACTGTATAGATAGATATAAAAAATGAGACAAAATAGAAGACGAAAGCTAACTAAATGTTAAGACTGATGTAGCGTCTTTTGAAAAAAATCCAAAGTAATTGAATCCATATGTGTTACAATAGAGAAACTTAATAAGCATGATATATGGGGATTACTTCTTTATTTTTTTCATTTCATTTAAGTAGTTGTTATTTTGGGATGGAAATTAGTTAAGTCCTTTGATTCCTTTTAAGGATGCTTTCAACGGGTTTCATCCTTATGAATATTATCATCGTCAGTAGCACAATTCAAAAAATATATTTGCCTTTGCTACAAAGGACTTTATGACAAATGAAGGTTTTCGCAACGCCACTTCCTCTTTCCCACACTTGCTATCTCTCCATCTTCAAACTCGTGGCGGCTGAAGGTTTTTTCTGGGTATTCCTTTTTGTGACTGTTTATCAAACCGATGAAACTTTTCTCTTTTGAGTTGGTAATTAACGTATAACATTGATGCTACATAACCTCCCTTTTAACTTTATTTCTTTCCAGAAATTTTTTTTTGGGATTATCATGATGAGCATGATGAAGCACAGGACGTCCCCTGTGAAATGTACGTAAATATGGAATGATTTCAACTAATCTTTAGCAAATCTTAATCATATTTAGAATGGAACAGACTACAGTATATGACGATTATGCAGAAAGTGCTAGCGAAAACATTCCTTTTCCCAGTCTCAAATCAAGGATTGCTAACGTATACAACTAAAAAGCTTTCAACGCGCCAGACGTACACTGACTCAGCTTTCTCATCGGTGTTGGAAACCAGTAGTGGCGATGAAGCTGCTAGAAGGTAGACTATGTTGAAAACTCTAAGGAAAAGAAACTGGATGTCCTACTTGATACTGGTTCTGAATAAGATGGAACTTTGTTTAATGCATACATCATTAAAACGAAACTACCCGCACAAATTAACATCAGACAATGGGAAGTATTACCATTTTGGACTCTTAAAAAGATTCAGGCAATATCTCTCATCTTTCTCTATCGACGATCAAAGTCCCATCAAAGTAAACATGGGCGTACTTCCACCCTTCAAAAGCAGTCTTATCTGGTTTTGCCCATTCTCAGAAAAATAAAGGGGGTGGAACATTCTTTTCCCGATTGGCGTTTGTTGTGGATCAGAGAAGTTTAGCTTGGGACTTCTGGCTGCATAAATTCTTTTCTTTGAGGCTGGTTTATGGCGAGGCTTCACTATTATTTTCCTAATTCTCGAGTATCGAGGTTTTAGCTTTCATTTCAATTAGGAAATTTTTCGACCGATTAAAAAGTTTTGATTAGCTACCTATTACCGTACGAACGATAGGATACGGCGTATCTGTAGGAAATTGATGGCTTTAAACCTACTTACTACCCCATCGTTTCATCCGTCTTACATTTAACACACTCAAAACCAAATTTAGAGGAGCACTTACTTGAACTTTGTTCAGCTACATTGAAAACACTTGGATTAATTCCACTTTGTGGAAACCAAAATCTTGGTCGGTTTTCATGCAGTGGATAAGTACTAACAGTCCAACAGAATCAAATCATTTCCGCCTAAAACGTCTAAGAAAAAACTTTATCTGAACTTATATTTGTTGATTAAACTAAAAATACTAAATCATTAATTGTCCTATTTAAAAGATTTATGCTAGCTAAGAACAAATTAGTGAAAAATCAAAAGAAAATTGCTTCCTCCTTCACTTGTACTTTATTTTCATTTTTGGAAAATTTCTACTCAGGAAGATGTAATTTTATTGAGTCTTTTTAGAGGATCTAACATATTTAATTTCCAATAACTAAAACTTCAATTTTAATTGTAATGGATAAAAATTAATTGAATGCCTACCATTTATGTAATTTTTTCTATTCGAAAATACAAAATATGCTCCATTATATTTGAGTTTTTTACAATCATTAGGAAGATTTTTTTATTGATTCAGACGGTCGACCCGAATTCGAACAAAAATTGAACGAAAAAAGGGTGAAGGCCTTCTTGACGTTGATAGTTGCCCGTCGCTCGGCCTCGAGGGTCAAAAGAGGGATGATGTACAGTATGGTCCAAATAAACTTGAGGGGCAATAAGCACTAAACAGCTAAGGGCCCCTCAATTTTATTTGGACCATACTGTACATAGGGCTTTAAGCGTCACCCTTCTGGGTTCACTGGGAATTTTACAAAATGGACTAGAACAGAGCAGGTCCAGAAGGTCATAGGCCCAGTGGAAAGTTACACTGCACAAGAACATACAAAAAAAAAGAAAAAAAAGAAAATCCGGTGGTATTGTAAAAATCCCATGAAATACAGTATGTCGTACATTTTAAAGTAAATGCTTTTGGATGAGTCCGAAAGCCAGGCAGGTAAATCCCATTATTGTATATCCACTGTTACTTAATCTATTTCCACTTTCACGTATCTAGGTCACAGTGGGTAAAGTAACCGATTTAAATATTTTTCGTTCTCGGAAGAAGTAACTACACTCTCAGAAAGAATAATTGCTGCGTTGTTGCTTCATTCTACAACAGAGCAAAAAATCAGCATTTAAAAAATTGAATTTATAAATAGTATAAAATTTACCTTCTGAACCCATTTGGGTTCAATACAATCGATGGATATTGCGTTTTTGTTAAAATAAATCTGCAAAATATGTGTTAAAGAAATACTCGTTTGGGACAAAACATGTTGAAAATAACTGTTAAATGCTAGCTTCTTCTTTTATATACAATAATAATAAAATTCTATTATTATACAAAAGAGTGAGAAAAGATGAAAAACGAAATATCATCCCATAGCTTACTTAAGAAAGAAATAAAAAATTATAAGATCTATAAAATAATCTTTTATAATAATTTCCCAAATTATAATTTATGGCATTCTTTAGGGAAGCGACCATAAATATATAAGGTAACTTTTTTTTGCTTTTCGTTACATGCATAATAAAGCACGTCGTACCATGCGAGGTTTTTGTTTTCTCAGGCGTAGTTTTCAACGATTTATTAATGCTATTAAGTTTAGGGATGTTCTCATCTCATCAGTGAGTTGTAATACATGTTTTTTTAGCGATTCTTGGTTCTCTGGACCAAGGCCGAAGTCGGATTCGTGTCCACTGTCCACTGTAAACAGCTTTGTTCATATGCGATATGCTTATGTTTCGAATAACTGCTGGGCCAAATATGTATTTTTAACTTATCAAATTCTGAGATATTATTCTCATTTAGAATAACATTGATATTTTGATTCCATTGGTACGATCCAGGGTTGGTTTTGGCGGTGATGATCACCTGCACAGAAAATCATTAATTTATTGTAAACAATTAAATGTTTTTCATGGAATTGGTTTTAAGTGTAAAACTTTAAGAAATTATTCATACAAATCATATTTTACAATTCATTCAAACTTGAAGATTGATACCACCGATCGAAATTACGTGGAATGGCATTGAAGCTGTTGGAGGTTAAACGATAATTTATTCCGAAAATGATTTTCACGCGAATATCTGCTTGAATGTGTTTGCTATACACTGCTTCTTAGACGTACCCTTTCCCACCAAAGTATCATTCTCCATTAAAAATTATTATTTCTTTAATTAATTAGTAATAACCATTTATTTTAAACTTTTGTAAAACTAAGCTAATGGATCGGGTATGTTTATGCCACCTTCCATCCAAAATTGGTCTTAAAGTAGCCAAGCCTAATTTCAACTTCACAATATGTTAAGTAGATGTAAATGGATGAAAACGACAGTAAATGGGTGATCTGGCTGTTGATTGAGTTTTAATGAAGGGCTTGAAATAGCCCACTGAGAGACAACTTCTTCAGTGGGGAACAGTTGGGTAGCATTGTTATTGGAAAAGATCAATCTAGAAGAATGTAAATTTCTGTTGACTTAACCTCCAACAACACTAGACAGCTTGCGGTTTGGAGATGATGATCGTACGATCCATTTTATTATATATATACACATATATTAAATATAATATATTATTATATATTATATATATATATAGTTATTTCAAAAATAATTATAAAAAACTGTTATACATACAGTATGGTCCAAATAAACTTGAGGGGCACAAAGCACTAAACAGCTAAGGGCCCTCAAGTTTATTTGGACCATACTGTACATTGGGATCAAAAACAAATATGGAGACCAATATGGAGACTAAATAACAACATGAAGTATTTGATCATAAATCGACTTTGTCCTTACGGTACGGATTGTCCTTTACGGCTTATTTGCAACGATTATGGCTGCCTAAAAATTTAATGATATGTTAACAATAGTGCATCGTATTTAAGTAAGAATACCCATTATACAGAAACTGCCTATCGACTAAAACAGAATAATCTTACGTTTGGTGGTGGGTAGAGGAGGCTCCTTGATGTTGGAGCACTCAAATACCATAAAATTTTAATTTTCAAGCAACAATAACAAGATATTTTTTGCATTTATGGAAGACTTGTTGCCTTCCTGGTGTATGAATAAGTTGCATCTTTCGGTTTTGCAAGAATATTTACGTGGACAAATGCATTTTGGATTACAGGCAAATCCAACATGTCCATCGTTGTGCAATTTTGAGTTGGGTATAGTTTCTACGCTTCTTTCTGTTGTGCCGTTTTCTTTCAAGTATAACGGTATTCCAGACTTGTCATTCAAGCAAGAGGATTTTTTCCCGAAATCTTGCAATGGGATATCCCGAAGCTAAGGAAAACATCAATTATAATGAGCAATCTAAAAACGACACTTAAACACTGGAAACAGCTTCGTTTCCGCTTCTAACATAACATCTGTAAACGGAAATAGGGAAAATATATTAAAATTCCTTGGTATGAATTCAGGAAGAAATAAGGAAATTTGCCTTCATTTATAAAATTCGGAGAGGTGGGGCGGGGATGAAAGTTGACAAAAGGAGAAGAAAACTAAATACTTTGTTTAGAATGTTTTTTGAAAAAGCATTGATTGTTTAATATCAATACGGTATCCTTCGCAACAAGCAGTAGATTTTTGGCAGCTAGAATAAATGGACAAAGGAAGCAATTAGTTATATATACGAGCATAAGATTATATATATATATATACATGTATACGAGTTATAGTACAGTACGAACATCTCAACGAGTATCGCGACAAAGAGAAAGACATCGGTTTGAACTTCTTGGAATCTGACATGAGAGGAAATTAATATTTCCGATACACGACTTATCAGTGTTATCAATTTAAAACATTATAGTTAGGACCGTTTCTCCTTTCTCTTTCGGTTTCTGTTGGAATTTTCACGTTGTTTCAATTTCTACATTTCCAATTGTTTTTAAATTCTAAAGTTTGAACTTTTGATTGGTTTCTTTTAACTATTAACCCTTCCTAATTCCGTTTCTACTATTTAGTCTAACACTATCACAGCCATACTTGACGTGCTTAAGTAGCTTTCGGACTAGGTTTCTATATTTTATTTTTATGTCTTCAAACTATTTTTTCATGTAGCTTTTTTTCAAACAGGGCCCGTGGAACAAGAAAATAAATTCGATTGGATTATTGTAGATCGTCTTACAAGCGTAGACAAGAGTTGAAACGGCATTTGGCTGAGAAATGTGATAAGTTACCAGTCATCAGTTGACGGTGCACTGTTCGATCGGCTTATAGAAAGTCACGATCCAAACTCATCTCAAAACCGTTCCAAAATATAATTCAGCTGCGGTCATTTGTGCCACTCTTTAAAGTCTCAACCAACCAATCTCTTATTATTGCTCCCGCACATTCTTTATTTTAGTTTGTTACTTTTAACTTTCTGGTATTTGTATTTATGGAAATATAAGTAAGGTTTCTCACACTTTTTTGTTACGAACGCAAATCATGAGCTATACTACTAAAAGCACCTGAGATCAGGAGTGAAAGCAGAGGTCCAGGAAAAAGAAACTTTCTTCGATTCTTTCCATTCCCCGTAATACTTTGGGCGACTTCTCATTCTGAGTCACGAAGTCCATCACTTCTTCCAGCATTTCTAATGGAATCGGAGAGACGCTTTCCTCCAATACCCTTCCTTTTACCAGCACTTTTGCGATCTCTATGGAAATACTTTTGTCAGGTTTTCGTCCAGGGGAATGATCGGACTAGATTTCAAAGCTGTTTCGTTCGACGTTTTCTTGTTATGCCAAATGTCTCCGTCAAGAGTATTCTTTGTGTCTTGTTTTTCGGTGTGGTACTCGTGAACAGACTTCCGAATAGGACAATCCCACAGACGGTGTCTCTTTCTTTGGGTCCATTTCTTGAATGTTATATTGGAGTGGCCCCACGAAGGGGTCTAGCTACTTTATTTTATAGCCAAAGAAGAATAAAATATATTAAAAATGCAGTGACGAGAGCAGTTCCCCAGGAGAGGATAGTACAGTCTGCCCACCGCCTGTTCTTATAGCTAAGCGAAGGAACAATGGGAAGAAAAGGAAATCCAAAGAAAGGAACACATTTTTTTATTTTCTTGGTTTACTACCGTATTTTTCCTGTTTTGAGCGTTGCCGAATTTTTAAAAATCACAATTTTTTCAAAATCATTTAACTTGGCAACTCTGTTTTCAACTGAGTTTTTTTATTATGTCTCATTCCTTGGCCATTATGCCCCTGGCTTAACGAGCCTTATTTTACTATTGTCGTTAAAACTTTTTTTCGAAGAATATGTCATAAGAAGACTCATTCTGAAAAAAATAAAGATTAAGGTAAATATTTATATCTTTAATGTCAAATTTTGATTGTAACTCGTTTAGAAAATTAGTTTGGTTGTTTCGGGCTTACCTCAAAGGCTACCTAGCTGCCCAAATAAACTGAAATAGTTTAGGTCTTTGATATAATAAGTATTACTGAAGCAATTACAGCTTAGAAAACCATGATAATTTTGGTATGAAGGTGAGGTCTATCGAAGCTTTTTCCATCACGGTGGTAAACGAAAACGCACCCGATCTCGTGGGATAACAAATCCAATGTTATAAATTAATAACCAAATTCTTATTTGAATCTATTTGGATCAAAAAATAACCTTAAACTTTAAGCCCACGGCTCCTACTTTGATCATTAGTAAATCAGTATTTATTCTTTTTTCTCTGTTTTCACCCGAATCTTCTTCCTCACGTGGCTGTGCGCAATTATGTTCCCTGGTTTAGTGCTGTTTTCTTGCAATTTATCACCAAACTCTTTTTCTCTGACACATATTTGTCACGCTTCGACTTGGTTACATAATTGATAGTGATCTGCCTTCTTTTGTCGATCTCTTTTTGATGTCAAGAATAATTGGGCACCTAACTTAATGAGATCGAATGATGACTTGTGTATTATAGTTCCCAGGACTGTCGGATAATTTATCTTCATCCAAAACTGTTGCGCTTGATTCTGCCTGATTCGTCTTTACCAAGGCTGCCATCTTCTTGCTTCCCCTTCTTGCAATACATTAATAAAAATTGGCATTCTTGTTAATTTCTTCCTTTTTTTGCTTTCCTTTTCCTCCTTGCCTTCCGTTTGGTCCGAGTTCTTACCTTCTTTATTCTTGCTTTTGCTGGTCACTCAAAGAGAATCATCTTCAACCACCTTGTGGTTGTGTTCAGAGATAGAGATAGAGGAAAATCACATAAGGGCTCGGTGACCTTATATGTGTAGCACATACGTTCCGGAAGCAAATTTACATCCGCTCGTCCCTTCAATATAAGTAAAGAAAAAATATGTAAAGAACATTGAGTGATACCTCTTTCATCACCGTACAAGGCGTCTACCTTGTGATGAAAGAAGTAACCCAACCACGATGACCAATCCATCCGAATGATTTAGTTTTATACTCAGGAAAACTATTTTAAATCACAATTACGCACGGCTATTTAGCTTGCCCTTCGAGCTCGCAACTATCTTTACCAATTGGACCTCAGATGAATACACGGAAAAAGAAAACGATAAAAAAATATTTTTAAATCAGCTACGTCGAAAAGTTTTCTCTGAACGTTGTTACTGAAATTATAGCGAAACTATTGTTTTTATTTTTGAAATTTTTACTTTTTGAAATCTTTTTACACATATATTAAGACAGAATAAATTTTTAAAAAACTTGGAAAACAAACGTTTTCTTGTGGTGGCTCTGTTCTCTGTCCAGCCTATAATACTTTTATTTAATCTACCTAACTTGCAGCTCTAATTTTCTCTTAAAGTATGTCATGCGTAACTAGTATAATAATTTTCAAAAGTGGGAGTTAGTCAAAGGATGTTAACTTTTGTACTAATTAATGCCCTCTGTTAATTTTTCCCTTCCAATAAATCCACACGTAAAAAACACCGATGCACCAGGTTGAGGTGAATCTCTGAACCTACCCCTATGTAGGGTGGATGAAGGCCGGGAGGCGGGAGGTCTTATCAAGTACAGTCGAGAAGTGATAATAGTAAGATGAAAAGTCGTACGATATTCATTGATTAAAATTTACTTTCCTGATACAATTGCACCCCTTTATATTTCAAATACGGGCAAAAATATGCATTATTCAAAACAAGTTAAAGATAAAAAGCAAGAAAACAATTGTTTATTATTGTCACTTACTTAAAAGCAATGTTATTCCTAAAATAACATCTTTGCAATAATTAAAATTCCGTTCTATCTTAGCAACAATTAAAAAGTTTTTGTCGTCTATTTAGCTGATGGAGCCATTAAAACGCAATGGAAAACAGGCAACAATAATGTAACCCGGATTCCGAATCCTGTTCAACTAAAGTTACAAAATCAGATTCCGAACATTAAATGAAAATATTAATTCCAAATACCTAACTGCCGAGTTATTTGCTTCAAAGTTCATACGATAGCCTAGCTGCTGCCTTTACTTTAAAAATAATAATTGCAAATAAAAACAGCTAAAATCAATCAAAGCTATTTCCCATAAAAACAGTTCTTTCTGTATTTCCGAAAGAATTATCGATTCATAGTTACACGAGACTAGTGATTTACCATAGATCTAAGAGAGTTGGATGTAGAATAAAATATTGTAATAAATGTAGAATGGAAATTGCAGTTAATAAACCAGAAAGTGGTACTATTCAAATCGATGAATGGAAAAAATAACATTTAGTTTCAATTGTTTTACACACTTTGGAACACCAGGAAGAAGGAGTAATATAACTTGATAGTAAATTTTGCTGACGCACGACTTTATTTCCTGGAAACTTTCAATATGCTATTTTAAAAATCATACTTTATGTGGCAACCACCGCAGTTCCATCTTTGCCTTGTTCATACTTATTTCCAGATACAGCGTTAAAATAACAAAGTCTTCAAGATTGTTTGGAAATGATAGTAACAATGAAGGAGAAATTGGTGCATTTTAAATTCCGGGCAATACGTTTCCAGATGACGTCATTACTACTTGCAGTGGTGGTAGGATTCTATCAATATTAAATCGGTAATTATATAACTTATTTTCAATGATTATTTGTTTCTATCTAATTAATTTATTGTCGACATATAATTAATTGAAATTTGACATTTCTTTTAAAAATGTATTGCTTAAAGTGTAAAAGTATACGCCTTAAATTATTTTTTCTCCACAACTAAGGATTGGCAACTGAAGTTAAACCAACTGGAAATTCCAATATCGTTGGAAAAGAAATATATATTAATTCTGATCAAGAAAATGATTTAAGATCCCAAAGAGTAAGCCCTTATTCTAAAAAAATTCATTATATTATTTTGTCTCATATAATATTTTCGACTAGGATGCTAAGCTAGAGAATCGACTGCGTTTGTTAGAAAATGAAGTTACCCAAATTAAAGCTCAAAATAATGAACAAAAGAATGAAATTAATCGTCTTAAGGAAAAATTCGTTCAACTTCAAACGGATATTTCATGTAACGAGGACACGTCTAGTGGCAGTACGATAGATCGGCAGAATCCCTCTCGGAATAAAAGAAATGCTTCCAACACGGCCTTGCCTAGATGCAATTTCAGCAGCATGTGTGCATATGATAGTTCAGGGAGAAGTGTTGGTAAGAAGGATGAGGCCGGAAACAGCAGTTCTTTAATGGTCCCGTTACCAAGGAACTGCCAAGATCTCAAAATACTGGGTCATTCTATCAACGGTCTTTACATTGTTAAAAAATCCGATGGAAACGAATTTCAGTTCGAGAATATTTTCTGTGATTTCAGTTCTCAGAAAATATCTAAAAACTGGGAAACTCCAAGTAAGTGCTTTTTACCATGCAATGATGAAAAATATAAGTATTTTATTATAAGCCCGGAAATCGAAATATCTAGACCTATCAAAGCACTAGTAATATCGGAAAGATTTTTATTGCAAATAGATAAATTATTCTTTGGTTCAGGTATTCATCTTCGCTTGTAGTTAAAAATGGTTGCAAACGAGCTTGAATGCATTCAATCCTACCCTCATAGTTCCCATTCAATAAAAATGGTAAATTACAGGAAATATAATCCTGCGCAGTTGTTTTCCTGTGTAAAAGTAATTCATTTCTTCTTTTTAAATTAATGGTTGTTAGAAAAAGGAATAAAATACAGTTGGGGAAATAAAATACACCTTTAGTGTGTATATATTTTTTGCTATATTTCTTAATAACTTTATTTGTTATTGTTTATTTTAAATAGTTTTTGAAAAGAGATTTGGATTTTTGAGCTTGAAGCCACAAGTCGTTTACTTCTTCGTTCAACGAAAATCCTCGTACGACGGCCATGACAAATCTATTATCCCGTTTGAAGTGGAGCGAATTAATATAGGTCAGGCAATGGATTATGCAACTGGAACCTTCATTGCACCCAAAGATGGAGTCTACCACTTCTCTTTTTCGGGAATCAAGGACTGGAACTCGCATTCTCTCACCATCTTCCTGCGCCAGAATGGACAAAATATTGCCAGGGCTGTATCAACTGGTTGGACTCACACCATTCCAGTTACTCTTCAGGCTACCATCAAACTTGAGAAGAGTGACCTTATTGACCTGTTTAAATATGAATGAATGCTTGGTGATGATGATAAATCTAATTTGACCCAGTTTGTTGGATGGCTAATGGAATAGGCATAGAAATTTTGCAATTATTTAGATCATACTTTAAAACAAAAACCTCCAAACAATTATAACGCCTCGCACGGGGAAGCAATATAGTCGCCGGTTGCAAAGTGATTGAAATTACACAGATTTATGAATCATTATTTTTAAATAGCAGTTAAAAGATAACACTTATTGTTTACTAATAGACGCAGTAATTTAGTTTTCTGGTGATTGTTTCAATAAATATTTTGTGGTGGAAATTTAATACAGTCTTCTAAAGTGAGTAAATGCCATTGATCCGTTTGAATTTCTTGAAAACTCCATAAACGGTATTTGCCCCTTTTGTTTATTACAGATCGGTAGAAATTTATTTATTTATTTTATATTTATTTTATTACTATAATAAAAAACATTAGTTAACGTAGTACCAACATATGAACCAATGAAACAAATAATTAAGTAGTTATAATTTAGGTAAATACACAAACGACAAATAAAAATAACCAAAGTATAACAATAAGTGGTTTTCAATTATGAATATATTTCATTATTATAGGCTCTATCTATCAAATATATTCGCAATAGTTAGGCTTATATTTCTACAACGGGTTTCACATATTTGAGATGTTCGGAGCCAAAATCTGCCCAAACGTTTTTGAAAACTGGTGCGACGGGTTTTCTTGATTTTTTAATACGGCTTAATTATGCCAGCCAACATGAAATTTGAAACCGGTGAGAAATATAAGAAATATTCTTTTGAAATATGCCTCAGTAGTATGCCTTCTATATACAGCTAGATGTATGTACATGAATTCGATTTGTTTTTCCACATTCCTTATTGTCGCAGTCTTTCCCACCGACTGTCGAATAGATTATTGGGTTAGCAATTGAAGTCTACTATTGCGAAGATTTTCAAAACCTAGTTACTTATACAAAGGCGGCAGTCAATCTTAATGTTCTAATATGTTGATTGTGAATACTCGAATGGAAAAGAAAATTTAACTGTTTATGCACTATTCCAAGGAAACCTGATTAAATCATATTGAAAAATAAAAATGCAAATATTTGACGGTTTTTTTAATAAAAAAATTTATGAATCTCTTCTTGAATTGATTTGCTTCACACCCGTAATTTCAGATGTTGGTCATATACCATGTTAGTCATATAGGTGTGTACAGTACACACCTACGGGGGTCTCCCCTGTTACGATAGAATGTGGGTTGTGCGCTGCGATTGTGGTGCTTGACAAATTTTTACACTGCCATGACGAAAGAGGGTTTACGGTGTACAAACGCATAAACGGATTTCCTTGAGGATACATAGAATACGATAAAGATGGGATCGCACATAACAAAATGTTTACTTATTTTCATTCATGGTAAAAAAAGTAAACTCAAACGTTATAATCTTAGGAAAATAACCCGTGGATAATAGAAGAAGCATCAGGTATGTATTTGAACAAGACACGGTCTCGGATGCTTGACTATTGTAAAAAAGTGAAGGGAGAATTGCCTTAGATAAATACATTTTAATTTTACAACTTTATTCAAGTTTATAAATATTTGTTTTGAATAGGCTCTTCCTGGTTTTAAAAAGGGAAAACTCGTGTTCAATAACCGTGGAAATTGTTTTCGCATGCACCTCAATATTTGCACCTTTTTGAAGTGCCAGGGTCTTGTAATGAAGAAGAATTTCATCGAATCGATAAAGTTGAAAGGTGGCGCCATGTAAAATTTTCAAGGACCAGATCCGCCTGGAGTGCTTTTCTCTTTCAAACGTCAGTATTATGGCAGTTTTTATTTTCCATGGCTTAAATTGTAGTCGCAATTCAAATATCATCAATCATTCAAATAGGATGGGTTTCTAGAAAAACCGAGAAAACTATTTTTTATTTTTTAAGATTTTATATAGTAAATCAAAATCAGAGTATTGCAAAAATATTGGAACATCTGGCGTCGTTGCATGTGCTTCCATCCAAATCTAGTGTTTACCAGTAGGCGTCGGCGGCTCGACTCGAGTAATGTGTCTGTGCTGCGTATGTGTTTGATTTTAAAAATATATCTCCCTCCCGCAGCCCTGTAAAATGTGAACCTGAAAGGGTTGACCTTTTCACAACCTTTTCAAAAATATACTTATTTTAGTGATCCAAGTCAATTATTTCATTTTCCTTCAATGAAATCATAAAACTGTATTGATTTTGCAAGTTATGGCATTAAAAGCCCTGAAATGATAAGTTATCAGACATACTTTTCAAATTATTTTGCTTTATTCAAATGTAAAATTATTCTATTGCCTAGTTGTAAGAATGCCCTGCGCAGAATGATAACTGTGCACTTTCTTGGCCTTCCCACTGGCGTTAAGACGCACATCTTTGTCCTTCTCTTTACCCTCTATTATGGCGTTAACACATCTTTGTCCTCTAATGTGGCGTTTCCGTGAAGGAAACCTCTTATCCAACCGGCTATACAAGCCGGCGCCCGACTCGCAATAAGCAGAGTCTAGAGAGTCTAAGAGCCTCAGAGTCCCTTTTGCTATACTCTGTAATGGTCTTAATGGTGTCACAATAAACTCTCTTAACTACCCAACAGTTCACCACATAGTTAACTAAAAACTAAACAACAAATAAATAAATAGTTTTGATTCAAGGTAATTTTTTGTAAACAATATTTATTGTAATGTTTATTATTAAAATATAAATAAAGTTTGAAAATTTGTAATTGAAAGCAGTGCAGTATTTCTAAATTTACAGAACAGCAACACGCGTATCTTACTTATATCACTTATCGATGTATGTATGCATTTCATATTTTATTTAAATATATTATATGAGTTGCAAATGAGTTTTAAAAATGGCATGTAGATTTAAAAGGGATGGTTACGTGTCATTCATTAGGGGTTAGGTGAATTCGATCTCTTGGCCGTCATCGTATTTGAGCCATTTTTCTAATATTGTAACGAATCAAGAGAGCGATGACGTCTAGAGAAGGTCTGCCTAAAAGGGGTTGCTCTATTGAAACAGCTGCTCTACGATTTCGCCGCATTGGAAATCATGCTTGTCATATTTACCGGCGTTTCCATTCGGGTAACGTCCTTCTTTTTTCCCTTTTCTAACGTCTAAATTCGTTGGGCCTTGTGTTTTTGTTTGCAAGTTAAATTGGGGCTTAATACTGTGATCGCGCGTGATTTATACTCATAAATCATTTGACGTGAAAAAAATGAATTGCCAAGTTGATGATGACCGCATATAACTCCTTTTGCTCCAAGAAAAAAATATTCATTCACGGTTTCTGTTTGGATTTCTCGTTATATATGATTTTATAGGTTAAGCTGTGGTAGTATGTAACGCCTTATTAATATGTATGTCACCTATTTGGTGGAGTTTTCAGTTTATATAAGAGATTATCGCAAACAAATTTACAAAAAAATTAGCCATCAAGAAAATAAAAAGTCTCTCTTATTTTAATCGCTTTTTATAAATATTAATAAAAATTTATAAATAAATTTATAAATACAAAAAATTAGAAAACCATAAATTTTAAAAAATCAGACATAAGAATCTGGTTTGAAAAGGCTTCTTGCTTTGCTGCAGCTTCTTGCCTCGTAGTGACAAGCCTATTTCGCCCAGCACTTTGTTCTGTGTAGTAGCGTTAAAAAACATTTTTTTTAATGGAGAAAAACGGAATGAGTCAAAACTCTCGGAATACATTCAGCTTTTGAGTTGATGGTCTCATGTTGTATGGTCCACCAACGCAGTTTCAACTAACCAACATGTTTCATTTATTAAGTTATGAAGCCGTCTTACTCAATCACCGTATAATCATCCTCCATTTCCGATTATAAAACTGGGTTCACAGCACCTACCTGTATTTGAAATGAATGATTTTTGAAATAAACTTGAAAAGACGAAATAAAAATATATAAATAATCTTCATCAAGGAATCTTGAATGCGTCAAGATGGCTGGTCCTATCATTGCCTTCTTAAACTATTTGACCATCTTCTTTTCAAAAAACTTTAACCATAAAGAACAAACATGGCTATGATCTATTGAACTTGAGATTTTTTCCGGATTTTCCCATATAAAACATAGTGAAAATGTAATTTTTTAAAAATAAACTTATTTTATACGACATTTTTCAACATTTTCTGTTTTTGTTGGAAATTTTGACAACGGAAAATTATCCGACAAGTCTTTGGCAGATGGTTTCACTGTAAACATATAATTGTATGGATTTCCAATGTACAGAAAATCTCGAAAAAAGTCATCGAATTGGAGAGATACTTTTTATCTTGCGCGGTATCGTAACCATGTTTGTTCTTGAAAATTAAAATTAGTTTATGAATTAGTTAATGAAAATGAAATTTGCATAACATGTTGAAAACATAGTATTTTTAGTAAAAGCGCCACTTCGGGAAAATTTATTTTTTAAAAAGTTGAGATGACGCAATAATAAAAATTCAATTTTCACTGTGCAACTGTTGCAACTGTTGCTCGTTGCGTGGGATTCAAATTAAATCTAGTTTTGGGTCCAAATTTTTTTCTTACCATTTAGAACTACATACTAAAAAGCCGCTAAGAAATTTTTTTAAATATTTAATTTGGTACACTCTTGTCATTACTCATGTCAAGATAAAAAAACTTTGGTTTGGTATGATGCATTCCTCTTGTCCCCTAAACAGGCAATATGCAAGCCAAAGATGGGGGGGGGGGAAGATATCGGGAAGAGATGACCATGGATTTATTTCTCCTTTACAGTGGCGTGACGAGTGAAAAATTGATATCAGTGGTGAGGATGACCACTGTTGCTTCATGTCTTATTCTATCTAGTCTACCATCGCGATAACTTCTCTTCATTGGTCTTTGTAAAATTTTCTTCCAAAAAAGAAAAATGAAAAGCAATTCGATTCAATGACGTCGAACAAAAATTCAACGTGGTTTACCCTTTTTCTATCCAATGATGGCAAACTGGCACAGATATTCCCTTCGTGGATAAGCTACACATGCGAAATTGCTACAAAAAACCAACAATAGAAAACCACATAAGACATAAGGCAGCCACTGCCACTCTCGTTGTGAAGGTAAACCACTACAAGACTGTGATTCTCACCATCTTCTGGGATAAAGACCCAGGGGTATATCTTTTCAACTTCGGGAACCGTTGTGGATCGGTCTAGCCTCTAGGACACGAATTGATATAGTTTTATTTTATTTTAAATGGCTACATATCCTGTTCATGCTTAAATATGCAATGATCGGATCTTGTGAATAATACGTTCTCATGGGTTTATCGTGACTTTATCATGATAATCCCCTACTGCTTGAAGATTAAGTCATGGTTTAACCGATAAAATGGGATTTTAAAGGAAAATTCCATCATATGAGAGGCCTACTCGTCAAATATTTATGTTCAAGAATACTAGCATGATTTTTATAAAGACGATAAGAGAGCTAAAAATCGCTTTTTATTTCTTCAGAAAAGAAATGTTATTCTACATGGTACTTTTAGCATTGAGGAGCAAGATGTTATTTTTAATTTAGCTGACAAATTTTTATTTCGACGTAAAAGATATTCTTCTATTACCTCTTTTGAAGGAGCCATTATTCGCTCCTCGAAAATGTTTGTTTTTCTTTTTCCCAAAGTTCAAACACATTACCCATGAATTGGCCTAAGCAAAGTTTTGTTGCTTTTATATTTCTTCACTTCAATGATTGAAAAAAACATCTCGTGTCCACGGGTAATGAAAGGCGTATTTTGTTTTATTTAATTTTTGTTTATTTTATAACATAGGTCTGCTCAAAATTTTAGCTAATTGATTGTTTAAGTGACTATTTAGTAGAATAATCTGGCCTTCAGAAGTGCTAAGTTATAGGAAAATGTTGCAGTTTGCACTTCTAACGAAGAAAAAAGGCCTCGTGTACATGTTGCATTATCGCCAGCGGCATCGTGATAGCCCTTCAGTAAATATTGCAACTATTGCAATATTGCATATTGCGAGAAAACCCTTTTTTCTGATGCACAACCGTCCAAGTTTCCCCATATTATTTTCTAAAACGATTCCTTTTCGTTTGGACTTTCTGTACTCTGAAGTGGACTCCTAGAAACAGGAACATACCATCAGTATTCTCTTCAACTAATGGTAAAAATAAAAAAAGGTGAAGATGAATAATTGAACAATGAATTGGTGAATTGAACAATCAGCAGGTATTTGTGACAAGCAGTCCTTAATTCCGAATATGAATGAATTTTTTTTCAAAATTAAGCAAAGAAGAGCTTATATCATCAGTATTCTATTAACCAACTCTCAAACAAATCGCTTCAAATTATACAGGTTATCGTTTGAAAACATTTCTTATTGGTTTGATATAATCCGCTAACAGGCAAGAAGTAAAGCTACCATTAAATTAAAATGAAATATTTTTAATGAAAATTATCCCAATATAAACTTATACCATCAGTATGCTATAAACAATGTTTTTAACAAATTGGATGAAATGAAATAGGCTTCTTCAATTCCATGATGATGATGACGTGCATACAGCAGTTGTCACATGCATGCTTTTAACCGTACGATATCCCTGTAAGCAGAGTATATCTGTAAGATATCTTATTGATGAATTGAATTGGACTGGATTTTAATCTTAAGATATCTCATAGTTATCTCATGAATAACTAATTGACAGTCTATATGGTGGCTTATAAGATAACTTGAAGATATCTTAATAATTTAAAATTAAAATCAATAAAAAAAAATTTAAAAATTAAAATCTCCCCCCTCCCTGTCTCACTACCGTGCACGACTCCACGCTCATTTTCACAGAAATACCATACCGGCAGTGAGATTCGAACCATTAACCTTCGGCATGAGCCATGCCGAGGCGCTTAATCCACCGAGCTATGGCCGGTGTACGGAGAGTGGCATCAAACATGTATTTATATTGTAAGCCGTACTAGTATACACGAATTTATTTTTATTTTATTTTTTTGAAAAATAACTTGAAATATCTGAGAGAAATTAAAATTTATGTCAATAAAAAGAGATATCTTTGAGACATTCAAATGCTATTTAAGTAAGCTATGACTTTTCTCTAGACCAATAACTTAGCGACAAAAATAAGATATCTAATGGATACCTTAAGAATATATTATAAGAGAAAAGGTCCAAAGATAGTAACAACACTTGAAACTATCTCAAAGATATCTTATAGCTATACTGTGCTTACAGGGATCAGATGGGATTTTTGTTCTAAAATAAAAACAAGATGAACCAGTTTATACAGGGTGTATTTTGTAACTAGTGTCTAGTGGTCGTGGCGTTACAAGCGAGGGCGGTGATATATACAGGTAAAGTGAATTGCATCAAGATGCGGATTAGGAGGGAATACCTTTGATGCATTTACAACAATAATATACTTTGCATACGCTAGCTAGGATATAGTTGCAGGTTGAAGTTTAAAATCACTGATGAATAAGATATAACACTTTAAAATAATAGTTGATGTTACGGGAGCCTCTTGAGCTTCCAGTGTGATTGTCTTTTGGATATTCTTCCTCAGAATCGCAAAAAAGGTATCAGTACTGCTGCTGGGGGTCCCTTGACGTTTCCAGCAGTACAGTAAAGTGGATAGTGATATTCCCCTGGCTGTCTAGTCGTCGAGCTCGTCTCCTCCCCCCCCCCCTTCTTGGAACTCCTCTTCGTATGGTGTAGATGCCGGAGGGAGGCAACTGACTGTGACATTCGTCTGGTCGAATTGTTTACACTCTCTTTGTTAGGAAGAAGTCCCAACAGCGCGATGCATTAATTAACATTTTTTATTTAAAAAAATTAAACTGAAACCAACCGGGTAAGAAAATTAAACGATTCTGGATCAGGTTAAGATAGCTTTTCTTCAAAAGCAACGGGTAGGGCATTTTCCATAATACCATAATCAATCTCTATGATGTTCATTTATCAAATTTCGTGGAGGACTTCATGAAAAATTCACAGATTGGGCTTCACTCCAAATTTAATGAGAAAAACTTGAAAGATAGAATTTTCTACTATCAATTTTTTATCCAATGAAATACTGAAAGTTTTTATTATAAAAACCGAAATTATTCCATGTTTCAATTTTGAACATTATTTCTTTTATTATTGCTGACCTTTTGGATGATTATTGTACATGAAGTATATAAACTATAATTACTGAAATCCATAATTTATTAATGAACATGATTTTAATAAATTCCAAAGAATCTGCTGGTTCTATAAGTATTTTTATTATTTTTTTTTACTATTTTGAAGGTAACACGAACAAAATCATATCGAATACCAATACTACTTTAAATTTAGTTTTTCATGTGCAGAATTGATTAACTATATCATTTTAAAATGATATATATTATTTATAAGCAGAATAAATGCAGTTTGATTTGAATTTGCATTTGTTCAATATCATAATCCGAAATTTCTTAGACAACTTGAAAATTAAATAGGTATAATTTAAATATATTTTTCTGTTGCTTTTACGATGTTCGGATGTTTATATTTACTGTATTTTTGGGATTTTTAGCTTTGAATCTAATCAATTCACACAAGGAAAGCAGGTGTAAGCTCTGGAGAATACTTGTTACCAAAGCTAAGAGACTTATAGATGCCATTCCACCTGTAATAGTTACCGGTATTAAAAATTTATTTTTAACTATAATGAGGAAATCTTTAATAAATGTATACTCGTACCATTTGTGTTGTAATAATTGCCCCAAATTGAAATTGAAAGAATGAACGAAACAATAGAGAAAGGAACGGCAAGAATCGAAAACCATAAAGCAGGTAGCAACCTATAGGATTGAATAAAGACAATTTGTTTCATATTAATTAAATACATTTATTTATAAGTAAAATATACAAATGTTTGGTTGGTTGAAAGGAAGCTGCTATTCCCAAGGCTTCTGCAACTAAGTAAAGAGCGAACACCACAACCCTTGACAAGATGGAGTTCCTATTTTTGCCTGCATTAAATAAACAAATTACTTCGGTTTAAATAAGTTTTACAATTAAGCTCTAAATTGAAAACTCACTTCAAAACAAATGGAAGCTAATGCAAAAATAACGTTAAAGATGGACATCAATATGAGAACGAGAGCACCGATTTCGTTTTTAGTAAGCTCATATTGAATCGCTTTTAATCCATCTACAGGACCTAAGGGAACTATATTTATTTTTGACATGAATTCCCTGTTAGATGCACCAACATCAAATATTAAAACAACAACAATATAATAATAACCCCTTTGCTACAATTATTGACTGGCGGGGAACGATGTGAAAATAAAACTAAATATATTTTTAAAAACTATTATAGGACTCGAGATATATTGCAATGATAAGAGTCACATCACACATCTGTGATTTTTCCTAACAATCATATTATATTGCAGTTTAACCTTCAAAAGGAAGTAACACAGGAACAACTTTATTGCCCTTCTTGCGCAATTTTAAAAGTGTGTTGCTAAATTATTTGATTACTTCCAGGAATATTATTATCTCTGCAATATTGCGTTGTATGGCACGTATAACAAATTCTCACTATGCCTTCGTATAACGAGAATACGGATTTTTTTTCCTGATAAGTCTCAATATAAAGCTAGTGCATATAGAAGAAAAATATTTGAACCACGCGTTTTGAAACCAGCGCTTAACTATAGAGATTTAATTGTCACCTGAATTTTTGAAAATGGAATGATTCAATTTTTATAAATGAAGTATAACACAGAACCTGAATACATAAAAAAACATTCAAGAATTGTATAATTCAATGAAAAAATAATCAGATAAATATTCGGAACAATACGAAACTGGAACTATTGCATGGATTTTTGCCTTATTAAATAAACAATCTGATTTTCGTTTCATTTAATTGCAATATTTTACATGTAAATATTTGTACAACATGAAAATTAGATTTCATATATTGAAATTTACAGTCGTCCACCCTTCAACCCTTAAAGAGAATTAGGTGACAAAGCATAACATTATAATGCTCGCGAAAATTATACCTCTGTAACGCCTTTACGCCTTCATGCGAAATCAGTGAGTCCATTTGGCGATTTTTTTTACATTTCCCCTCGCCGAAATTAGCGTTAGTAATCATGTTTTGAGGTTAATTTGGCAAACAAAGTGAATTTGGGAATTTTTAAAAATCTATGTTAAGTGATGACAGCTGGTATCCTTCCGCTACCCGGCTACCGCTTTTAAAAGGACCACTACGAAAAAGGCCCTTGATCAAATGGCCCTTAACAACACAAATAAATGGAAGATTGTGCATGAAAAATGATATATCATTTTTTAATATGCCCCATTCGATTTCCATAACCTAACCAACCATCTATTGTTCCATTGTAATCTTTAAAAAGAGGTTTAAAAAACGGCAGCAACAGAAGATCAATTATTGTATCAGAGGAAATTGTTTGTTGCTGGAAATTGTTTTTTTTAAAATCAAAACTGTCCTATTTTTAATTGTTTTATTTTATTTTATTTATTGTGTTATTACGCATTATGCCTGCCCATATTATGCATGAACTATACAAAAAATAAAAAATAAAATCACTAATCTATTTGTATCTTTTATTATTTACTAAAATGTTTGCTCGCTGCTCAATATATGTGTTAAAGTCGTTTAAAAGGAGCATGCCATTGATATACAATCTATAGAATCGAATCTTTTTTTATAGAAACATATAAAAATTAAATGTAATATGCTAAAATTAATTGAACTATTATGTGAAAGTAACATGAAGCCGACTTAATGACAATAAATTTAATTATTGCATTTTAGGTAACACGGGCAGAATTTTTTGTGTTTTTTTTTTCTAGCCAACCAGTGATTTGTCAAATCCAAAACACTGCAAACAACATGTTTATTTATTTAAGCGAAAACTAGTGTAAAAGAAAGAATTACATATAACGAGAACTGTAAAAGACGAAAAGATCAAGCTAAGAGAAATACTAGACTTGTTACATTAAAGTAATAAAATAATGCACGAAATACTATCTTAGAGATGCACTTCCGGTGTTTGTGTAGAAATTTTTATCATAGTGTCCGGCTTACTCGGATTACTATTGCCTTCTTTTACTTCGTTGGTCTCTAGCAGCTTTCCCATCAGCGCATCATTCAAACTCTATATAATAAGGCCGTGTTAAATTCTCGTCTAGAAAGAATAATAAAATAAAGATTAATCTTTCAAAAATTACTTGATTTCCAGGAATGGTATGGTTTTCTTCTGAATTTGTAAGTGTTTCTTTTACCTAGAAAATTAAATATGTATAAACCTTGAAAACTGATGATTTTGCTCTATGGTCTATGGTCTGATTTGATTAGATTTACTGTATTTTTGGGGTTTTTCAACTAGGAATCCACACAAGAAAAGGAGATGATACATCTGAAGTACACTTGTTACCAAAGCCAAGAGACTTACAGGTATCAATCCAACTGTAATAATTATTTATATTTGATTTACAACTATTTTAATGAGTTTCAACATATGTACTCGTACCGTTTGGCTCGTAATAGTGCCCAAAAATTGGAGTAGAAAGAATTAACGCAATGATAGAGAAAGGTACGGAAAGAATGGAAAACAATAAAGCAGGTAGCAACCTATAGGATTAAATAAATAAAAATTATTGTTTAATGATGACACACATTGATTTACAAGAAAATATACAGATGTTTGGTTGGTTGAAAGGAAGCTGCTATTCCCAAGGCTCCTGCTACTAAGTAAAAGAGCGCACACCAAAACCCTTGACAAGCTTGAGTTCTAGTCACTTTTGCCTGTATTCAATTATTTTAATTAAACAAACTACTTCATTTAAAATAAGTTTATTAATTAAGTACTAATTAAAAAACTTTAACTAAAAAACTTCAAAACCAATGGAAGCAAGTGCAAATATGACATTAAAAAGGGAAATCATCATGAGAACTAGAGCACCAATTTCCTTTTTGGTACGTTCAATTGGTATTGCTTTTAATCGGTTTACAAGAGATGATGGATTTATATTTATCTTCGACATGGCTGTCTGATGTGAGATGCACCAACTTTAATATTAAACAATAATTATTGTAATCACTTTAATTTATTTGTTGGCAGAGTGGGAACGATGTAAAAGTAAAACTAACATTTCTTGTTTCAAGCGTTTTTAAATATTAAGGGATACGTTTCAATTATAAGATTAAGAATTACACAACAGCACACTAAAGATAGTGTTCTCATCATATTATATTGCAGTTTAAAGCGATACTTTTAAAATGAAGTAGGCTAACACAGGAAAACCTTATTGCCCTTTTTGCACCTTTTCAAAAGAACGTGACTAAATTCATGGATTATTTCCAGGGACATTACTATCTTTATGATATGGCGTTTTATGGCATTTATATGATTTTCTCACTACGCCTTCGTCTAACGAGGATGCGGAAATGAGTTCCAAAACTTTCCTGGTCGGTTCAAAAAATAAACATGTAATTGGACTGGATTTGAAAGAAAAATATTCCAATAAACAACAAAGAGCATTTCTCAGATAAATTATTTACATGGTAAATGAACAATAAGACGCTAACATTAAATTCTTATTCACTCTCTGAAATCATATTAATATATGTCATCCAAAGCGTAGGATATTGCCATTGGTCAGCCAAATGCCGTACGCAAAACTGCAAAAATGTTGATTATGTTGGCTATTCTCCCCTCTGAGAACATGTTTAATAATTTCAGAGTAGGTCCCTTTTAGTTATGGTCTAAGGATTTTTTTTATGTTTTGTTGTTATACAATGGGAAGTTCGTCTTGTCACCGTGCAGCACATAACTAGACTTTTCGACTACTTCAGTGCTCGATGGATGACACACGTTGGACCGGAAAATATTTTTGCTTGTGGAAATCCACGCAGGACAAAATATGAAGAAGGATTTTACCGAGGGTTTACTATCTGAGGAAACAATGTCCACCAAAACATTTTGATATTTATAGGTAGACAGTTTTTTGCGTTTTTAAATACTTGTAAAAAAAACTTTAAACAAAATAGTTTCCTTTTTTCCCATTACATGCATATATTCAAGTGCTGTATATTTTCACGATTGATAAGAATAGAAAGTAGCTTATTATAGCTATAGTCGGAAGGGTCGTTCACAAACACAAAATATGCATTTACCCCACAATTAGTTAAGTTAACATTGATTTTCTTGGAACACTGTTGGGGATCATTGTATATATAAAAGAGATATGGGTCAGGTATGGTCTGATCCTCTTTTTGTAGGATCGCAGCGTCAACTATGTAGCAGAAGTCACAATAGCCATCTTATAAGTGGTTAGATTTCTTAAAGGATATGAGCCTATAACGTTGAAGCATTGGTGTCTGATTACAGTATCGATTTTACTCTCCTCCTTCTGAATGAGAATATGACTTAATTTTGAGGGTTAAAATTGGAGGCAGCCTCACTTAAAACTTTGAAGGTTTTTAAATTTCCTCCATCGATATTTACTATCTAATTTGATGCTGCGTAAAAATATTGCTAGAATACACTGCTTTCTCAAAACCGAAGAGTATTTCAGTATATTCATTAAATTAAACAGTTTCACGAATTTAGTAGGCAGTGTTTAGTTCTCTCCGTTCTATTCCCGGCTTAACCATTCTCTCATTCCCTTTGGATTCCATCATTTACTTAATTTACTTAAATTATTTAAATGATTTATTTGCTTAATTATAAATCTCCCACCAAAGACCCCAATTTTTGCCCATTTTTTTTCTTTTCGAAATTTGAATTTAAATAAAAGCTGTTTATGGAAATGCAAATGCTATTTAAACTTTAAAAAAAGAGGCGAAGAAGAAAAAATAAATAGTCGATAAAATTTTTTTTCAGAACCTTAATTGTGGTCAACAAGCGCTTTATTCGTTTGCATCATATTGATTCATTTGTGTTGATTAAAAAAAGTTTAGTGCGGTTAATAGTTTCTCATTTTTCCTTTTTTTACCACCAAAAAGAAAACTTGAAAACACTTGAACTGGATTTATTCTTCTTTCATATGGATACAGGCGAAGCTGTTAAACATGTGATTTTCGCTGGTTGTTTTCTTCTATTTGTGGAATCTGGTTAATGATATTGCACATATTATTCTTCAATGGTGAATATGCCTAAGTACTTTTTCTTGTATTTTTTAGGAACAAAGATTTTAATTTGGAGAAACGGTAATTTTTCTCTCATAAGCATTGATATTTGGATCCATATTTTGTTGGAGAAACAATAAAATGGAGACAAGAAATGGAAACTATTGTTTTGCTTCATACTAATTCATGTTATGCGGTTCTATTTTATCAATTAGTTAGAGTGATGGAGTTTACAGACCACGTTGTCTAAATTAATTCAAGACAAGGAAACAAGGCAATACAAACAAGCGACTTATGGCGTTTTCCAATGGGAAGGTTTTCCAGAGATTTCGTTCAAAAAATCCACTCCAGATATATTTTGAAAGATCTTGCCAAACATCCAGAGCAGATTTTTCAAATTCGTCGTTTTTCCATTGGAACAACTTTTCCAATACCCCGTACATCCGGTATTACCTTTGATGTCTCCTTGGTGGATCTGAAAAAAAATCTGTCGCCCATTGGAACAGCAGTGTTTTCCCATTGGAACAATTTTTTAAAATCTACTCTGGATGTGCGAAATCTCTTGAAAATCTCGCCATTGGAAAACGCTATTAGACGGGAAAAAATATGTAACATGGAGGCTTATTAAAATATCTAGCTGTTTGATTTATAATTGTTTGCAGAAATGGATTGAATTCAAAATGTTGCGTTGTAAAATAAATTATTTAAATGAAATTTCGATCATAGATTTTTACAAAGAAGCCTTAAGATGAATTATTTTTTTTATTTAGATTATTTAGACGTGTCAAGTTAGGGTGTCCCAAAAAAAATATTTTTATTTTCGATTCTCCTTTTGAATCAAGGTGTATTGTGACCTAAATAACGTATGTTTAAAATATTTAGAGAAATAAAAATGATTTAGAGGCACCACCGTGAGTAAAACATTACAAATTGTCATTTTTTTACATTTTAAAAATTTCTAAAATTTCTTTTCGTTTTTTATCCCACATTTATATTGTACAAACAATTTTTTATCAACTTTAATTACGAATATAAATCCGAGCTTACTAACTTCTAATTTTAATTTGTATATTCTTTTAATTAGCGAACACATTTCTACTTCGCATTTACTGATTTCTAATTCAACTGCAATTGATTGAATTTTTGAAAAATTTGAACATTAAAATCAAATTATTTCCTGGTATTAATATAAGCCATAAGCAAATAGAAAAAAATATACATACACGTTTTTTTGTGTGTATTATTTTTATTTCCATGTAATTAAAATGATTTTTTATACCATTACACGTATATTTATTTGCTATAGCTCTGTTGGTTTCGAGACCCAGTAGAATTTCAACTTTTTCTGTTATTATTTTACGTTGAGTTTTCGTTGCAGCATACTGCACTATGAAGTTCACCAATTTCATTCCTTTGATAAAATATAGTTTTTCATTTAGTTTATATCTTACTTTTTTCTTGTCTAATGCATTGGCCTCAAGTAATAATCAACCATCCTTGGAGACAAAGGAGTCAATAGGTATTTCGTTTTGTAACTCTAACCTTAATATAATAAAATATAAAATTTCCCTCATTCAAAAATTTTCAAAAACTCTCGTATATAATGTAAGAGAAAAATGTTGTATGCATCGATAATTAATTATTGATTTATTTACCGTTCATAAGTAATCCTATTGCAAAATATATTTGTAATTTTTATTTATCTTAATGTTACTTGATTTCGGTGGTGCTACGTGGCATATAGAAGGATTCCATAATGCTGAGAAAATGCATATCTCGGAGCGGAAAGATAAATTTAAATTCAATGGACCAACTTTTGAATCAGGTGGAAGTACAGTAAGACCAATTGGACATGATCATTCATCTGAGTCAAAAACGGTAACATAATAATAATAGAATATACTTCAATATTAATATTAGAACTATAAAAAAATATTCGAAATGCAAAAATTCCCTTTTCTGCAGGAAGTATGTGATAAACTTTAATAATTTTTTTATTTTTTCGTATCATTTATTTACTTTTTTTCTCCCTAAAAAGGAAATATTTATATTTTTTAAAATGAAAATGGATAAAAATCCAAATTGAATATCCTTAGCTATAAATGATTTCCTTTTTAGTATAAATTAATAATTAATTTATAGAAATTAATGATTTCTATAAATATTTTATAGAATAATTGGGAATCACGACTAGAGCTGCTCGAATCTGAAATGAAGCTGGTAAAGTCAGAAAATTCTGATCATAAAGAAGAGCTGGTCATTTTGAAGAAAAAAGTGACGAGACTCAACAATAAGCTATCTGAAATGGAAGCTCGCAGTTGTCTCAATAATAGTATGAATCGGGAAACAAAGTAATATGGCATGTACGAGCTTACGTAAAGACGTCAAACTAATTTAATTTATATTTTATACATATATAGTACACCAGTACAGAAAAAGGCTAGTAGCGGTAATTCAGTTACTTTACCAAAAAGTTGCGATGACCTAAGGCAGTTAGGTCACAAACTAAGTGGAATTTATCCTATTCAAGGAGAGGGAATCAACAATAATAAAGTAACACTCATCTTCTGCCAGTTCAGTTCATCGCCGTCATTTCCTTCGGTCAAAAATGTGAATGACAATGGTAGTAGTAAGCAATACTATAATAGAAACCTTTAAAATGATAATAACTGTTATACATTTTTCAACAAAAGGAATGTTAAAGAAAGAATTGGGTTATCTTAATTTAAAATCCCTGCCTAATCGTGTTGCATTCTTCGTCCAGAAGGACAACACGGAATCATCTGGTAAAACTGTTTCCTTCTCTTCGGCTAAATTGAATGATGGAGGCGCTATGAATTTGAAGCAAGGAATTTTCACTGCTCCCCTACCCGGCACTTATGTTTTCCAGTTCAGCGCACTTGTTGAAGGAGACATTTTATACGTGTACTTGTATCGAAATGATAATATGGTTGGGTCAGCTTATAATGGTCAGAATAACCGACATGAAATGTTGGGATTTTCAACCATCTTGAAGCTTAAAATTGGCGATAAAATAAGTCTTCGCTTAGGTAACAAGGGTCATCCGGGATACATCATGGATAGCGTATATCATCACACTTTTTTCTCTGGTTGGCTTCTTGATGAAGATTTGACTTTCTAAATAATAGATATTGTCTTTTATACTTTTGAATTTTTGGATATGATCCCGGCTAAGGCGAATAATTTTTTTGTTGTGGCAATTAATTATGTGAAAATTTAGAATTACTAACTGGTGACGGATGAAATTTTAAATTAATTGGAAAATATACAAGATAATTCAAATGCAAATTTATGATATAACAAGATTAGTTTAATTGAAAAAAAATTAACTAAGAAAATGACATACGGGAATTTCATCAGAATTTTACATGAAATAGATTAATCGGTTATCGATTAATCGATACAAGTATCATTTGCAGATTAATCGTGTTTTTCTTCGATTCTCGATTGATCGATTCTTAATCGATTCCAAGCTTCCAAAATCGAGCAAAACGTAGCGATTGCAATTACTAAACGATTTTAATTTTAGAAATCGGTCCACACTTCTGAGTGCAGCTAAATTCTTCTGTAAGTGTAGTCAGGAAAAGTGTAGCTGACTACTAAATTTTGAATGAACAATCAACTTGATAGATCAACGAGAATTCGTCTATATTACCGAAGTCATGGAAAATGTCTTTCAACTAGTTTCAATTCAATATTTACTACTTCGTTTACATGAATAAATTATTGAAAAATCCAATTTGAAAAAGTAGGCGGTAGGTTCAAACCTGGCAACGCAACACTTGCCAAAATTAGCCAATCCCGTAAAATAAATCACAAGATTATATGATAATAAAAACAGTTAAACCTGGAGGTAATGATACATAATAATTTATGTGATTTTTAAGTAAAAACGTTAATTTGTTAAAAAAAGAATATTTAATCACCGTCTTAACTGACGCTGTAATGTATTTCTTTGTTTCTCCCATGGTTTTTCTGACCATTGTTATTTATCTCGATCTCCTCTTTTCGCACCTTTTTTGGAATAAACGTTTTTTTAAACACCCTATTTCACAAATCCCTTGATACTCCTCACTTTCTCATTCCCTGAGCGCACGAACGTCAGCCAATACACATAGAGTATGGTCAGAAAAGTTATCCATAGTATTTTTATTCGTCAAAGGTCTCATGGTCTCCTTACTTAAAAGTAGCTTTTTACTACACATTTAACGACATTTATTGTGTTAATTCATTATTTGAGAAAAATAAAAATGATTGAAACAACATATCACGGTTGATAGGTGAAAATTACAGTTTAGGTTTTTTTTAGTTGCAATGTATTTTTTAAAGATTTTCAAGTTACTTTTAAAGATTTTCAAGTTATTGTATCATCGATAAGTTTTAAAAGTAAAAAGAAAAAGGCACAGCACTATTTGAAACACATCTAATAGACAAAACATGTTAGTATTTCGATCATAACTGAGGGGCTATAAGGTAGCAGAAACAACTTGCTCTCTTTGCTTGAAGAGATTTGGAAGAAACTTCCCATTTTCTCAGTTAATACAGTTCCGTATATGCTGTATGGTCGGGAAGATATGAGTTTCATCAGAGTTACAACTTTGTAGAATGTGGATTTCTAGCTTGTTAATCGAGAACAGTGCGGAGGTAAACATACTTTTTCTACTAGAAAAAAAGACGAGTTAGAAAATTTTGGGTTGTAACCACAGCTAATTGGTTTCGTTGTATCTCTTTTGAAACCTTAGAAACGATATCTGCACCGTTGGCGATGTTTCCTAAGGGAGGATATTGAGCTATATAACTTTTTGAAGTGAGGCTCAGGTGGAAAATGAAGGTGGGGCTGAGTTTCTCCAATTTGTTGCTTAACTTCAGTCCTACTTCAAGGTTTCTAGATGGAATCCTTGGCTTCCCTTGCAGGTCTTCCATATCTTCAAAGGAATCGATCTCCAGAAAGACAAAGATTTTAATACGGGCCTGTAAATTGATGTTAATAAAAAGTTAAGGGCTCCATTTGTAAAATATGCCGATTAAATTTACCTTCGAAATTTCGCCGAGACTTGGCAGAATAAATAGTTTCAATTGTGGATGGAAAATGGGTTCTACGCCAATATAGCAAGACAGAAGAGCTTTGCTGGCAAGGTTCTAAGATGAAACTGGAAAACGACGGTCAACTGTTGTAAGGAAAAATATGTTGGGCCTGCAAAATTTGAGTGTAACGAGGCAGAAAAATATTGTCGGCCCGTTGATGGCTGAATAGTTTTTTTTTTTAATTCCCAATTTTGAGATTTTTTTGTTAGCCGTGATTCAGCCATCGATGGCGTAACAGGTGATATGAAGCACTGGCCAATATCCAATAAGAAAAGTCTTATTGGGCAGATTGATTGGCCCATTAAATGTTTAAATATGTATGCCACCCATAATCGGGCCAACTATATGAAAATAAAAGAGATTGCTAAATTTTTTTATGCTGAAAAAGAAATTTGTATTGAACTGAATAACTGTAACAATAAACTAGTGTAAATAGGTTAAAAATAAATGCTCAATTTTTCTTTTATTCGCTCAAAGACACATTGAAGAGTTCAAAAGACACATGGAAGAGCTCATAAGAAGATAAAAGAAGATAAAGTCTTCATATTGAAACTCCCACTTGAAGTGGTTATCATGCCTCATTCAACATTTTATTCTTAACTTTCAGCTAGCCCTAAATTTATTTCAGTTCCTTTTGCAACAAAAATTGGTGGTAGAAACAAAACCAAAAACAATGGCGTTGTGGTAGATATATAACAAGAAACACCTGCCAAGATACTTAATAATAATTAAAGTGTTTGATACTGTGTAAGTAGGTGAATTGGTCCAGGCCAGAAGTCCTACTCAGTCGTAGGCGAAGCTATGATATGCATTATGCAATTCGAAAGGTCTTACCTATAGCCGAGTAGAAGATGTGATAGTTATAGCATAACTGCAAGCCGGACGGTACTACTATGTTGAGTAGATGTGATAGTAGTACAAGATTCAGCTGTAGCAAGTTAGTTTTCTGATACAACATTGTATCCCTTTAGTAGTTGAATCACAAAAAAATGAGTTATTTAAAATATAAACATCGTTTTATCTTCACGGCTATATTGTCCACTTTGAGCTCGTGAACTTTTAAAAATGTGAAGGAAGAAAAAAATTATAGTCAAGTGGATTCTTGGTTATTATTAAGGGGCGTTGTTGTGATTATTAATATTAAAATAATATCATATAATGCTGGAAACTGAAACGTGAGCTTGAAAGAAAATGATCAAGCTATTAGAATGACAGCCAATCCATAAGAATTGTTATGTTATGTACAAAGAGTCAGATAATATTTCATCTATTTAAAAAATCATTTTATGACTAATGGTTATAATTTTCGACATTCTTCTTCTGATGAGAGATGAGTGATTTCTGTTGGTTCAAAGCGAGTAGTAAAACCCGCTACGACATGCATCGAATACTTGAAAGTAAAGTTGGAGGTAACGCGTTTCTGGGCTATCGGGAATATAGTGTTCCTCATTCCCGTGCTGGACGTGCTTTGGTATTTTGCGGCGTCTTGGCCGGACGAGCTCTTCTATTTCCAGTTCTTTGGCACCTTTCAGTACAGCTTCCCACATGAGTTGAAACTTGTAATAACATTTAGATTACTCGGGAGCGCCTTCCAGTGCTGTTATAGTATCTTTAGCCACTCTAAAATTAAGTTGAACCACTAAATAAATACTTGTAGATAAATTTAAATTACACTTCGCGAAAGGTAAAGCAATTAAAGATGAAATTCTCCATACCTTAAAGATCAATATTACTATCTTCCACAACTGTAACCACGATCCACAAAAGTTCCAATTTGAAGTAGTTGTCGAAAATTCGGAAGGTTTACAAATAACCAGCAGCCTAACAAGCGTGTTTCCGGTTTTCTGGATGCTTTTGGTAATCTATAAGCCATTCTAGAAGGTCAGAGTAGTTACTGGTGATGGAGGTTAGAGATGTCTTCCGTAAAATCCATTAAGTAGGACATAATGATCGAAGATTTGTACCATCAGCTTTGTACTGCTTAAACATCAGAACGACAAGCATTATTAATAGAAAATAATACCTTTGAACTAAATTCATTGCATTTCAAATCTCAGTAACGTCCTTGACGAAGCCTTGTGCGACCAAGTTGAGTGTATGTGCACGGCAACGGACGTAAAGAGCACGTTATTTTTCGTTCCTGACTTACGTTTGCAAGCCAGCTATGTGGCCCGGCATGCTTTTGGCACCACGCTATCCACGGAGATTATGAAAAATAAAATCTGCTTAAAATTTCATACATGATGATGAAGTTTACCAGTTTATTGCTTTTTGCCTCTGATCTACTTACGGATGCAGGCGCAATTTATTCAAGAATTTCATTGCATACGTCATGGCTTAGTCATTTGTGTTTAGTAGGACAAGCCAGCCAACTAACCAGCAAATAAAGGAAGGAGTAAGTTTCAATAAGAATGTTATTTGTATGGTATTTATGTGGTACCTAAATCTGAACAGATTTTGGTCTTCACGTTCCGCCTAATTATTGCTAGGTTTTTCGGCTTTGAAAGTGTTGAACAGGAATTGTCTATTGCGCACTTAATTAGCTTTTGCAGTAGCAGCAGAAACATAGCTGTGGGTGACGGCCACTTTCTTCCTTTGGTTGCAAAACTTAGCTTTTTGCATCACCATCAGGATTTGTTTGCAATAAGGCCCATTAGAGTTTCCATAGATAAAGCTGCTAGACTTCCATTGGTCTGCGATTCGGATAGCAGTTCCACTGCCGTGTTTCTTGTTAGGACGCACGGCTTGATTCATTTCTTCTTGGTTGATTGGGGTTTATATTGCAGTTATTAAGCCAGTCATTCTTTTGAGGAAACAAATGGTAATTTACCATTAAACTTATAATTTTAATTTACTAATGATTTTCGTTATCTGGAGTCACCAATGCCGTGACTGTCATCTCTTCATGTGTTTATTTTCCTTTTAGTTTGTACATAGACCTTAGAAGTCAACTTTTAATCATGCATAGAGCAGATTCAAAGCCATTTTTAGAAAACAGGAAAGGTATAACTCACCTTCTCTCTCGTGCAACATGAAAAACAATTTTTGTGTACACCACCACCTTCACATATTCTACAATGTATTATTTTAGGCATTCGGCCTAAAACGAAACTTTAGCAATGGACACAATAACTATTTGTTGATTCCGTGACTCACCTGGTCTTCACATATGTCAATCACTATTAAAGATCACTATCACTTTGCAGTATGGGACTCTCGCTTACAAATAGCCAGTGGGCTACCGGCAATCCACCAACGTCACAATCACATAATTGACGAATTTGAAAAAAAATCCACCTTAGTCGGTGATTTTAAAAAACTTTATTGTGATTCCTAGTATCATAAAAATTGAGAATATTGATAGTCAATCCGGCCTTAAGTGCCCCTTACTTGAGGCCAAAAACGAACTTTTAAGGCCAAGTAACGTAGACTAAGCTTCTACAGTCAACCCTTTCCGGCCTTAAAGTGACACTCGAGGCCTAGTATTTTTGGCCTCAACCTCCAGGTACCGAAAAAATGTTTTATTACATTTTAAAAAGGTTTTGTAAATAAATTACGATGGTAATTAAATTTCTGTATCTTAAACTTTAATTCTATAAAAATCAATTTTTTTTTCATTCCATGAAATCTGAAAATAAGAGTTTAAACATTCCTGAGCGCCGTCTTCCAGTCTCCGAGTACGATCCTTTCTTTTTACTGCTCCTGAAGGCCTAGAGGTACTTAAAATTTGTAACTAGTTCGGGTGTTAACCATTCCCTATTAAGTACGTACACTGTCAACATATAAACAAACAAGAACCTGCCTAAAAGTAAAGCATCTTGGAAAGCTAAGGCTTGAAGAAGGACTATAGCGAAAAAAAATTTACCAAGTCAAAATTGTGTGCTGGAAAGATTGATCCCAAGTAAGGGATAAATACAGAAAGCTTCTCATTTATGCTCATGGTAATACATCTTAATTTAAGGGGCACTCAAACAAAATTTGTTTAACGAAAGACTGCATTTCTATACTGTACTGAGATTAATTTGATTTTATAAAACATGATGTATAAAATATTATTTCAACCTTAACACAATATTTTTTAACAGTTCTTCAAAAGAATCTTCAAAAACTAACAAATCCACCTGCTATTTTAGTTACACTTTTAAATTACGCCAATATGTAAATGTTTCATCAAGTTCGTCCTTTTAAAGTTTTTATTAGCCTTTTCCCAACAGATTCCACCAAAAGGACATCTTATATATGTATCAAGGGTTTACCAGGGGGAATTAGCATACATACATTCAGGAAACCTTTAAAGATGTATCAATTGGTCTGCGCTAGATCAGTAAGGAACATCGTCTATTTTAGTTCTGTGATTTTATCGGTCGTAGTCACTGGTCAGTTTTCGAAAAAAGAATTAATAAATCGTTTATTTGCATCAAAATCTCAACAAGATTTTCCTAATTGAAATAAAAACAAAATAAATTATCCTTCGTCTTTAAACGAAACGCGACAATGGTTTCGTAGCTGATTACAGATTTAATATGATATATTCTTTAGAATTTAAAGATGATACATCACATTCATTATGCATAAGAATCGTGTCTCTGTAAGTTTTTTTTATTCCGCAGCCCGAAACAACATAAACATTTTCCACTTGGAGAGCAGAAAGCCATTGAGTGCAAAAATTATCAAAAGCAAAAGCGGAAATGTACGAGCGCTCTTCATCTATAAATTTAAAATTGCTCTGGATTCCGATTTACCCAGAGCGGGAATTTTTGAATTTGAAGACCCGACTCTTACGCACAAGACGCACACGAACTTCCTTAAATTAAAATAAAGTATTAAATACATTGTTATAAATTAAAGAATGTAATAAGTCTTCCCAAAATTGCTAGTATTGAGAAACTTCAAAACGGAATAGGAATTAACAAATATTGGGCTCGATGAAGAAAATCTTAGAATTCTTTAACAATCAACGAAAAAATAAAGAATATAAGCAATAAAAAGATAATCATACAGATAAATATAACTTCCTTATGCAGTTTCCAACACAATAAAACCGTTGAACAAATAATAACTACTTTGATAAGCTGGTAGTATCGCTGTTAGTAGCCTAATGTCAAACTCGAATAACCAAAATAAGGATACATCTAGCCAATCTAAAAGAGAGAGAAAACGTTTCCTCACGTTGCAAGGTTAGAAGGGATATTATCGACGGATTCTAATAAAAAAGATCACATGAGAATCAATTCTCTATATCGAATTTTGTTACTGTCAATACCAAGAAGTAACAACTACTTCTCAAGTGAGAAAATACAACTCAGCAGTACTTAACAACATATTTTAAATTGTTCATATATGCACCATCTTGTCTTCAGACGTGCTTTGCACAGAAATTGGCAATATTTGCATACAGATTTATGATTTGAACGCGGAAAACTAGCGAATACGAATCCATGATTCTTCAAGTAATATAATATATTTATTCAAAAGACAAAGAAGCATAATGAATAACGGAGGATGCGATAAGTGCGTACAAAGATTTCATATTTATCAAAAGAAGATCAATTAGGAATTGTTGAAGGGTCGGTAAGTACGGGCTCGGTCGGATTCGTACTGTCAATTATTACTGATTCTCACCAATTTTCCAACATGACAGTCTCCTTGTTTCAATGTACCTTGTACATTATAATGATAGAAGGATAGTCCATTACTCTTACATGAACTTTCATACCTTATGGCATTGTTATATATTGAAAGTATTTAACTGTGTGATTTCTTTCTAATTCAAATATTTATTTTAGATATGAGTCGTCTTCATTTGACAAGGAATTCCGAAAGTATTTTCAAAGGCATGCCGCCACCAATTGAAAAAAACGTGATTGAAGGCAGCAGCAGCATGGTAATTAAGTGAATTTTTTTATGCTTCACTGTCTTGCCCACACTGCACGATACTCATTCCAGTCACATTCTCTTTCCTTTAATCCTTCGCTTCAAATAATTTGTGTGAATAGAGTGTAGGTAGAGCAAGTAAAGTGAGTGTCGAGCAGTATGGCTATGAAAGTGATTGAGGATAATCAGCATGCGGTTTCTTTTTCGTATTACACGATACCCACTGCACACTTTTATGGCCTAATGAGACGAATGACATCGAACGTGCTAAAATACCACCCGCAGCGTGAATTAAAATCACATATGGGAAAGGAAGCTTTACCTTGACTTTTCCCTAATCCATTTCCATTTCTCAGGTGAAGGAAAGCAAGTCTAGAATACCTTGAATACCTTTTTATATGTACGTTTTCAGTGATACGCTTCACACGTACGGTGCCACAACACAGGTTATAAGAATGGATCTTTTTTGTTTTGAAGGAGAGAACAAGCGAATAGCCTCGAATTGGGTGGTTTCAATAATCTGAGAATAACAAGTATGTAATTTATTTAATAACATTTTTTCTGCTTTAGGAAGAGAAAGATGATTCCAATTTAGAGAAGATGCTTAGATTTTCTATTTCGGTGTGTTCCATTTTATTTTTTCTACATATTTCACTAAATTACACTATAAAACATGTTATGAAATGAATCAGTTCGGTGTTTTGACGTAAACAAAATAAATTTTAGCAGAGAGGTTGTTGAATAAAACCAATAAAAAGAACTAGAATTTATTAGCGTTTGCAGACTCTGCAATTAAATTCAATCACTGCCAAAACAAAATAATTATATTTTGTTTTCCAGGAAGTAAATGAAGAAGATTAAGCTTCACACGGTTACTCCAGGAATATTCCACTATGATTCCTATTGCTATATATCCTCACCCATGGGCATGCACCCAGGGAATGACACCATGGGATTTATTAAAACCAAGGCTGCCAACTATGTGTATATGTGTCGCAGCATGACAGCACATTGGAAGTTTCAATTGGGTTTCCCTTGACGGATTAATCTCTTTCTGTCGTCTTCAACGTACCTCAAACTTTAACCCTTTGACACCAATCAATTGGTGTGGAAGCTAAATTTATTATTCTTATTAAAATGTATGGTATATTCTTAAAACTTTTATCACTACTGATAAGACTCTTCGTCGTTGTGATACAGTCTCGTAGATTGTTTAATATAATCGAGCTTGTAGTGTAGTTAGTCATGGCTCAGCTAAGAATGGCGATCTCATGACGTTATCTCTCAAAGAACACGTAAAAGGGGGCACAGGGCGGTCTACAGTCATATGTGGGGGCATGATGATGACATCTAGTGGCGAATATGGGGACGTTAACCACGACTTGAACACCAATGTTTGCAAGTGCACTTACATTCCTAGCATTATGAAAGACGTTAATCTCTTACCTAAGACTTTAATTAGCGCACGAAAAAATAACAATGCATACCATTTATCTATTTTGCTTTTATTGAAAAAATGGTGGTATTTATGAGGTAAAATGTATCGTGCGTCGTAATTATATTACTCTATTTAAATCTGTAGAATCAAAGCTGGTTTAAAGTGTATCTAAAAAAATGTTATACTTTTATGATTATGGTAATATTCCAATTCTTAACTAGAGTAAGAAGTGATAAACAAGATCATGAATTATCAGCCTACGGTTATTAGTTTAACAGCGATTTTTATAAACATTAACTCTTACATAATATCTTTAAAATTATAAGTGCCTTGATTTTTATATCTACACATGTTGTATAAATCGTAAAAAATGAATAAACTATCAATTGATAATAAAATATAAGTAACTCTTAATTAAGTAAGTCTTAATTTTAAGGTCTAGGTGTAAAAACAAATTTTTAAAAACTATTATCATCTATAAGATTTTTTAAATCTATTTATTTTGTTTTGAAAACCAATTTAGTGAAGGAAGTTAGCGATCTTAAGTAACTTAAAGAGCTTTGATTCATCGTAACTACATTGTTATCAGCACTTTGGGCCTTATTTAATGGCTTACTACTGTGTATTTAAGTTGGGGATGAAGGTGTTCCCGGCAAACTCCTACTCCGCTTGCCGAGGGACCCGCTTGAAAAAAAACTAGCTTCAAGAAAAGAATTAAAAGGTGAGGGGAAATCCTATATTGGGAATTGAACCTACTAAATTCGTTCAGAATCCTGCTGCCTTAACCATCTTGTCCATAATTACTTACGTTAAATTTTTCTTGCATGAACGCATATATTCTAACTTAACTTCTAACAATACTTAGTATACTTAAAATCATGAAAATACTTCATTTAATTTAATATATATGTATATTATATATATATGTGTTTGTAAGATATATACCACGATTGGTGAACCGACCGTCAGTGAAACTATTTTTTTTCCTTCTCATGGGTGTTCAAAAATGGATCCTTGGACTTTAAGGTCTTTAAAATTATATTTGAAGCTCATAATTGACTGTTTTGACCTTATATTCGTAGTAATCGTAGTGCCAGTGCAAGTGTCAGTGATATCATTTTCATGTTTCACAACCGATTTTTTCATTTAATATGTACAGTATGGTCCAAATAAACTTGAGGGGCACAAAGCACTAAACAGATAAGGGCCCCTCAAGTTTATTTGGACCATACTGTACAGTATGGTCCAAATAAACTTGAGGGGCACAAAGCAATAAGCAGATAAGGGCCCCTCAAGTTTTTTAACCATACTGTATATAATTTTTAAACAACTTACTTGAATATCATCACCTCTTATCTTTAAAAGTTGTTGGAAATTAGATCATTTCATCATTCTTTCCTCTCAAGACAATACCTTCCAAGGAACTGTAATGAGGAAAAAATTGCAGCTAAAGCTGTTCGTGCATCAATGAGCTCTTGTTTGGTTCACGCATCAAACTGAGATAACACAGATGAGCTAAGATTTGTTTCCGAAAACACACCTAGAGTAAAAGCTTTGTGAAACGAAGACTTTTCGCGAAGAGAAAATTTTAACGGTGATTTCTGCCAGTTTGAAAATCCATTCTCCACACAATTAGCAATCGCACCTTCACTTTGGGAGGCAGTCGGAAGTAGCAACTAGAATTAAGATGCCATTTGGCACGTCGAACAAATTGCTTTATCCAGAAGAGAGTCATATTTTATCGACTTTAACTGGTTACTTCAATTGGATTTAAATGACCGGTTCCTTTCCGAGAGTCTTGCGTATTAGGTATTAGCTGAGCATCAACAACTTCTTGATCTTCGTCGGAACTAAAGTTTACTTCTTCAGTGAGCTACCTTCTGTTGTTCTTTATTATTTCCAGGGTGCACAAAAAAACTCGTAAAAGATTTTTGTTTGATCATTATAATATCGGTTTTTAAAATTTTCACTAAATCAATCGACTGGTTTGCTTACATCCTGCCAAAATGTAAAAAGCAGAGAACAATATATTGACACAGAAAAAATTGCAACTTTTAAATTTCCGCAGCCAAAACAACCTGAAATTTTCTAGGACTGACCTTTTCTAGACCTTGATATTTCATAGGGGGTTCTCGAGTACCGATGCATCCACTTAAATCGTTGCCTAGGGTTTTTATATTGTTGATAACCATATAGTTGTTTCATATTTTATTTTATTAACTAACTGAATGTATTTTTAGACTTCAGTAAATATATAATATAAATATAAATATTTGGCTATGATACTTAAAATAAGTTAGTTCTATAATACAAACTCAGAAACGTAGAAATAGAGGATCATGGACGTTGATGCTTAGGTCTTAAATTAAGAGTGGTCGAGGCCAAAAAAATAACGTTGAGAACGGGGTCAAAGTCATAATTTGTGGCCTGAAACGTAATCCCTTTGAGGACAAGTATTTTATTTATATTTACACCTGTTATTTATAAAGACCAGTAAAAAAGGAACAAATATAAAAACTGAGCTGATGTGGATTTTATTAAGGAATTTGATCTGTTTTGTACACAGCGACCTAAAGAGATCGAAACAAGTATGGGCTTTGTCGACGTCTCGAACATGAACCAAAGTTGACAAAACAAAGTGCTCTCCAGATGGTCGATGGTACAGGTGTGCTAAAAACATTATTGAGCTTGGAATTATAGTCAGTTTTAACATTATGTCTGAGAAGTTGTGATTTGAGGCGTTGTAGATGTACCCATTCAACCCATAATGTCTTGTGAGAAGCCATGGGAAGGCGACAGCGTTCGAAGATAGTGAGGATGTTTTCATGGTCACCCTGACCAAGCTCATAATCGATGCATTCGTTCCAGTGTTCAAGATCTGCTTGGTAAATGCCATCATAGATGAAAGACAACTACTCATTCTAGTAAGCATTAACTGTTTTTTCAGGTTAAAGCATTCGAAGAAGTGACCCCCAAAGAATAAAGCATCGCTCCTAAATCTTCATTTCCAGCTCCCATTCGACGTGCAGTTTGAGGATAGCGTTGAGATAGAAAAGATACCGGCTTTCAGCGGCTCTCTCGAATTGGCTGCGGATGAGTTTCTTCATTTCACCCTTAACAGCCTTATCATCATCGTCCTTCACAGCGTGATAGATTTTAAAGTACTGCAAGTAATTAATCCACAGGAACTGGAAAGAGGAATAGCCTCAAGACTGGCGTTGTATACCTGTAATAAGTGATAAGAAAGAGAAAGATGGAAAATTAATGGACCATGAATAGAAATATAATTTAAAAAGGAGGACTTACACTCTCACAATTCTCTATAGCTTCAGCTTTAGTGCAGTGCTTGACTCCTAATACTGGAAACATCACCATGTCTCCACGCTTCAATTCTTATCGGACGTAGGTGCTCCACACGCCGTACGGTTACTTCATCCCAGACTCTATTCATATTAGAGGCATACTGCAGGAGCTTCTTCTAAGGACCGGAAATTCCCGGTACCGTGTTGTCAATGACAGCTCTCCACAACTATCAAATATGAAAAAGGGTGTTATATGTCATAAGAGAAAATTGTAAATGTGGGCCATAAGCGAGAGCAAAATCGTATGGTATGCCCATTTCCCCACTTCTTCCTTATCCATGTGAGTGTTTTAATCTGGTATTAAATAGTATTTATTTTTCTTACGATTTAAAATCAGAAAAAAGGAGAAAACTTTTATCCTTTCTTGATTTATCTTCTTAAAACACATTTATTGTGGTACAATGCTGCTTGGGGTGAATCAATATTTGTACTTGATAACTTTTCAGACATTTTCCCTCGTTCTAAAACTTCCAGTCCGACGCATCTTAGGCCCATGGAAATGGAATCCCAGAACCGAGGAAACGTATGCTCTTATGTCTCTGAAAACTAATTGAAATATGTAACAACTATTAATAAAAATGAATCAAAGCATAATTGCGGTTGTTTTAAATACTACATAATTTGTATTGTTATTTTCTTTGTCCTATGAAGCTAAATATTAATTTAATAAGAAAACAGGGTATTTCAAAATTGTCATCCCTTCCTTGATTAAGGATTATAAGGTGCAGTGAATTAAAAACTTATTGGTAATATATTATTGGTTGGTTTAATTCTTCTCTCTCGTACGTACTTCTCCTTTCACCTTTTTAAATTAGAAATTCGGAAGACCTTCCTTTTAATCAGGGAGTTTTTTTCTAAAACACTATTATTTTCTGTCTCTCACAATCGTAACATTTCGATTTCAGCACCCTCATCTCTTTCTATTTTTTCTTCCAGGAAAGAAGAAAATGGCATGTTCAGGCGCAGAGCCTCGTTCAGGCTCACATCACAAAACTCCGTCTTCCAAAGTCAAAAACAAGCCACGCGTTATCTTGAAGGATTCAAGCACCAAGAAGGCCAAGAATGTTGCGGGTCGGTAGAAGAAGAAACTCTCCATACAGACGATCGGTTCTACTCTTCTGGTCGTCTAACTAATATCATTGGTCCGCCATGTCCGCTCGATTATGTTCATGTCGAATCCCTGGACATCGCAGAGGACTATTGTTTTACTGCCTAACCACAAAGCAGATGTTCTTTCGTAAATGCATTCACAAGAGCATTGATACTCCAAAATACCAGTGCGTCACCATCACAATTCGGCCTATACCAACAGAAGAAAATAATTTTGACGGAAAGGAAATGGGACATATGATAATATTAACTAAAATATCGCTTTAATATATATTCCAAAGTATTTTCATAATTTAGTACAATTTACTGTTAAAGAACAATTTATGAAGCTTAATATTTTACAAGGGCTCTTGAAAAGTAGGGCTGGATTTCTAGTGTTAGCAAAATACAGAAATATTCCAAAACAATATTTAAATAGAATAGTTAAAAAAAGGGGCAAAAAATAAAAATCCTTCGATCCTTATTTTTACATGGTGGGTTATGGCGAAAGTCTCTTTAAGAAACTAATAATATCTCAAGTTATACTTGACATAAAACTAAAAAAAAATCTTGATCGGTTGAGAATTGAATTCTCTGTAAGTTATATAAACATAACCATAATTTTTAAAAATATTCTGAAAAGCTACACTAGCTTTATAAACAATCCCAAGTATACAAATTGCTCAACCAAGTACGCCTATCTAGTTTATTTTTCATGTGATTAGGGGTAAAAAATTAGTGTATCACTGTCTTGTGTGGTAGCCTAATATTTCTTTATTGACAATGGAAATTTGAGAAAGATAAATTACATAACCAAGCTAACTCCACCATTGTAGCCATCTTGGGAGCTGGTAGCAGTAATGATAAAGAAAACGATAAATTCTTCCTATCCCAAGATAACAAAAAATTATCTTTAGATTGGTTAATCGAACAATTTTCGAACTCAAATTACCCTTTGTTAAAAGGAAAGCCAAGAATATCTTGTTTGACTGTTGCAGCATGGCTCAAATTTTACAGCTTTATTGAGTTTGCTAACGGAGGAAGAAATATCGCGGAAACAACTTTCGAATCAAATTTACAGGATATATTTACGATGTTGGCAGGCAGGCCCGGGACTGAAACATGTAAAAATGGTTCAGTAGGCACATCTCTTGTTCAGGGACTTGAGCTTATTTATCCCACTTTTGCTCGATCGCAAAGTAAAGATTTGTCAACGCTTGTGCAAGAGGAGAATGCTGAAATACAAAATGCACTCTATTCAGGGAATGATCCTAGCCGCATCACAGCTCTAATCACGGAATATGCCATGACAAAAGAATTTTCCTAGATAGAGACAATGGTTGGAACAAAAAAGAAAAAAAATACGAAAAAAAATTTAATTTTCGTGAGGAGAATAGGATTTAACATATTTTAAATCCTAAATTCCTCACCTAACCATGTAATACTTGCAATGGTTTTTTCCAACAGTCCATCGCACGCTGTAAAATGATAAAATATTGGAACACTGTTACTGCTTTCTGCTTTTCCTTATTTTAAACTGATACTTCTTACGTTGAAAGTTGAACGGAAAATGAAACTTTATTACTTTTTTGTTGGATAGTTAATGCATGAACAGAGTGATTTGCTAACAAAAAATTAATACTTTTTTGTTCCTTTCATAATGACATGGGCCACAACAAGCCCCCACCTGGGCTTAGACAAGAACTACTATTCGTTCTAATTTATCAAAGAGGCCATCGTCTGGCTAGAACACCTGACTCAAAGTATCATTAAATTATGTTACCAAAGCAAAAACTAGCAATGCGTGGTCATTTAATGATATGGGTTGGGGACTTGGGGGAAAGTAAAAGTAAAAGGAAGAGTGAGAATTCATTTATAGACCAAAAAATCAACAAAGATGTACAGGGTAAGCAGAACTGCCTTGTGGCAGCAGAGGAACTCCTGAATTTGAAAATAAGAAACTCAAGTGACCAAAAAAGTAAAAGATGCTCATTCAGCTAAGTCGGAATTGCTGAGATGGCTGCCAAACCAAATAAACCAGTTTTCCATTCACTGAGTTCTGAATCATTTATTTATTCTCTTCGAACTCACATTCATTCTCGTTTTCTAGTATCGTCTAGGAGTAGGATACTTGCTGTTCTGCCATTGAAAAGTTCAAAGCGGCATATTGTTTGGTTACTTTGAAATGATAAATTGGCTATTCTGATTTTTTAAATTTAAAAATGAAAGTTACTATTCAGAAAATAAAAAGCTAATTTAGAGACGGAAAAAATTTGACCGAAATCCCCGCCATCGAAAAAGATATTTTTATAGCAATAACAAATAAAAAATTTTACTCATGCTAATGCCAACAAAATATACTAGTACTGATCCAGCGCTTCGCGAGTGCAGGTTCTAAATTCCCCCAAAATTATCTTTTAATTAATCTTAGTTTCCCCCATACAGTACTGTCAAAAGCAAAAAAAAAATGTTTTCAAATATATCAGTTTAATAATCAGAAGTAAATTTGACATTGTTATGTTTTAAAAAACTCAAGCTCCCTTCTTTAAGTTGGTTTGAACTTTGCGTATATACTTTTTTTTCTTAATGCCCTACAAGATTGTGATTTGCAATGATATTAGAATGTTTTTGGTTGGTTAAATATTAAACAAAAATAAACTACATACACTAACACTAACATAAAATAACTAAAATTTCGGGATTTGTAGAAAACTTTTTTTATTGTCGTTAAGTTTTCCAATAAATAGATGCATGTAGTTCTTTTAAATATAAAATATAAGTTATTGTTTTAAATAATAAATATTTCTTATTCAACTCAATTTATAGAAAAAGTTAAATAAACATTTTAAGTTTTAAGGTAATTAACGAAAATTACAAGAATTTTTACAAAAGCTCTTAAAACAATTCATTGAGGTTTCCTCGTTGCAAATATAGATGGCTGCGTTTTTGTTACATTCTCTAAACGAACTCATCATTAAAGTATTTACTGTTTATGATGATATAATTGATTTTTAAGTAATCGTATCATTTTTGAATATACATTTTTCTTCTTTATTTTTTGTGACTTTATATAAAAAATGTCTTTAAATTGGTAAAAAATTCAACTATTTACATATCTAAGAAAACCATGATAAAGCTATACGTGATTTAAAATTTTAAATGTATATATTATATTTATAAAACACACGTACTCGTGAAAACCTTGAAAAAGTTATTAAAAGATTAAATTGGTTATTTCTAAAGAATCATTTTTTATTTGGGTACCGTAATTACTTGAATTGATTTACTTGTGCAACGAAAATTAATCCGATTATAGGCAACCAGTCAAAAAAAAACTTTATTGTTCAACCAATTTGACGCAATTTTTCTCTTAAGAGCAATTAAGAGCAAAAACAAAGCAATATACTTAAAACACGTCTTTAATGGTGCATTAAAAAACAAAAAATGGTCTAAGATCAATCAATACTACTCGTCGTTTTGAACAGTTCACATTTAAGGTTAGTAAAACAAGCTAGAATCGAGATATAACATTGAAATTTTGCATGTGCGTTGACAACACTCGTATCCATATGAGGAAAAAGTTTTGTTTGTGGAACATTAATGAGAAAGGTGTTATGCAAGGTTAAAGTACTATTTGCTAATTTGCATCATATTTTGGCCGACCTTGGGTTTCCAGCAAAAACTGCGACCCCTAAATATTCTTAGATTTCGACGAAACTTGGTATACACCTATAAAATATATATACCTACTTATATTAGAGCCGCCAAATTTTTCTTAATAAAAGTTAATGAGATAATCACTAATTAATGGTAAATTTTATGGTTTTTTACCATTTTTTCAAAACTGCGACCCCTAAATATTTTTTTTTCTTAAAAATAAAAATTCTATATTATTTTTATCGGATTTCACACCACATATTAAAAAGCCGCCTCGAAAAAAAATATCGTTGCAAAATGGGACACCCTAGGCTTGCTGTAACGCAAGCCTGGACACTAGCACCGTGATGCGAGCGTTGCAGGCGGCTGCCAGTATTTTCCCCCTACCTATTGTAGGGGCGATGTATCACCTTTCGCTTAGTACATTATGCTGTTTGTATGCATTTTTCATGTTTGGTAAGCCAGCTACAATTTTGCTTTTTACTATTTATGTTTTTTTCGTACAATTTTTTTTAAACACCAAAATATCCTAAAAGGTTTTAGATCAACACAAACAATAGTCTGAGTAAGGCTTGGCGAAGTCTTTAATTTTTTTTACTTTTGGTTTCATGAAGTTAGAAAGTATAGAACAAGATACAGTTCTATATTTCTTGTAATACCGTATGATTAAATGTACGGGCTTAATAGACGACAAGATAAACACTACACCAAGTATTATTTTTTATTACATACATACATTGTTTTTTTATTAATGCTAAGGAATGTAATTTAAAATAATCGGCCAATTCTACATCGTACAACAAATGAACAAAGGAAATAGATAAATGATTCAAATGGAAACCAAATATAAGGAGTAAAAGTAAAGATTGTTGTCATATACAATTTTCCAGTAAGATTATACGACCAAATTGAATTGTGTTACATAAGCAAATTAGGTATAAGTTAATTTATTTCCAGTTACCCGGATCAACATTTTAACAACACAACACAAGAACCAAATTTTAGATGTTTTATTATAACAAAATATCAATGAAGGAACATTTTTATTTTAATTTAATTTTTGAAATTGAGGATTAGATAATATCATAAAGCCCTTAAAGGAAAAAAAATGAGACTATATGAGGCCATCATCGTGCTATTTTATACATTAAATTCAGTAAGAAAATAATAATAAGACATTACGTTCTATACCATCTCGTTTTAATTTTTACCTTCTGTTTAGCTTTTTTGTTAAAAATCGATTACCTACATACATATATCAATGTAAATTACGAAAATACAATATATATATATATATATATATATTATGTTATTTACTTTTTTTCGTTTTTTTAAACGCTGTTTTAATGCTAGTGCTTGGAGTTTGCTAATATTTTTTTCTGATGGTAAAAAACGGAAACTAAACGAGTTTTATGTCCTGATGTTATATTTAGGAGATCCATGTACGGTCTTATTGTGTATTTTATGATATAAGTCGTAGCGAACTAAAATAGAAGTGAGTTTGCTTGAGAACTGGCTATTCTGCATAAATATCAGAGAGGTCATCACTGTCAGAAGAAGTGATTATTTATTTTTTAGTTTATGTTGTGATGATTTGTGTTAGTGATGATAAGTTTTTAGCTAGTCAATTATGTATCTCACAAACACACACCTATAATATTGTATATTCTCTCTAACCAAAGATTCAAAGATAAATCTAAAAGATAAATTGTTTAAAGATTGATGAAGTTTGATTCCAAAAATTAATGGAAAAAGATGTACCAATTGGTAATTCACGTACCTTCAAATTTTTGTATTTTTCAAATTTTTGGTTAATTTTGTCTCAAAGTTTAGAAACGTTGAGTTTGTTTTAACTTTTTTAATTTTTAAATTTAAACAGATAAAAGACTTGAGTAACTATAAGAATGTATGCCGACAATGGAGCTCGTTCGAAGTAGTAAGAAGAATTGCTATTTAGATTATCCGGTAAAATATTGTATGATGTATGATCTGAATCTCGAATTAATGTAGGATATTTTCTTTTGAACATGAAGTTCAACCAATTCATTTTGTTGTGTTTCAATATGAGATAAATTGGCGGTACTGGTCTCAAAAATGCGTATTAGCTCAGATAATGAAGATTGAGAGAGTTTTTGTTTGGAGATGTGATAACGTGTTGTACAAAGTTTTCCACTCAAATTATGTGAGGGTGTAGATCTTTTATTTCTTTCTCAATTTTAAATGTATGTATAAATTCTTAGCAAACAATAAATCCTTTCATTTTAAGGGAGGAATCCAAGAAGTAAGTTTCTTTATTTTTTTACTTGTAGAGTTATTCTTGTAGTGTTATTCATTACTTGTAGAACACAATAAATCGTTCAACGTTCGACTTTTTTCTTATGCGAAGGCTAGAAGGAGTTTTTAAGTGGTTCATTTTTTTATAATTTTTTATTTATTGAATAGATTTTACTGGAACTTGGTATTTGACACAGTTCTTTAGCTGTTACATTCAAAAATGTTGCCCTTGTTTTATCCTTTTTTTCTTCTACCATTAAATCATTTTTATTTGATGGGGATTGATAGGCTAAAGAAGTTTGTACTATTTGATTCCATAATCATAGTTCTACTTTAGTTATCTATTACCCTGTAAGCACAGTATAGCTATAAGATATCTTTGAGATAGTTTCAAGTGTTGTTACTATCTTTGGACCTTTTCTCTTATAATATATTCTTAAGATATCCATAAGATATCTTATTTTTGTCGCTAAGTTATTGGTCTAGAGAAAAGTCATAGCTTACTTAAATAGCATTTGAATGTCTCAAAAATACCTCATTTTATTGACATAAATCTTAATTTCTCTCAGATATTTCAAGTTATTTTTCAAAAAAATAAAAATAAAAATAAATTCGTGTATACTAGTACGGCTTACAATATAAATACATGTTTGATGCCATATATCGTACACCGGCCATAGCTGGGTGGATTAAGCGCCTGGCACCTTATGCCGAAGGTTAATGGTTCGAACCTCACTGCCGGTATAGTATTTCTGTGAAAATGAGCGTGGTGTCGTGCACGGTAGTAAGACAGGGAGGGCGGAGATGGAAGAAATTTTAATTTTTTAATTTTTTTTTATTGATTTTAATTTTAAATTATTAAGAGATCTTCAAGTTATCTTATAAGCCACCATATAGACTGTCAATTAGTTATTCATGAGATAACTATGCGATATCTTAAGATTAAATTCCAGTCCAATTCAATTCATCAATAAGATATCTTACAGATATACTCTGCTTACAGGGTAATTTTATTTCTCCTCCACTATTTTCCCTTTCATTTTTATTAGGATAATTCCTTTTGTTCTTGACCTAGGACCACTTAATTATACTATGGGCTATAAAAAACTAACTTCTCATTTTTAAATAGTTAAATAAAGGCAAAGAGAACCTGTTCCGTTATGATGTTTCTAATAAATAAAATAATAGCCTGTGTATGGTACCAATTGAGACAGTTTTTCCAGTTAGTTTATAACCTTTACGTAGGTAATGAGGTTTTATTATTGAATTGTGTCCGTGTAATCGTGTTTTTGGTTATCTCTCTAAGCAAACACTTCTCTTTCTTTGTAATTGCCTAGGTTTCTGGTTCTGGATTTGACTAAGGCCACCTCCGCAATGCAAACCTCCCATGAAGGTAAAGCACAAATGTGATGGAGAGAAGCTTGGAAATGGTGGAGGAGTTGGTGCAGAATATCTCTTGCCACCGAGAATTTTGCACCAAATTCTACTCAGAGATGAATAGTAGGTAAAGTGGGAGATGTTGTGTATGTGAACGGACAGCATCAACCATCTGCATAGCAGCAGCTTCCTCTAAAGGATCATGGAAGTATGTGATATGAAGCCGGGCATGTGGAGTCAGGTCGGCATCTGGAAAGAGAATGGTTTTATTAACTCAGATATAAATGGCTAAAAAATTTCATACAGTCGCTTTAATTAATTATTCGCATTTTGTCCTCATGACAACCGTGCGAGAACTTTCAAGCGTCAAGATGAAAACAAATCAGAAATCACTCGTCTCCGTTTATTATTATTCACCTGAATCGGGTTCGGCAACTAAAAAAGGTTCCGTGGTTTCCCACGAGAGCAGTTCAAAGTTTTCCGGCGGTTGGGTACTGGGTACCCGGTACCGGTTTTAGGTGGACAGCAAAAACTCTACTGATATAAGAGCTAAAGTGAACGATTTTATTTTAAACTAGTTCATAAGAATTGTTCTTCCTATATTGTATACGTCAATACATTAATTTTCATACAAGCCGGCTTAAAAACAGTGAATTATGGAACATAGCAAAACATAAGTTTTTGAACTAATGATTTGAACTAATGCATTAAATAAGAACATAAGAATGGCCAGATGATTAGTGGTCCAGAGGACGGTTGATTGACGAGACCAACATTGAAATGCCATCAGACTGCTACAGCAACTTGGGCAATCAATGAGCTGTTTCATATCGTACTACATAATACGTGGGACGTGGAAGGTTCCGCCACAATTTTTGATGACTCCGTCTGCACACAGTAATAAAAGGCGGAAATATAAAGACATGAAAAATAAATTATCAGTCCATACCTTGGTCTTCTTTTACTGAGGAGATGTAGAGGAAGATGGTACTTACTTCCTTTTGCGAAAGTTGGTGTTGGATTTTGATCGGATCAGGAGTTCTCCAGTGACCTATTTCGTAGGAAGGGGGATCCATTTGTCCATCTTTTTAGAACGCAGCACGTCATCTTTCTCTTCTCCTTCCCCATCACTCGTAAGAGTCCTATTTCTCTTCGTCTACCCTCTCATCGTTGGTTGAAGGGTCTCCTCATTCGCAAACTCGACCATTCACTTCCATCTTTGATACGAATGTTATCATTTGAGCTTAAGTTCAGTTATGTATAAATTAGTATAAAGAAAATACAACATATTTTAAAGGTTAAACAATTATACGGTTTACTTAAAATACAAAAATACAAAAACCAAAATCACATGGAAATGAAAAAAGCAAATGAATATATAAAATTAAAAATTAAACTCTTATCATTAAACCTAACCTACAAATAAAAAGCCTATCAGGATTTTAAAAAGCTTTATCTCATGCACATACTAATTTAAGTTTTATATAACATACATTTCTTTTAAATAACAATGTCAAAGAAAATTAGATGAATGAAAAATATTTTGGTAATAGAAAATTTACGAAAAAATCTAAATAAAAAATTGAAAAGTTTATTTTATGCAGTTTAAAACACTTGTTTGCATAATAAGAGCAAATCCAATAACATATCCATCATAATAAATATTAATAACAGTAAAACGATAATAAGATCCACATGAAAAACACTGATCAAATCATTGAAGAAGGGGACGACGTTTTGAATCCGTAACCTCTCGATTTGCAGTCGAATGCTTAACCACTGAGCGAGAAAGAGTTTTCCATAGAGATTTTAGGTTGATAGCAAATATTTATATTATAACAATGCATCATTTAACATTTGGGGATGAAACAGAGAAAATATTATGTATTTTAAACCATAGGTTTCTGAGTCAAGTAGGTATGTTTCACATGGACTTTCACAAATAATGAAATCCGGAAAAAAGTTCAGGGTACAAATTTGAATTTTATAAAACGAAAAAATGCTTTATCGATTAGTGAAATTCACAGGTCTCTATCGCTTATACTTTCGAAGATAAAGAACATTGTTAGTACAAATTTCCAACATATTTTAAACATTGATAAATTTAGGTAACCCATAACGGGAATTTGAAAGATCTTGTTATTCATTAAACAAGATCTTAAATTTATCATCCTTTCGGGTTAACAAAGGTTTCACTTATTTATTCAAATAAATCTTATTAGCAATTTATTAATATGGCAGAAAATTTTACATACAGTCACCACCCACCGGACTTAAAAGTAAACTAATCATTTCCCCATAAGCGCATAACTTTATTTTATGGCTGAAATTATCTAAATTTAACGATGTTATTTTTTCTGATTTTTCGAGTCAAATTGTATCAATCAGCTAAAAGAATTAATTATACCATCATTGATCAATGAGCTTTACTTGGCATATTAAAAAAATAATAATAAATAGATTCACTTGTACTCGGCATAGGTGAGCAAAATCTTCGTTTCATTATTCGTTGGTTCTGGTGTATAATGAACCGGAAGCAGATATATCCTGATAACCGAGCGAGGTATGTATGGTTTTTAGTACGATTTGTTCCATTTTATATATATATATATATATATAGTTCTTAAAAGAATTATTCGGGATAATATACGTACAATTATTAATATGGCAAAACTTTATAAAATATAGTTATCGGAATAATTCGATACTATGATATTGTTGCGTAGAAAAATAAATGTGGCTGTAGATTCATGACAATAATGAGAAAGTATTCACTTTTAATACGGACAGATATCGTGTTCTGTTTGGAGCAAAATTTTAGATTTTTTAGTACACGACGAAACAAAAATAAAATTAAACATTTTTTTACTTAACTGGCGCAACGGTTTTCTTATATAGCGATCATGCAATCAAGCAGAACATAATTGTTGGAAAATGTTCTATAAATAGAGGCGCATCAAAGAGTGCTGTCGCGATACTGCTCATTGAGAGGCACTATTAGCGCCAGCCTTGCAACAACAACCATTGTCTGCTCCAACTCGGTTGAATTGGTTGAAAAAAATTAAGTTAGTTTTTGCCTGAAGAAAAACATAACCTGTCAAGATCCTGTCATAGGATATCCTGATGGATTTTTTAAATCGTTTCTTGTCATATTGGCATGGTAATATTAGACCAATAAAACCCAAACATTCTAGCCATTTATATATATTATAATGAGCCGATTAAAAACGGTTTCCATACTATTGATTTGCTATGTAACTTGTCTAAAAATTAAAGTTAATAAAAATCGACTGACAATTTTTTTTGCATTTATCAAGTATTATTACAAGTATTGTGTGTAATCGACTTCAATCCGATCATGAATTGAATCAACCTTATGTTCATGTAAGAAAAGACCCTCAGAAAGCAAATCATATTGTAGCAAAGACCGCCAGTGCTTATTCGGATTTACTCATTTATCCGTGGATTCAACAAGTGTAGCTAAATTAAAAATAGTGTTACCGTTTATTAGACACCATTTAATAAACTATATTTATACCAAATGTTTTCATTGTTCATGTTTCCATAACCCAACAGCAAGATGGGTCTTGAAACGGGTTGTTGACAAAAAGATAGGCATACGGTAAGTCGTTTAAATATATATAGTCTCTGTAATAATGCCATAACGAAAACCGTCACGATTTTCCCCATGGAAATTATGTACACTTCCAATCGAATCTCCAGTCTTCTCGGACAATTTCAAATATTCCCTGTGAAATTAAGGGCAATTCTCGTGGTTCATCATGACATTTTCCTGGATAGCTCAGTATTTTCCCCATCTCTACGATGGCAAAGTCTAACTTGGAAATTGTGACACATTTGTATTTAAAACACGGTATGTAAAGACAAATTAAAAAATAAGTGTGAAATTTGTTTTTAATTTTTTAATCAATTTTATTACCATGACATCTATCAATTATAAGGCCTTCCATGCTTCGAATGTAAAAAATTAACGATTTTTTCAGAATGTATTTACACCAAATGACGGCACAAGGGTAGCAGGCTACTTTTGTATTTTTGTTATTTTCGGAATCCGAATTCAGTTCGGAATGTTACCGAGTGAAAAGTCATATTCCGTGCCGAATCCGATTTGACGGTATATATATATATAGTGGCTAATTTTATATTTAAGTGGCTAATTTTATTAAATTAAATTTTTGCTGGAAGGACCGTCGAATATATATACTTTGAGAGACTTTATCGTCTTTTGCAGTATTTCACTTCCGGGAAGTTCACACACTTACGCCATCTCATATCCATTATAATAATTTTTAAAAGACGAAAGGAAGTAAAGCAGGGCAGCCACTTTCTGAGTTAGTTGCTATGGCTCTAGAATACTATCAATACAAAAAAGAATCAAGCAAATACAGGAGACTATTTAAGGAAATTTTTATAATGCACTTCTCATTGATAATATTAAAAATGTAAACACATTTCAATCATTAGGTTTTTCTCCAACGAAAAAAACCCCGCTAAATGATGTATTTGACATACTAACTTTTCGGAGAGAATGTACATTCATCGTGAAATCAAAGTTCATGTCCGATACGACCATTCAAGGTTGGCGGCTCTCCGCTAACAGCCTCATTTCTCTTGGCGCTTTTAATAATTTCAATCATGATCCTGTAGAGGTATTTTTTATTTTTGCATGTAGATTTTTGAATAAATATACTTATTTCAACTCTACGTTAAGATTGGATCACATAAATTTTTTAAATCGTCCCCTCAATTGACGGTCATCCTACTTGCACATCGTGGCTTCATCTATCCAGGATCCTCTTACTCTACAATTCGTCGAAGATGCAAATAAATTGGTTTCATTCATTCAAAATTCCGCCATTATTTCTGCCCAATCCGATAGGAGTTTTTTTTTTATTCATAGTTCGCGCCAATAGTCGAGCTAAAATCAGCTTGGATCGCAATAGTCTATAATCGAGTAGCTGGTCTCAAAGCCTTATTGGGTGTGTTGCATTAGTTCCTCTACTAAACTCTTCTGCCTTGCTTAATGTATCCCAATGGTCGTAGTAGTACTTTGTTAGTTAGTACTTTGTAAATTTGTAGATAACTTGAATTTGTAGCTGGACGCTCTAACCACTAGTCTGTGGCGTGATGTGGGAGAGGCTCCTAAATAGAGATATATATTGTTCTTTGGGGCTGAAAATGACAGAGCTTCAATAAAAAGTAGCTTTAGATTAACTGTAGCCTATCAGCAGGTCTTTTATTTATGCCCATATTCATTAATATTTAGAAGCTATAGTATAAGTATGTGTCTTAAGGTGTCTTATTCATCGGATGTTATAAAAAGTGGTAAATAAAGTCATGTACCCCAGTCAGTGCCATTGAGAAGGTTGAGGGACTCCATTATACACACCCCATAAGCCTTTGAAGCAAACTGCACGCTTGCATAGGGTAGCGTTCCCGGCGGATTTTTTTCGAACTAATGGCGCCAAAGTTGAAATCCCTTCATTTTTTCCGTCCAAAGAGCCAAACAAATTTCTTTGACTATCCTTTCGAAAATTAGGATTTTTGACCCCGTACGATTAAAAACTTGAAGTTGTGAAAAATAAAAGTAATAGAAAAAATTAGAAAAGAAAAGAAATTCTAAACTTTATCTGGGTTTGATACCACTGTATCTTACTACGCTTCTGTCTAGGAACCAGTACTCTACCGCTGTTCCAATATTTGCTGACAATCAGTGCTTAAATCTAGGATATATTTGTTGTTGCGAGGGGATAGTTTCAAGTGACGACCGGTAGATGTCGCTACCCTATGCAAGCGTGCATTTTGTTACACACCCGAAGTGAAAAGTTGCTTCAAAGGCTTATGGGATATTTAACATGGAGTCCCTCAACCTTCTCAATGGCTCTTCCCCAGTAATCAGATGTGAATGTTCTTCTGTGGAAAATTCTGAAGAAATAATACCGCATTAACGCATTAACGCATTATAATCATTTAAAGTGTTAGCATACAGGTTGTATAAGCTAGCTTGTTATAAAAACGACGATGTGAGATAAAAAAATCGAGAAGAAGCAAATAATTGGAGGAATATTCCACCCTCCCTCTCTTCCCTTTGATTTAAACTTATTTTCATTATTGTGTCAATGTTGTAATCCTTTTATTGAGATAACTGAAAAAGTGTAATCATTTGTTGTTGAGCATTTTTCTTATTATTTTTTTTTTTCGTTAACACTTATATTATTAACATAAGGGCTTTTGAATATTCGATGAAAATGTATTTTCAATGTTGGTTCTGGCGTGGCCCGATGTGCATTGTAGCATTGCATGTATATTGGGTTGCTATTTTTGCCGTGCTACCTAGGAGGCCGGCAGAAATTTTAGGAAAGTAATTTGCCCTGTAATATTGAAAATGTTTTATCACTGTTTTGTTGCATTTTCAATAAATTTTTTAGAACACTTAATCGAAGTAGCTGAAAAGCATCCAGTACTTTTTGGCAGAGCAACCGAATCTGAGTCCTTTTTTCCTCTTAGTGCAGCCAATGCTTGTCGTTGGAACTCTTCAAGGCTGTTCATTGCCCATATCAATTTTGACAGCATCTTTTTTTGTAATAAGCTTTTACTGCTGCAATGATTCCTTGGTCCAGTGGTTGGTGAATCGACGTCGAATTTGCGGGGAAAAGAAAACTAGAACCTAAATTTTTTGTATTAAAGTATATGTTTTTTCTTCAAAATTTATATTATTTCAATCTTTACCCGACCACTATGATCAACGCAAGTTGCGTCATGTCCAGAAAAATTTCCATGACTAACACTACTGGTTCTTCGGTCCGTTTCTTTACATCAGGCAGAGTAATTTCATTCCACCGCATCTTATAAATTTCTTTAACCACCCAGGCACTCTTTTGGTTGAAATAGGGAAGAGGAGGCTGTCCATCTCTGAAACAATGAGTCGTCGACAACTCCCTAAGTTAAAAAAAATAATATCTTGATATTTATTCGATTTTTCTAGAAACTCACCAGTAGCATTGTAACAAAATACAACAGTAAGTTTATCATTTGCTTTAAAAGCCTTAATTCCACGAACTGACTGACAGGTTTCACTAGGAGATAAATATGTATTCAAAGGTATAGCTTTGTAAAAAAGAGCCGACTAAATATTAATAATGAATTCAATTAATTAGTCTTGAAGGTCCTCTCGAAATGTGTTCATCTGATCTGCAAACTGTTCTTTTCTCACTTCTCCTCCCTCTCCATAAAGCTTAATAGACTTCCCAATACTATTGCGTTTCCTCCACCTGTGAAACCAACCATCGGATGCCTTGAAATCTGTTACCCTTTTTTCTCTGCGTCGAAGAGTCCACGAGCTAGAATAGGAGATCGAGAAACAGGCAAGTGTTTGCATCTGAAGAAGGGATTTCGCATCTCTTCAAACCACTTCATTAAATCACGCTCAATCTCTGAGAATCCAGGAGCTATCTTAATTTTTCGACGATGGTGGAAGTGTGCCGTTTTCTAAGGAAAGCTGTATCAATTCTCTGGCTGCCCCTTCTGAATTTGGGTTTTTGAAACCCCAAATTGTTGTGCAACATCTCGTTGGGAACAGTTCGATCACTTTTAACTTATCTGTTATAGTCAAGAATTTTCTTGAGCTGCGTTCCTTAGTAAATTTCCTAACCAGAAGACCATGTGCCATTATAAACAGTCACTGATTGTATTTTCGTAAATGTCATAATAACCCGATTCATTGGAATGTTACTAATTAATGTTGCACCTGTTTGTTATTTAAAAATAGAAAAGCACACCGTAAAGTTGCATTAAGATGAATATTTTCATCACTTACCATAACATAGGTGTCACAAAAAAAAGTTTTAAAAAATACGTCGGAACTAGGTTTCGAATCAAAAACCTTTGAGTTTTAAATCCTTATTTTCGTGCGAAAACTGTGTGAAGAAAAAAGCGGTCTTATAACTGCGATGGTCATATAAGCAAGTGGCCTTATAACCGGACCGGCACTCTGACTTGAAAAATATTTTATACATCATGTTTCATAAAAGCAAATTAATCCCAGTACAGTATAGAAATGCAGTCTTTCGCGAAACACATTTTGTTTTATGGTTCCTTAAATACAATTTATTACCATGAGCATAAATTAGAAGCCCTCTGGGTTTAGCCTTTACTTGGGTTGAATCTATCCAGTCCACAATCTTGACTTGGTTACCATATTTTTCTTATTTGCTCCTCTTCTTCAAGTCATAGTTTTCTAAGATGCTTTCCTTTGAGTCATGATCTTTTTTTTTAAGATCTTGTCCGTGTATTTAATTGAGAATGGAAAACCCCTGAACAAGTTCAAACTTTAGGTACCTCTAAGCCTTTAGGAGTATTGCAAGGAAAAGTTCATGAAGGAAGATTTTTAAGAATTATAAAAGTGTTTTAGATAAGACAATGTCATCGTATTTTATTGTTTTAAAAATAATTAAAATGTAAGAAAACGCAAGTACATACCTGAAGGTTGAGGCTAAAAATACTGGGCCGCAAGTATCACTTTATGCCCGGAATGGGTGGATGGTTGCTGTGGCTTAGCTTATGCTACTTGGCCTAAAAATTTCGTTTTCGGCCTAAAGTGAGGAGCACTTAAGGCCAGATCGACTATCAATATTTTGAAGTTTTATGATATTAGGAATCACAGTGTAATTTTTAAAAATCACTGTATTAGATAGGGTTTGATTCAAATTCACCAATTTTGTTACTGTGACGTTGGTGGATCCCACTGTTTTTTATGTTAGAGATAGTCCCAAACTGTACAGTGCTGGTGATCTTTAAAATAGTGATCGACATTTGTGATGACCAAGTGAGTCATAGAATCAACCAGTAGTTAGTTTACAGTTAGTTAGTTTGTGCCTATTGCAAACAAAGTTAGCTTTTAGGCTGAAGCCTCAAATAATTAATTGTAGAATATTTGAATATCCAACAATTAATAAATAATTACAAACAATTAATAATGAATATGAAAATAAGTCTCTGTGTGCACCTCCAGTCACCACGGTGTACACAGACACTGTTTCTCATGTTAGCAAAGAAGGTGAGTTATACCTTTTAATGTTTCCTATGAGCGGCTTTAAATCTGCTCCATATATGGTTCAGAGGGACTATGTGGAAATTAAAAGAATAAAAATAAACAGGAAGATATCACAGTCAAGGCAATGACTGCAGCTGATGAAAATAATGGGATTTAACCTTTTTGTTGAATTACCGTTTTTTAATCTACACTTGGTATTTTCGTACACATTTTCTTTTTCAAATTTAGACTGCTTCAATAACTGCACCATCAACCCCAATTGATCAAGAAGAAAAGAATCAGACCGTGCGTCCTAACAAGAAACACTACAATGGTACAGCTTTCCAAATCGCAGACCCATGGGAGCGTAGAAGCGTTATTAATGGAAATCCTCATGGGCCTGATTGCAAACCAATCTCGATAGAGATGCAAAAGGCTAAGCTGTGCAGCCAAGTGAAGAAAGAGGTCGTCGCCAACCGCTATGTTTCTGCTGCTACTGTGGCAGAGCAACTGCTTCAGATTTCAGAATCAGACTTAAGATGCTCAAGTCTATAAATACACATAGTTAGTTAATGAAATAAAGTATACAAAATTTTTACTGTAAACAATATAAAACACAAAAAATTAAAATAATCATAAGTTACGTTTTTAATTTTCACAATCTTCAATTAGCAGTTTATGAGGGGATATAAATTTTGAATCATCGAATACTACTCCATCGCAAAATTATGCAACTGAAGGCAGTTTCCAACAATTTTGAATGGCTGTAAAGTTTCTGTTTCAACATGGAATATTACACACAATTTTTCTTGGTTTCTAAAAATTAGTTATCTGATGAAAACTTGTTTGTGGCACCTCTTAACTATTAATGGGTGATAATCCCACTGTCTATGGGATCTTCCCATCCGGAATTTTAGCCATGCTAATTTTACCGAAAAACAAGACACGAGAGATACCCTTGATGGAGACCTGGTGGTTCAACAAACATAAATTGAACGAAACAGCTTTGAAAATTTAATCATTTCCCTGGACGAAAACCGGACGAAGGTATTGCTACATTGGTCGCTCAGCATAATAAAAGACTCCAAGAAAGGGAATTTTTAAAATTGGAAATAAGGACAAATTTATCAATGTACGCACATTGAATAACCACATTTAAAAAATTTGATATTTATATTTCAAATAACGCATTTTTGCGTGATTCAATAAGTAAAGGGATACAATGCGGAATCAGAAAAGTAACTTGCTGCCACTGAATCTTTTATTACTTTCATATCTACTGATATTAACCATCCGGCTTGCAAACATCTTACTACTATCACATCTTCTACACAAGTTGGTAAAACCTTCCAAATTGCATTCATCCTACTACTATCATGGCTCCACCTCAACTTGCGTAGGACTTCTGGCCTTCATCCATTCTACTAATAAAACAGTATCATATACTTGGGTTATTATTAAGTATCTTAGCAGGTGTTTCTTGCTTTATATCGCCACTATTGTTTGATTTATGTTTCTACCGCGCATTTCTGTTGCAAAGCGAACAGATATAAATTTAGGGCTAGCTAAAAATTAAGTATACAATGTTGAATGGAAGCATGATAACCACTTCAAGTAAGAATTTCTAAATTAAGACTAAATAATTTTATGTTGCTTATTTCTAATGAACTCTCCAATGTGTCTTTGAGCAAAGAAAATTGAGTATTTCTTGTTTGTGTTATTAATGCTCTATTACGAATTGCTGACTGCATTGCAGTACGTGTGAAACAGGATGCAAGTGGCTCTCTCTCTTGATTTCTCGGTCTCCTTTTTTCTCCCCCGTAACATTTGGTAGGCAGAAGGAGGGATCGACACCGCCGAAAGAGAGACATCGTAAGCAGTTGTTTACTTTCTAAAAGGGCCTTTGCTCTAATGAGAAAGTTTTGCATACTTTCTGAAGGGGTGATTGCTTTAAGAAGAAGTTGTACGTGCTTTCGGAGAGGGCTATTGCTCTAAGGGGAAGTGTGTCTGTATTTTCTGAAAGGACGGTTGCTCTAAGAAGAAGTTTAGCCAGCCTGAAAGCAGAGAGCCTTTAAACAATTACAGCCAGTTAAAACATTTTCCTGATTACTGGCGGTAGCCTATTCAGTAGCTGTCGCATAAGTATCATTCGAAAAATACCGGCAGCAGAAGTTATGTACCTATATCCTTGAATACTTAATTATATCTCTTTTAGATCCGAAGATTATTTTTAAAAAACCACACCGGTTTATATAGCAGTAACCAATTATAGGAATCAAAAAAATTAATAATAACTTAGCGTTATTTTGAACTTTTTTTCTTTCTCTTGATGTGGACTGAGTCCGATTTTTTTAAAAATATTTTATTAAATCAATCATGCTGTGGCACAACACTTTTCTTTGATAAATAAGCCTCTTTGTTGAAAATATTTTTAGTTAAAAGATATATATTATTTACGTGTATATCATTTAAAAATAAATCGCTATATTGGATATTTGGTAGACGAGAGAGAATTTGGACGCAAAGTTATTTATTTGTGTGATTGTAAGATATTTGTGTGCAAAGCAATTTATTTATCTGTTTTTGCGCTCATTATTTTACAAGCACCTCCAGTTATGATCAAAGTACCACCATGTCTTTTCAATTTGATATGTTTCAAATGCTACTATGCCTTTTTCTACTTATTACTCTTAAAGCTTATCGATGATGCAACACTACAAAAGTATATCTAATTTTCTGAATTATTCCAAAACGTTCGAATTCTTTATTTTAAAAAAAAAATATTAAATAATTTTCAGGTAAAACATACTATTAAAACCGTAACATGTTATTTTAGTAATTTTTTTAGAAGTAATGAAGTAACGAAATAGTATCGTTGAATTTGTTGTTAACTAGCTTAACTATAAACAACAAATAAACATAAGACCACTAACGAATACAATTACTATGGTTAACATTTTTACCATACTGTACTCTATTTGTATTGACTGACGTTCATGCGCTCAGAGAATTCTACAATCAATTCTTCTTCTCACAATAAATCCTATATAGGCTGCTTACCGCATTGTGGTTTTCCATTATTTAAGTTTCCTTATCTATTATTGCGTTTATTATTCTATGTGCACACAGGATTATTTTTACGAGGGAAATGGTATTAACGAGTTTACATTTTGGAGCTTAATATGTTTTAAAGATAAATGCCTGTTACAGCTCAACTTAAAGTTGGATGTGGCTTTAGTAGCAAATGTAATAGAGATGTTTTACTTCCACTACTATTTTTCAAATTATTAACACTGGTTTCCAGAGTGAAGGGGAGTTGTATGGCCTTAATTAGTGGAAAACGCGTTCCAAATGGAAGTCGGAAAGCATTTCCAAAACAAACCAATCATTTAATATGGTACAATTTTTTTGTTGAATCTGATTTCGAAAAGAATAAAGCTGTACATTATGGAGATAAAACGACTTAAAAATCAAAAATTAAAATTCGTCGGCCAACTTTGGTTACGCTTTCTGGGTGTTCGAGTCGTAAAATATTTGATTAAACTCTTGTATTCTATGGGTCAGGTTATGATTTCTCTAGGCCCAACCAAAAGCTTCTCCTAAATTTAAAGGGTTCATTAGATAAATTAATATATTTAAGATATCCTATTTTCTCAGATTCCTACCTTATATTTTACCATTAAACAACGACTAGCGGGGAAAAATTTACTTTTTTAGCTAGTTATAATTTAAAAAGAAGAAATATTCATTCAATTTTAATTTATGTTTGTTTATTTGTCAAAATACTAATATTATCTATATATAGGAGCGCTGGAAATTTAATGAAAAATTATGGCGCGAAAACGACTAAAATGGGTCTTCACCCCTATGGGGTCATATTTATCTTCCACAATAAAATGTCTTTTAGTTTATTAATTTAGTTGATGTAAAAGAGAGGGCGATGTAAAGCAACACAAAATAAGCTCCCCTTTAAACGTTCTAAGAAAGTTTGAAACTTTTTTTTGTTTTGTAGATATTGGGCATATTTTTAAAATTTATTTTGTATTTTTTAAAGAATTTTATCTGGAGCAAGAATTTGAATAATGCTCTCCTGTCTATATTTTTTAGTAGCAGGGCCACCTTTGTTATTTTTGGTCTGATTGGAGAAGCGTAAGAGATTGAAATCAAGGGACCTATCTCTTTTATATTTTTCTTTGGGCAGACCAGCTTTCTGCATAGTGTATTCTCCGTTGTTGCTATAATAATGAAAACCATTTGCATAAATTAAAAATATATTTTATACAACATCAAACCTACAAATATATCGCTAAACTAGTAGGGTTTCTAAGCTTCTACAAAACGACGAATATTTAAACAATTTGAACATACCGTGCATCGAAATATTCTGTAATTTATCAATTGTTCTATTCCTCTTTTCGGACCATTGAACTTGCTTTGAGTCGACTGTAAACTTTTTTTAGTTGTTCTTCCGTAAAATATTTGGAACTTGTAAATTCCTCCTTCATTTAACTTAAAAATCACTAATTCGTTTACACTTCAATGTACATAATTAACATAATAGTATCAATTGTTCTATTCCTCTTTTCGGACCATTGAACTTGCTTTGAGTCGATTGTAAACTTTTTTTAGTTGTTCTTCCGTAAAATATTTGGAACTTGTAAATTCCTCCTTCATTTAACTTCAAAATCACTAATTCGTTTACACTTCAATGTACATAATTAACATAATTAATACATTAAACATAATTAATATACATTTAGTGATGGCAATTCGATACAGACTCCTAAAATGAAAAAGTTTCGTTGATCAGTTTCTCCTTATTGAAATTTATTCAAATGATATTTTCTAAATTTGTTTTTTAGAGTTGGATCTAGAAGAAAGAGTGAAGGATGCGGGGTCTCGTGTAGGAAAGGGGCACCCCTCGTCCCGGGAGGTTAAAGTATCCTCCCTTTTCGAATTTCTACCTGCTAACTAGCAAAAGTGTGGGAAAACTGTGAACTTTTTTTTTTCTGCGCAGACGCAGAAAAGCGGGCGTAACATATAAAAGAGAGTTTCTGAAGATCCCCAACAAGTTTGCTACTTGGCAGGCAGATTTTTGAGTCGGCAATACCTTCAACCTCCCGGGGCGGGGACAAGGTAAGACCCCGCTCCTCCACTCTTTCCTCTAGGTTGGATAGAAATTAGTTATATACCGGTTTCCAATTGAACATTATTGTCATATACGCATTGAAAGGCTTTCTTTGTTCAGGTCTTGAAGCAGCTGTAAGCAGAACGGCTTTGGTTTCTTCTTAATTTTGCACGGCTTTTCCGCGCCACGTTCAATTTTCGAGCGACATACCCTTTTCATATAATTTTTAAAAAAATGTTTTGTCTGCGGTTCAAAGGTTTTGGAATTCGAATAACCTGCCATTAGCTTCTTCCTCGTATAACACGCTAAGTAAAATACATTTTTCTTATTGAATTGGGGCGAATTAAACAATGGTTAGGTAGAAATCGATGAAGCTTTAATTCTTCTTGAATTTTAATGCGGCACCATCAAGGAATGTCTGGTTCTCCATGACATTAACGGCCTATATACATCAACCATCCTGTTTTGCATTGATCAATGCATTTTGGATAAGCTCAACCAAGGGCGTTTTGATCGAAACGACGTAGTACAAGTATGCCATTTCGACAGACTTGTTCGTGTCAGCGGCTTTTGCTTGGCAGACGCCCATGTGTGCGTGCGATAGCTCAACAGAATTATTAGATAAAAAATCAATAAAAATTAACATTCAAAATTGTCCACACCACAAAACATAAAATAACAACACACAAAATATAAAACTCTCACTAGTATTGGCTTCATCCACCTTGATAACCTAACAGTCGGTTACTCCATTGCGAAGCAAAAACCAGTGGCGAAATTCTCGATCATCAAAACGAGGCGCCAAAGGAAATTCATTCAGAAACTTAGAAATGGGAAAATTGATATTTTCTAAAATTTTAAAATACTTACACCCGTACTAACACACATAAATTTACATGACAAATGTAAGAACTTGATTGTGTAGTACACGAGCTTTTGGAATGGCGCCTCCCTTTAGAGAGCGAAATTCCGGTGTAGTGATAACGACGGGAAGATCGTAATCAGTGGATCGATTCTTTTGTCCCCTCTTGGGCATTTCCTTGCTTAGCTTCACAAAACCTACATCAATCATCTTTCCTTATTTTATAATGCGGCTCCGATACCTATAACAACAAAAATTATTATACTTGTACGTATTGGTAATTTAAGAAGAAGAAAAAATTTTATTCCTAAGAGAACAACAAGGGCGCATAGGTAAAAATTAAGATGTGGTTCTAAAGGCCACACGCATTCCCTGCAAAATTCTTTTTCACTTCATCTTCGATACAAGAACTTTTCAAAGACCTTGACATCGGGATTTCTCCGTAACACACATAAAATTTATGGGCATTGCATTCTTCTACCCTGCACCACAAATTAAAAAATTTAAGTAAACAAACAGCAGTATTATATACTGAGAGAGAAACTTACTCTTTACGGATCTTAATTTGATGAGATTCTGGGGATGAATCCAACAAAGACCGGCCATCTCTCTCCATAATGCCCCCAAGATTTGAATCTTTGGGAGATCCAGAAGAATTCAAAGCCCAGTAAATTCAATTTAAATATTTAATTCGATTTAAATATAAGAAATATTAATACCAACTTAAGTTTGTAAAAAGAAACTTTAAAAAATCAGAAGAGGGCTGCAAGCGGATTGCTTTGCTATCATCTTGAGAGTAATTATTCTCCAACAGCTGATAAATTATTGCCAATTTTAAATAGTAAATAATAAGATATATTTATATGAACGATGTATTTAAAAATTTTGATACTTAATTACCATTTCATGTTTTTTTATGAACAAGATTCACTAAAAAGTGACGGGCTGGCCATTTTGCTTCGTTTCCCTTGGGACACTTAATAGGTTTTTCGTAAAAAAAACATGTCACGGAGCGCTGCATACAAAAATGTCACCTAGTAGATGGAAAAGGAAAGGATATAAATAATATAAAATAAGAATTTCAAGAAAAAAAAATTTCGTAGAAGATTTTTTTGCAATTTGTTGAACGGACCAGTCTGATTTTTTCTGCCTACACAAATCCAGACTCGAACACAAATTTATTTATCCGTTTACTGCTTGCAAAGTAGACATGTTTCACAAAAAATTGTATAAGCATGTCCCAGGTAACACAAAATCTATTACATACATCGCTAATACTATATTTGGAAATGTCTTTGTCTCTCATAGTATCTTTAAACCTGCAATATGTCTTGAATATGAAAGAAGATTTTTTGTTGTTCCGAGCTTCAAACCTTTTTTTATGCTTTGAAAATTGTCTAAGCATGTGGTTATTGATTGAAGGACCCGAATTATAAAAGTAACGGGATGTACCGGGAAGGTGTTTTCAGTGCCCATTTAGCTTGTATAATTACATATTTCTAGTATTTACAAACATACGGCTATTAACTCACCCCCTTGGTTCCTTTACGTTACAATCCGGACCAGTCTGATGGTTTGTGATTACACAAATCCAGACTTAAACACAAATTTATTTCATCCTCTTGCAAAGACACCTTTCACAAAAAAAATTTTAAGGTTGTGGTTATCGATTAAAGGACCCGAATTATAAAAGTAACGATATATACCGTGTAGGTGTTTTCAGGGCCCATGTAGCTTAAAAACATATAAGCTAGATATTTCTAGTATATACAAACAATCGGCTATTGACTCGCCACCATGGTTCCCTTACGTTACAATACGCATCAGTCTGATGGTTTGTGATTACACAAATCCGGGCTCGGGAACAAATTTATTTTATCCACTTGCAAATTAGAAACCTTAACACAAAAAATTGTATAAATATATGGTTATCGAAAAAAGGACCCGAATTATATTGGCTCAAGCACAAATTTATTTTATCCGTTTACTGCTTGCAAAGTAGAAACCTTTCAAAAAAATTGTATAATCAATGGTTATCAATTAAAGGACCCGAATTATAAAAGTAACGGGATGTACCGGGTAGGTGTATTCAGTGGCCATGCAGCTTGTATAAACTAGCTACCCTTACGTTAAAATCCGCATCAGTCTGATGTTTTGTACTTACTCAAATCTAGGCTCGGGAACAAATTTATTTAATCCTCATAGCATTAATGTTTCATTTAAATATGATTTTTAAATGTATTAATCATTACCATTTCCCACTATTATTGTAGTTATTTTATCTCTTTTTGGTTCATTTTCAAAATTCAAATCAAATTCACGAATCTCAATGTTATGGTAAACTACCCACATCAAAATTAAGAAAATAAAGACTACCTTTTTATAATCGCGCAAATTCAGATTCACATAGACTTCGATTTCTATACCATCAAAATCTGACATTTGAGATTGCATTATCCTTAGCTCTCCAAGGAAGTATAGGAAGAATAGTATAAGAATTTGTTTTGTTAAAATGAAAAAAAATTACCGAAACATGTTATACTAGCTTAAAAATATAAAGCGTAGTATTTACTACCTTTTCATGATTCCTAGCTAGGAATTCATACATGGGAAGGTGGTGAAACATCTCAAGTGAGCTTGTCACCAAAATTATTATACTAACAACTTTGAGTCCAGCTGCAACATTCATCATTAAATGCATCATTAAAACAAATAAAGTAAAAAATGCATACTCGGTAATACAATTTCCGTCGTAATAATGGTCCTGAATACAAATAGAAATAATGAACTTGATAATTTAGAAGGTAACTGAAAAAATGAAAAACAGTAAAGCTGTAAGCAACATAAGGGATTTAATGTAAAAGAAGAATGATTTGTTGATAAATTAAACTTATAATAAACAAAGCTTATAGTTGTTTGCTTTGTTTAAAAGAAGATACGATACCAAAGGCTCCTGCAATTAAGTAAAAAGAACCACATCAGAACCCTTGGCATGTTCGACCTCTCATTTTGGCTAGAAGTACGATGTTATAAAACCAGTAAATTTGAGCACTATACACATAACTGCTCGTATTCAAATGTTTATACGTACTTCCAAGCCAATGAAGGCTAGTGCAAATATGACATTGAAGAGGGAAATCATTAAAAGAATACAGTTATTTTATTCCTGTTTTCTAAGCCCAAGTCCGGGTGCTGACACCCTGATTATCGTCCACGGGAATACCAATGGGTCATATTTATCCTTAACATAGTTTTTTTTAGTTGATGCCTATAGTATACGAAATAAACTAATACTGTATTGACTTTAATTGAAACTAAGTGAAAATGATGTAAAGCAGCATTAAATAATCTTTCCTTTCAATGTTCTGTAGGAACTCTAGCAAATTTAGAATGATTCAATTCATAAGCACATAGTCACATAAATCAAATTATATATTACTGCACTTTGAAGAACTTTCAAAAGGAAATAACACAAAGAAAAATTGTATTGCATATTTTGCACCTTTTACAAGAGTTGAAAGGCAAGGGAAAATGACGCATTGCTTTCGAGAACTTATAGTTAAGTCAACTCAACTCATCATGATGTATTTCGTAATTATAATTTATTTTCAAGTTCTCTTTATATTTGATAAATAAATGGGAATTATATTGTAAAACAAAGTGAAGGTAATGCGATTTTTCATCTTCTAGGTCTATTATAACTGTTTAATACATAATCAGTTTTAAGTATTTAAAGTATTTTTTTAAAATTTAATTTAAAACAATAAGATACAAGAGTTGACATTGGAACTATAAAATTTTTTGTTTTTGCGCAAATTTGAGTATTTTTATCAACGTGTTACATTTTTCAATAGCTGAATTTGTACACACAATGACACGAAGTCTTACCAACTCATAAGCTTTAATTGACATTTAACTTGAATTTTTTTTTGTAAATTTCTTTTTTATGTTAAGGAAAATTCAATTTTTAATTTTTAAACAATATTTTATGTTCAAAATATTTGAATGGTGTTTAAAATGAGTATTATTTCAAAACCACTATTTCTTATTATATAATTTTTTATTTTCTTTACTTGAGAAATTTATCAGATGGCCTATTTTTTCAGGTTTAAAGAGTTGTAAAAAATTACTTTCCTAAACTGCTACAAGCCAGTTCAGGAAACTAAACTTTGTATACGTGGTTAAATTGACTAAATCTATGAAATAATGGTACAGGCATACGCATAAGAATCTCCCAAGATCTCCTTACTTCGACTTCAAACAGCCACAAACTCGACTTCAAACCTCCTGACTCCAACCTCTGACAGCAAGACGGAGAGGCTTTAGGAGTCGGGAGGAGGCAGAATCTCCATCCTAGTGTTCCGATGATGAGTCTTTGCTATCCGAGTGTGCTAACCTTTCCGATTTGTGTCCATGTCAATCAATGATAATTGTTCGAGAATAAAATAATTACCGACATGCTTGGAAAATAAATATTTTGAATTTGTTCAACAATGACTGACAATTCTCATTGCCGAACTTTTCCATAACAGCTTTCGTGGAAAGATGTTTGTTGTCTGTAATCTTGAGCAAGGTGCCCTTGTCACTCACGCCTGCATCTCCATGTGTCATTATGATAACCACACATGAATAAGACATAGTGCTCGGTCGTAGCAGCAAACTCGTTTATTACAAAGCCGTGTGGGTCTGTTAAGATGAAGGGAAAAAATGAAATCTTTATTAAATTGTTTGTTAAAAGGTGTGAGTACTCTTTCAAATTGATTATTTTTTTATTAATATTTGAAGAGCCCTCATTTGAGGTAAAAAAACCTTGAGGCTCCTTGAAATTCCTTGAAAAGAGGTGTGTTTATGTAAATCAATGATAAATTTACAATGTCAAGATTCAGGTATAAAAACAAGCACTTTTCTTATCTCAAGTTTAAGATCTTCATAAGGGAACACTTCATAGCCAAGTGCATCGAAATATCTTGCAGTTTTGGAAGTGATGTACCAAACCATTTCGGGTAATTTATGTCCGCCCGATGAATTTCTTGACGTTAAAAATAAAAGCACAGCCCCTGGGATTCTCAAAGACGCTGGGAAAGTTTGTAGAGACTCCCGATTGGAAATAACGGATATTAGTAGTGAAATTGCTATCATTTTCAATAGTGTGGAAAGAAGAGTACGAAAGGTACGTGAGAGCTGAGAGGCTTCATGACTAGAAATGAGCGCGTCGCTATTTTACCGCTCTCTATATGTCGATGTGCTGCATTGCACCAGGTAAATCCTTTGCTTGATTGCTTCCAAGTTTCCGACTGTGGAGACTTTCGACATAGCCATGGAGAAGGTTGAGGGACTCCATTATACCCACCCCATAAGGCTTTGAAACAACTTTTACACTTCGGGTGTGTAACAAACTGCACGCTAGCATAGGATAGTGACATCTAGCAGTCGTTATTGGAAACTATCACTTGGCAACAACAAATATATCATATATATTTACGAGGACAAACAGCAAGCGTTGGTGCAGTGGTTTAGCATTGACACCAAGAGAGCAGAGTGTGTTGAGAAAGTGGTATCGGCTCCAGATCAAGTTTTAACATTTTCTTTTATATTTTAAATAAATAAATAATAAATAACAGCCCGCAAATTTCGGCCGAAGCGTGGAAGCCAGGAAGCTTAGTCTAAAGTTGTCCATAAGAAGCAGACTTTATTACCCCACCTGGTGGGAAATGTGGATTTCTTTGTAGATACCTGTACATGATTTTTTTTAAGCTAATCAGGTTCCGATTTACTTTAAAACCCGTCTTTTCACGCTATTTTCACGTATTTTTTGCCTGCGGGACCCAAAAATATGTTTTATCGTCCCGAAAATAATTCAACAATATTTTAGCATCAATCCACTTCTCGATTCAACACAGGAACTTAATTTTAAAAATAAGTAGCAAAAATGAAACACCCGTATAATAAAAAGTAAATATATAAGCTATAAAAAATCCTTAATTATCTCATCTGTATATTACGAAGATTGTATTGAGTAAATACTAGACAAATACAAGGACATTTTTCAGATTTCATGAACATATAAAATTATAAATATATGGAATATCTTAGTCGACCAACACTCAATTGCAATTAGATGAATATTCAGTGAAATAAGATAACTAATGTTTTATTTGGTGATTTTCAATGCATTTCTAGGAACTCACTATTTTAAATCTCTTACTATTTTAATCTTTGTTTTTTGGGCACGTAAATAAAGCGCCCATGAAAAGTTTATGAATGTTATTGTTCTTTATCTAACATAACTGCTGTAAGTCAACATCTCAAGACAAAAAAACTGTAAGAAGTAATAAGATGCAATCGTCCTTGATCATAAAGTAAAAAGTTTATGTCTCTATAATCTATTAACAATGTTTTTGCCAATTGAAAATTTGAACTCGAGGCCCCTATTTGATACTAGTGCTCTAGCACCGAGCAAAATTTAAGTAAAAACATCATATAAATAAGCTGAAGCACAATTTCATTATTCAACGGAATTGGACTTTAATCCTTTAAATATACATTCAACCTTAACAGTCAAAATTTTTTGGTTAATACCGATTGAATTCAATAATAATAAGCATAAAAAATACGAAACAAATACAACACGAGTTTTTTTTCTTTTTGTGTGAAGCAATCTTTATTCTCTCTCGGTAACTGGTATGTAGATGTGGAATGAGTAGAACCTTGAATAATAGAATGGCAGATTAAACCATCGATGTATATTTTCTTATATTACAATGTCGTGTATCTCCTCAAACTAGTTTGTTTGAGTAACGCATAAAGAATTTTAACTGTTAATGATCTGTTCTTTTTATTTAAATGGGTTATTTATGAAAGTAATAAAGTTTATAATTTTTTAAATCTTAGGAATGAACAATCTTAGGACAAATCCTGTTCACATGTTTAAAAAATAGCCTTAATATTATTAATGGTCCCCTTTATAAAATATACAGCGATTATTCCTGCTTGATTTCGATATCTGTGGCAAATGCAAAAAAAATTAAGTTTCCAACTATTTTAAATGAAGTATAATGATGCATATTCAGCATTCAATACAAAAGGAAAAATCCCGTACTTCGTCGTCCAGGTGGCCCATTTTTGTAAGTTAACTACAAACCTAGCAATAACAGGATGTCTTTGTGTCAATGTACTATGTTTAATGTAGGTAACCTCCTTTTTTAATTCAAAATACTTTATCAATTTTAAAAATTTACTAGTTCATTGGAGACGATACATGATTCCAATATACGATTAAATTTAGTTTATTTCAATATTTTACAGAAATAAACTTATTGAAATGAACTAAGTTTATTGAGTATATCATTTGCACAAAAACCAGCATTTTTTTATTTTAGGTAGTCCCAATTTTTGAAAATGCTTAACTTATCTTATAAGTTTAGCCAAGAATTGTTAAATTGACTAAAATAAAATATTATGAAAAAGCTACAAAATTTTATTTTTTAATTATGCAATAATAAAAAATTATAAAGCCTTAATCAAAAGTCATATTTTTAAATTCATCATCAACGTTTCCCACATACTTTCTTTCGAACGAATCTTTGTTTTCTACGAAATAATTAATAAAAAGTTATCATTTACCACTTTGACACGTACTAAGTTACCGAAAGGTAGTTAATAATAGTACCCCAAGAGGGCGTCAGCCAGGAAGAGGCTCTGGGAAAACATTCCTTGTGTGTGCCACTGCAACTGATCCCATAATTTAAGATAAAACAACCACACTCCTTGCAACACAATAAGTGGGCCCTGTCCACCGTGAACAGCGATGCATAGAGCTATATCGCAAGGTTTCTAGAATCTGTCCTCATTCCCTTGACAGCTTGCCACTCTGTTTGTCAGGTCCCTATCTCTACCCTTGTTCTTCGAAGACCTTATTGTGTTAACTTTTATACCATAATCAATTAGGTTTTTACACGGATGAATGATCTACCAAACGTTACATTGTACAACAAAGAAGGATATGGATCCTGTAACCAACACTTTCGCTAGAAAAGAAATTTCTTATACCCAGATCGGAGGACCAGACTTTTCTCTTTTAATTCTTTTACAAACTGACTAATAGAAGTTTCTAAAGACTTAAGACTGAAATCCTTTTTCCATAATAAAATTGACACAATCAATAACATTTTAATTAATCGTCATACGAACAATCTACTCTCCGTAAAATGCGTTCACTCAGAGCGAATCGAATCAGCAATTTCACTTGAAACCCTAACACCGCTAGTTATACAGTAGCAAAACCTTGACATATTTCAATCACATATTTATGGAAAACCCAATTATTTATAAACAAAGGAAAACACACATTTTCCCGTTTTTTTTAAAATTAATTAATGAAACTTTTCTTCCGGCTATCCATTAGAACATTTCCTGACTAGAAAAAACATGTCTACTCTTTTTTGCCATATCATGTATTGTCCAATCAAGAAGAAATTCATGTACACATCCTTTGTTGAAACAATTACTCCTCTAAATATGACCTACTTCTTCTTGATACAATTACCACTACGAGATATCCTTACAATAAGAATTAAGGATACTTTTGTATTGTTAACCAATGTTTCTGTATTCAGGCATTGATGCTTCATTCTAAGACTACAAATACAAAAAAGCTTAATCGGAAAGAAAACATTTAGTATAACTATACTGACAATATGTTGGGTAGCCATATAATGGATGCCCCTTGATGCCCTTGATGCCCCTGGTTGCTCTCTTGGTCTCTCCTCTGGAGCCAGACCTAGGAAGGGAAATAAATATGATTACTATATATTTTTAAAAATAGACGGAAAATAATTCCCACGTAAGGAATAGCACACATTTTAAAAAGAAAAACCTATTTTCTCGCTCCTGATGTCGCACAATACAGGCAGGCAAAGGCCTGATAGCCTCAGTACCATCATCTCGAATGATTGAGGCAGCAACTACTTTTTGAGAAACTTGCACCTTTTCGAGGCGGCAATTTTTTGAGTATTTTCATATTGAGTACAGCGTCAATATCTTAAGAAACAAGATAATGGCTAAAAGCGAAGAGTCTTAAGGATCAAAAATATGATTTAAAGAAAGGGAACAAATTGGAAGAAACTTTTAACTAAGCCAAGCTTGTGGACTTGGAAGATTCATCCCAAATAAGGGATAAACTAGAGAGCTTCTCATTAGTGCTTTTAACATGGCTGGTAATAAATTTTCATTTAAGGAGCCCTCAAACAAATATTTTATGTTTTATATTAATCTGTATAACAAAAAGTATCCGCGTTTTAATGGGATTATGCAGACCACGTGAACAAGTAAGCTAAACAAGTTATCGTTCCCAAAGAATTTGCTCGTAAGCTTCAAAACTGTGTTTCTGTTCTGCAATAGACTTCATTTGTTTTCATTTGCTTCAATTCTATGCCCTTCATCAAATATAAGTACCAGTCATTCATTTGTATGAATTTAAACAATTTCGGAATTTCCATTGAATTCGTTGAATCTCGAATTACCTTCGCCAACAAAAATTTAGTCATCATGTTCCAGATTTAGAAAAGAGGGCTAAAAGTTAAGGACGCTTGTTTACAGAACTCTAATAGTCACATTGATTTAAACGAATAAAAGTACGTATATAAACTATCATTTTTAAGGACTTCAACTTGTATAATTTAAAATTGAAGCAGGAAAACGAATAAGACATTCCGTTTGACACTTTTGTTGTTTCTGCCGTGGAATTAGAACTCGATAAACCATTCGAGAAAAGAGATCCGAAAACGATACCGTCTCTTCGAATCAAGAACTACAAAAGATAGGAGAATGTATTGAGACTTCAAATACTCTTAATGTTGAAAAAATGGAAATTTTATCGTCAAAATTAACTAATTGTAGCATATGAATCAATTGTTCATTCACCAGGGTCAATGAAATAGTGCAATATATATTTAAAAAACTAGAAAACTTCGAATCGACGATTTTATTTTAAATTATAAAAATTACAAGTCAGAACAGTCAAGAGTACCATCATGACCACACTCAAATAAAATTTGAATTATTTGAATTCACATGTATTGCCAAAAATAACGCGCTTAAAACAATAAGATTGTTGACCTAGAAAACATAATTCAATCATTCCCATACTATCTATTTTCTCATTTAAAAAACAATTAATCTCTCACCATTAAAATTTTGGCAACACTAAGAGCTACCTACCAATTTGGTCCTCCCACGATACTGTAACTTTCAATTAATTTCATTAACAAAATTTATAGCTAGATGATGTTAAATGTTTTTTGCTATTTTGTTTATTTAAGAAATAAACCAGATGGTCAAAATTTACTGGTTTTTAAGAAGTTGCAAAAGGAAACTTGACTGCTTGATCAAGGAAACTTGACTGCTTGATCAAGGAAACTTGACTGTTCTCGCCGTCGGTTGCGAGGACCAAAGGGCCATTTGAAAGTGAAAGCATATCTTCTGTTCATTTGGTATCCTGAAATTAAGACCGAAATGTGTCCTATTGTCTATACAATTGCAAGGATTTGGCTACTGAATTTGACAAAACCTATATCCGTAGAGATTTTACAAAAAATAATTTTAAATATTTTACATTCAAATACCTGTTCTTCCATACAAACGGGAATTTAAGGAAATTCATAGAAAAAAAACAAGCCGCTTCCTAAGCCTAATCGCCGTTTAAGAAGTTGTAAAAACCAGCTCTTCTTTCTTGTACAATCATTCTATGTGCCCTTAATACAGTCTGTCTATCGCCCTTAACATTCATAAAAAATAGTTTATTTGTATTAAAATACAGGCTTAATTATATTCAGTGCCAGTATAATTTTCCCGTTAGAAAAGGGTGATTTCGGATACATTTCAAAATATGTGTAGGATTTCAAAGTACCATCGTTGGTTCAAGGTCAAATGAATTTTTGTGTCCGCGTCGTTTTCATTCATAGTTCTTTTCCAGAAGACGGCAAGTATAGGCACCATCACAAGTTACATTGAGAACCATAGCACAATAATTTTCCAGAATGACTATGGCTCTCTTAAATAACTTCTTCCAGCTGCTCTCCTGGTACAGCGTTTTTTTGCAGCAAATACTGCTATGGGTTGCACCCATGATAAGGTATATGTACGGCACATGAATACTAATTAATGATCAGTAAGGGGGTCGTTTCTAGAACTCAAATCGTCTTGATTTTTCTTTTATTGGAACATCTCCTAGTCGAGATTTCCTTATTCGGAAAGCAAAACCCAAAAAATTCCTCATCATTATTCAGTGAAACACAATTTTACTTACTTTTCAAAAGGAGTAAAAAGGGTTTCTTAATTATAAATCATGATTATTAGCTAAATGAAGAACGCATTTTCTCGATTGGGCAAGACAGGTAAAACAGTTCAGTTTAAGTGTTAAAATACTGTAAGCGAGAGTCAATGCTTTGGTACCCTATAAATGCCAGCTTTCTATCAGTCCTAGGCCACCATGTTTTCACAAACGAACTTGGTTGTCACCATCTTACTTATAATTTACTGATAAGCAACTGAAAAGTATCAACACCCAGCAGTGGCTTATTTCCAGAAAAACAATTCTTTAGTCGGAATGTTTTTCCATTTGGAGAAAATCTGGATGAAAAATTCATTTTTCTTCGTCACTGAAATGACGATCACATGGTTTGTGTGTCTTGTTTCACCACATAAAGGAAAGGACGATGTTTGGAATTCACTCGTCCATCTTTGAATCTTTGACCATGAAATTCCAAAAAATTACGCGTTTTCGTAACTGCAAATGTTGCTTATAGCCTATATTTTATAATTATTTCAATACTGCTTGCGTGCAAAGAAAGCAACATTCGAAAAATTTTTACCGCAGGAGAAATACGTTTCTAAGTCAATAATTCTCTTATTAACCAGTATTTTAAACTATTTAGTTCTACAAACTGAGAATATGACACCTTTTAAAGTTAGTAAAAAAGTCAATATGAGTACGGAAATACAATCAATATTTGGACGATACAAACAATGAATGAAAGATAAAATGTTAATTAACACAAGTAATTAGTAGTATTTATTTACTAATTAATTACAAGAGTGATTCTTGGAACGCCTTCTTCCCTTGTGGAGGAAAATCGTGAAAGCTTTTATTTCCTCTTCAGCTTTTCTATTATGGAATTTTGAAATAAAATGAAACTAATTTTACCAAGATACTTCTTGCCAGGTTGCATTTGTAACATAAGCATAGTAAACAAACTTGCTGTTTTGTGTAGTTTCTACAGCGTGTAAACGGTGTAAACATTCTTTAAAAAATTACTGTCATGTTTGCAATTCTATTACATATGAAAACTTATTTTTTAATAGGCTTGTATAAACAAAAACAATTAGGACTTGATAGAGCAGGATTCGGTGGGGGTTCTTGACGGGAAAGTATTGTAGTAAGTATTCTTGTAAAAGGACGCTGTCAGACAGTGCAGTAACCGGTCGTCGTTATTGTTACAAGCTCGGAAACACTCCTTGACGATGACCGAGCTATGCCGAATTCGGCATAGTTCTGAAAAATCTTATGAAAACGTGTTCAGTAAACCCAGGGGATTAGCTTTTGTGCTCAATATTCGAAATTTCGACGGAAGCCCAGATGATGAGAGGAATGGGTTCGAGATTGATTTCGCTGCCCTTCAAGAATTGCTCACAGAGTTAGATTACCAAGTCTATCCCCTTCTAAGATTTGAATTTCCAGGAAGCATAAACTAAGCTTGACAACTTTGCAAAGCACAAAGGACGCAGTTCAGCTGATTTCTGCATTGTTGTCATTATTACACATGGCACCGGAGGAAAAATTGCAAATGGCACCCTTCTTTTCATGAGGGATGGCGAGTGGCTGGCGTTGGAAAGAGTCATTGAAAAGTTCAACAACTCCGGATGCCCCATATTATTTGGAAAACCCAAAATTTTTATCATTCAGGCCTTCAGGGGAAGCAAGATTGATTATGGCATGGGGAATGAGTCCGACGAGGAAGAGTCGGATGCTGAAACACCCAGATCGGGTGACTAAGCTGCTCTCTCTAATGCTTCCCCCACTTTCCCTGAGCCAGTTGTTCACGCATCCAAATCTGACATTTTACTCGCCAATGCTTGCCCTCCAGGATTCGTCAGCTGGCTAGGAAGTGAAGGCGCATGGATGATGAAAGGTATCTGCATGATTCTGAAGATGCTAGCTCACGATTTGGATGTACAACAGATTTTCAAAAAGGCCAAACTTCTAGTCTTGAAGTGGTCGGCTCTTTTTAAGAAAAGATAGCGTACTACTTACTTTTAGAGGTTTCAGAGAAATTAATGACAAAAACTTCTGGACCCAAAAAACAGATAGAAAGAATAATCAAACGAAAATAATGTAAATTTAAAAAATGATACCAAGCTTCTTAGCTATCGATTAATGATATTAATTGATATATCGTTTCAATCTTTATCATATATATCTGTACCTAAACGATCGTGTCATTTTGATCAAAGTTACCCGCTGTGTTCAACGTTGCCCGTATTGACGGAATCCTATCAGTTTTAGACTAATTTCTGGACAATTGCATTATTTTGTTCATCTTATCTCTTTACCACCCTTTGATCATTTTTGGATAATCTATTTTTAATTATATCGAAATTTCATTTGATAATTTTACTTTGCTTATTTATAATATTTTTGAATAATCAATAATGGTCTAAATAATATTTGTATGGAATACCATTCAGAGTGAGTGAATCGGGGATACTGGAGAGACTGGACTACAATTTTCAGTCATTCAGAGGCTAACTCTGGTAGCGATGAAGCAAAATTTGTATTTTAAATGAAAAAATAATTACGATGGCTGGTTTTTAACTCGTGATTAGAAGCTGATTCTTCTGATTCTGATTCTACTCGTTGAACATTGAAGATAAATATTTTCCCTATCAATCACAACAAGAACTTTCTAGGTTTTACTCAATTAAAATACTTATATTATCCAGAATGAGCTACATCGGATTATAATCCGATTAATAAATAGATGAATGGAAACTTCAGAGCCTATTCAAACTTTTCCAACCTGGTTCCTATACCATTAATCTATTTCTAAAGCTCCGTGCTTTCCTGCCCGTCTTTTGTCCCCTTTTTTCGGGACTGCTATGTTTGTTGATCATCGGAATTGGTGTGAAAGTACTTTATTAAAAAAAGCTTTTTCTTTGTCACTAACAAATTTTTCAAACTTCGGAATTGGCGTGAAAGTACAATAATTAAATATACATTATTCTAGATTTATTTTTGGATGGACACGAGTGATCATCATTCATAAATACCTAAAAGTGAAAAAGAATTATAAGATTTTATCATATTTAATTCAATGCATTATTTCAAATCATCTGATAGAAACTCCTAGTGCTGAAATGGTCCCATTTGTTATTTTTGAAATAATTGAAATGTTATATTAATGATACAAAACTTTGAAAATTTATTGCATAGTAATAGGGTGATCCATCTCAAATCTTATATTGAGCGACGAAAAATGAAAAAAATATGCTTGACAGATTTTCTTTATTTTTAATCTTATTAATGTTTTGAAAGAAGCTGTTACGACGAACTATTGTCCCAGTTTTCCCGGGTGTCCAGCTTAAAAATTTAACCAATTTAAGGGGAGGAAACAAGAGAGGTTGAGCATGCTAGTGGTTTTTTTTGTTTGTTGAGAACAAAAGACTGTGCCTATCGCGGGTGAGGGGGGCTCAAAATTGTTAGAGGTTTTAACTCGTACATCAACGAGAAAAAGATTTATTGGGTGGGAAAAACCCAATCCATTTTTTCTAATTCTTTTAACAAGCCTGGCTAAATTTTGAGAAAGTGTTACTCTCCTAAAGGAAAAAGACAGACCAGAATGGAGGAAAAACATTCATGTTAATTCCATACATCTCGATTTGCATTTTGATTATCTTCATTACTCTTAATCAAATTTTCTACTGTTGATTTCTACCTTGAAATCGATTTGAAAAAAATAAAAATAATGAACCTACAAAAACATCGCTAATGCTGTATTCATTACCGGAGCCGTGGTTCTGAAATTCCGACAGTGCAGGGAGAGGCCGTCCAGAATCTGTTGATGCACAATTGGAGAAAAATTACCGATCCTGTTGTTATCGGTCGCGCCCGTGGCCGTGGAATCCAAGCATTAAAAATTCCAGCCCCATCATCTGTAGCCTCTACAGCACGTTACTTTTTTTAACAAAAATAAATCACATTTTTTGTTTTATATTTGTACCAAAATAATCGATTTTTTCTTATTCAATAAATGTATTTGGCCGTTTTCTCAACTTGTTGAAGCTTACTCGATTGCACAACGTTTTTTATGACATGGACGCTCGTAGAGAATGCTTTTACACCAACCAATTGGTCTGGAAGTTAAATTTATGATTCTTATTGCAATATATGATATATACTTAAGGTAGTAGTGATAAGAGTCTCCGTGGTTGTGAGACAGCCTCATAGATTGTTTAATATAATCGAGCTTGTGTAGTTAATCATGCCTCAGCAAAAAATGCCGATCTCATGACGTTATCTCTCAAACAACACGTTAAAGGGGGAAGAAGGCGCTTTCTACAGTCATATTACATGATGATGACATCAAGTGGCGGATTTAGGGACGTGAACCACGACTTGAACACAAAGTCGCGCACATTTTGACAGTTCATACACATATTCATATAATATAACAGATTTCAACTAACCTTTATTTCAAATGTATTTTTTAAAGATGCAAACTGACAGTTAATTTTTTTTCTTTACTCTTATAAAACAGTACCATCTCTTTGTTTTTCAGTTTGGACACCAACAAGGAACTGATACAGTTTCACAAACACGAAAACCAAAAAGTATTGTTTTTCATGTCTGTTTAATCGCCATAACGAGTCTCCTTTGCTTTTCTTGTTTGGGGTTTCTTTCAATGTGAAACCACAATAAAAAATGGAAAAAATGCGAAGCGAAAAAACCACCGAGGTGTGCAAGTGCACTTAAATTCCTAGCATTATGACAGACTTTATTCTCTTACCTAAGATTATTATAAGCGCACGGAAAAAATTACAATACATACCATTCATCTATTTTGCTTTTATTGTAAACAAATAGTGGTATTTATGTGGTAAGATGTATCAAGCGAATTATATTACTTTATTTAGATCTGTAGAATCAAAGCTGGTTTAAAGTTTATCTAAAAAATTAATTATACTTTTATTATTATGATAATACTCCGATTCTTAACTAAAGTAAGAAGTAAAAAAACTACTTTTCATAAAGGCCTAAAATCAGATCGTCATTTATTCTATAGAATATAGTAAACATCCATTACAGCATACCATTGCAAATAAGAATAGTAATTTCAATTTCAAGTCAGTTCACATATGACAACGAGAACTTTTTTTTTAAGTACCAGAGCATCCATTTCCTTTTTGCTAAGCTTCATTCTTAATCTTTTTTATAATGGTTAACCCGTCCCCGGGAGCTAATGGAATTCTATGAATCTTTCACGCGGATCCCTCTTAATTTATGAACTCAATTTATCCTGTAAAGAACAACAAACTGGATTGTTTTTTTTAACTTGCTTTGCGCTTGCATATACTTGCATTTTGTCTTGATTTTAAAGCGGCGCTCAGCAAGCTTGCGCCTTCTTGCGCATAACTGGCAAATCGTAAAGATACATTTTTGCGTGCTTGTACGAACTGGTTTTTTGTAACCTTGAAGAGTTCAAGCTTGTTAAAGCTTGTTTGTCGTATTTAATGAAAAAAATTATTTAATATAGTTACGATTATTATTATATGGGGTATACAACGAATATATACCTTAAAACAACCGACCAAGGAATAAAAAAAAATAATACATACAGCATGCTGCATATATAGCTAGAATTTTTCAAGTCAATGGTTTTTACAATCAAGTCAAAACTTTTCAAACTTCAAAATTTTTTAGTCTCATTCATTGAACAAAATTTGAAACTTACAACTGTGAAGAATAGAGTTTATTTATACAAAGGTTTTTTTATATTGACTGAAATATTTTTATTACTCTTGATAATAAGAGGTAAACATAATAAGAGGTAAAAGAAATTACTTGAAAACAAAAATGTATTTTTAAGTCTTAAACGATTTTAAAGTATTGTTTTTTTTTAAATTTAAATGGCATTTACTTTTTTTAACTTCCTGTACGGCAACCTGAAACCGGTAACCTAAAATGTCTTGTTGCTGAACATCAACTTAATTGCCTACAGTTATCTTGCCCAATATCACTTACTTTCATCTGCGTTTTTAAAATCATTGGTTCGTTTTCTCTCACCTTCACTGAAAAATCTTAACCTTGTATTTTAACTTTTAAATATTATTATGCCGGGTAAAATTTTTACAGACTTACAACGATTTATGGGGGCGTTTTTCAGGAGAAAAGATTCGGACTTTTAAGCTTGGAAAATGTGTGTAATTTGTGAAAACACACAGGTAATACTGGAAATTCAAATCTACAAAAGATAAATTTACCAATTCGGAACAGGAATCGGGCAATTAAATTTTTTAAAAATAATATATATATTTTTAAATCCTTGTTTTGACATACTTAGCATGAAATCTTACAGTTGATCTTTAAATGAGATGGTATGAATGGTGATGAAAATGTTTCGAATCTTGAATCAAAAATTTACACTTAAGATTCAATTACGTCAATTACAGTAGCTTTAAGTATCAAAGACAAAACCATATCCTACCATATCTTAGCGTGAATGGAAACTGGTTAAATTGGAAAAGTAACTTCATTCAGTGCAAGTATTCCACTATGAAAACTATAAAATAGAATAAATATTTATTTTATTTAAAGAATCCATTGTAAAAAATCGTATCGTTGTTATTTTGATTAAAAAGTAATATTTCATTTTATTTGTGTGCTATATGAGTAAGATAAAATATAATTTAAACCTTAAACATGCAGCTTGAAGAAAATTTATATATTTTTTTCAATATTAAACTTTCTGGGTTTTATTTTAATAAAAAAAGAAAATTTTCGTAAATATATACATTTTTTTAAATTAAAACTTTTTTCCAATTACAACTCAAACGCGTTGAATCTGAAATTAACCAATATATGTTTCAGGATAAATTAAAAAAATTAAGTAACTTTAAACAATATTTCTGTTATTTCCCCATAATGCCTTTAAATTGGTTTCAACATAGAGTTGGTAATATGGAAAATAATATTTAAAACGTAGAAGTGTACTTTCGGACAGCATCTTAAAACGTAAGTAAGTGCTCTACAACAGTACGAAAAAATGTATAACATTTATTTTAAAAAAATCTTAAACTTTTTAAAATAACATTTAATGAAATATTCTGTATATGTTTGGCCAGGCCTCGACATCTTGCTCTTATTATAAAAAAAAACTTATTTTTATTTATTTATTAATATATTGTATTTCACAATGAGCGTTATAGGGCTGTTTACACCCTACCTGTGCGTCAAGTGACAACGCCGCATTCGGCTAACCGTTTGTGCACGAATTTCAAAAAAGAGAGCTTGAGGGCATCTTTTTTGAATTTGGTGCACAGACGGTTCGCCAAGGTCAGCGTTGTCACTTGACGCGCAGGTAGGGTGTAAACAGCCCTATAGGTCACTGATAAAAAAAGAGTGTTTTTTAGTAAATACCATTTCTTTACACTCATATAATGTGCTTTTTATAAAATATATGAATATTATGCTGATTATTCGTACCTATATTAATATTTTACACGTCAATCTCAAACCTGCACGATTATACCTCTACCAGTCTACCCATTGTATATTTGTTTAGCAGCATCAATGGCTCTATAATAAAAGAGAAACATCATATTCTTTGTTCTACATAATTAACTGGTTAACACAGTCGGACATCATTACTTTTTTTATGGGAAACATCTCTTAACCTTTGTTACTGTTTAGTTTAACTGGGGCTGTCTAAAATGGTTTCTAAATTTCGATATTAATCTAGATTATTTCTTAATTAGAGCTAAATTGATCGATTGACAATGACTGATTGATCAACGGTCACTTTGATCGATTACAATTTACGAGTACTTTTATCGTGCTTACCACTTTTGTCTTCGCCGTGTTTGAATAAAAAAAAATGAATTGAAAGATGAAGAATACTTTAACCCGTATCTTTGTGAAAACTCCAACCGTATAGAACTGTTTAAATAATTTAAAAGATTTTATTAGATTTTACGAAATAACTTGCGCAAATGAAGCCGTTAAAACATGCAACTGACCCAGAAAAACATGCATTTCAAGCGCTATCGAGGTAAATTCTTTTCCCACTCAATTTATTTTTTCTCAGCTACTAAAATATTTAAAAGTTAATTTTTTCCGAATTATTGTTTTCTTTTCATTGACGATATTAATCTTTAAGGTAACAATTTAAAAATAATATTCTAAAATAAGGAGTAAATAAATAATTTTTTAATATAATAATCTGGCAACAATTAGAAGTGAGAACTTTATAGAAACTGCAGCAAAGGCGGCGTGTATTGGTATGCCAATGGCAAGCGTTGGAGCTTCGGAACGACATACGTATAGTAGGAAAAAGTACTGTGGGTTAAAACACCCCAGAGATGATGATGTAGAGCAAAAGCCTCTTGTCATGTTCCTTAAGAGGCTGGATGCTGGTTCTAGATGGCGACTTGTTTCCCAAAACCGATAAACGATTTTTCAACTTCATCACCAAACAATCCATTTCCTCTCAACTGATTATTTGCTTTTAAAAGTAATCATAGAATTAAAATAATTATTACCTTAAGGGCTCTCAGATTAATAAAGTGGGCTTTAGTCCATTCCTCTTCACACCGACGCCCTTCGTGAGTGGCATGGATATTGTAGTTCTTCCATGTCTGATAAACATTAAGCAGCGCAATGGAATCTAGCCAAGATCCCTCTGTCCGTCGTAATTTGGAATGATAAGCGCGTAACTTATCGTTGGTAGGAGATAAGAAAATATTTCTGCTTCCTTCCACATTGCTTCCACAAGCAATAAAAACGTTTTTTTTTTCTAAGAAGATCATTTTGTCCTTGTGAAGATCATTTTTTGCCCTTCCTTTATATATCCAGCTTAAGATAAGAAATGTCGTTTGGACTGTGTGTTTTTGTGATGTTGATAAATTTGGAATGTAAGTGCAAGAGTAAGAGTGATATCATCTTTTCATTTTCATTTTAGCGGTTTCGAAACAGTATCCATCTTTTTGTGGGAAATTATACGTGTAAATGGACATCTTTGAGGGCAGTTCGCACATACATGTAAAAACAGATGTGATTATAGGTGGTAGCAAAAAATATTATTTGAAAGTTTCTTTTTCTTCTTGCTCTAAAATATTTGTTTTAATTTTTTTGTGATTTGGGAGAAACTACGTCCCCAACTTTGGCTATATCTTGTCGACATATCTTGTCATCAATCTTCGGAATTTTGGGAACCGAACATTAAGTTTTAAAAGAGCTAAGGATTAAATTTTTTCTACTTGTCATGTGAGTCTGTGACCACTTTTTGAGCAACAAAATTACACGTTTTCTCGTGCTAAACAGTTAAATATGCTCTTTCTATAACCAGGTACTGTAAGGATTGTTTGTCAGCTATGCAAGACTTTGCAACCGATTGTCACACTTATGTATTTAACTTAAATAAATAGTTAGTGGGATGCTCCACTAACTAATAAACCACGGCTTAGGGGACAGTAGTCCTAGACGTAGAAATAAATGCAATCCGTTGACAATGAATCTTAGTAAAGGTAAGCTATTGATTGTGTTTTAGAACGAAGGGAACAGGTCAACAGACTGTTCCCCTTTGGTTAAGGGAGATGTGATCGAAAAAATTTTTTGACCCTTTTCCCGCATAGTTGACAGAAAGGGAATGAAATGTAAGTGCAATTACCCTAAATTTTACTTATCATCCAATCTCGTTCTACCTCTGTAAAGTGCTCGGCCTAGTTGCGGCCTAGGACGCATAAAGAGGCCTAGTCGAGCGCCTTCAAATTTCAGTTCAAATAAACCTTTCTTTGCCCTCACAACGTCTTTTGGAAATCATCGAGTCAGGTCAATGACAAAATTATCACTTTGAAAGTCAGCGCCAATTAATGAAAATATAACAAGTCTAAGATTGGTGGCCGTTTCATGAAAGAATAAAATAGACATGAAGCTAACTGATAATTTTAATCCTTTGTTTCTTTAGATAACGGCGATTATTTATCAAACAGCTCTTATTATATTTTTATTTCAATAACTAAAAATTTGAATTGGATGGAAAGAAAGCTGCTTGTGAAAGTTTATAATCGATGTATTGATGCAATCAAGTAAAATATTTTATGAGCACTCTATGTTTGGGTATAAGTACTTCCATCTTCAACGTTACAACATATAAGTTACTAAAAATTAATGGGTATCGATATTTTAAAACAAGGAAAATACAATATTTAATGAAAAAGTCTTTTCTGAATATTTCTTAATATGAATACAGAGGGAGATTAAAAAATAAAGTTTTAAAGAAGCGTTACCAAACCTCATATTATAGTAGAATGTTTAATGTTTCTCATTTCTTTCGAACTCAAACTTTTCACTTCTTTTAAACTACCAAAAGAGGAATTTCCGGATGATAGCCTTTCACCCTAAAGATGTTTGACAAGACGATAGCAAGTCAAAGAGCAATAATTTTTTTTTACTAATTTAACTATTTTTTCAATAAACAAAATAGGTAATACATAAATCGTTAATATGTCTACTTTTAATGTTTTATTTTTGAGTTTTCCACCAATTTGATAAAAGCGTGCCATATTTCTTACTGCTAGGTATAGTTTGCTGTTGTAATTGATTTGACCTGTTGTAGACAAGGCTGTATTTGACTTGAAGCTGAGCAATTTCGAGGAAATCTTCCTGAGAACTGGCATTGCAAAGAAAAGAAGCTTACAGAAATTGATCTTGCTTATTCGGTAGGAAAACCCGCCAGTTTGTTTATACAAAAAAATCATGTTTGTGTGATGACATTATTTTAACTTTTTTTCTAGATGAGTAGTTAAATTATAAATGAGCGTTTAATTAAGAGTGGTGAAAAACGTAACTGGTGATTATTTTAAATAACGTAGACAATTTTTTTTGTGTTTTATATTGTTTATAATAATTAAGTTGCACTTTACTTTATTTTATTAACCAACTAACTGTATTTATATCTTGAGATCTCAAAGCTGGTTCTGAAATCAACTTTGGAATCAAAATTCTAGGGTACTTAAAATATATTAGCTCTATTATAAAAACTCAGATACGTAAAAAAATATGCGTTTTCCTATATTTGAAAGGGTTTGTAAATAGATTAAGGTAGCACTGTCTTAATCTAAAACATTTTTGTAATTCTTAGAAATCTGGAAATAAAAGTTAAATATCATCCGCGCCTTTTTGCAGTCTCCAGGTATGATCCTTTCATTGCCCTTGAATGATCCTTTCATTGCCTTTGAAGGCCTAAAGGAACATAGCATATTGCATTACTTTATGGTTTTTCTGTTTCCCATTGAGCAGAGCGTCAACATTAATTTAACAAATAAAATCATGCCTTCAAGGAAAGCGTGTTAGTAAAAGATGACTTAAAGAAGGAGAACAAATTTGAAAAGCTATGCTAACCAAGTCAAGCTTGTGGACTGGTCAGATTCAGCCCAAGTAAGGGATTAACCTAGAGAGCTTCTCATTTGTGCTTCTAACATTCATGGTAATACATTTTCATTTAATGAGCCCTCAAAAAAAATTGTATGTCTTGTTTTAATCCGCATAATAAAAATTATACGAGTTTATCAAATGGGAGCACCTGAAGAAATAAACTTTAAATTTAAATTTGAATCATAATTTTGGTTGCAGGTAGCGTTCCTAAGGAATTGTTGTAAGCTTGAAAACTGTGTTTGTTTTTATGAAGCATCATGTATAAACTATTATTTAAATCATACCTTAATTTGATATATTTTTTCAACAGTTAAAATCTTTAAAAGCTAACAAATCCAGCTGCTATTTAAGTTACACTTTCTACGCCAATCTATCAATTTTCATCAAACTCATCCTTTATTTTTTTACTACCAATTTTAAAACAGATTCCACCAAAAAGGCACCTGGAACCTATTATATTTATCAATGGTTTACTAGGATAAATGTCCATAGAGATACTCAGATAACTTTTGGAGATTTATCAAAAAGTCTGTGCTGGTTCAGTTATTTAATTGGTCGTAGTCACTGGTCGGCGATCCAGTAAAAATTTTATATATCGTAGATATCCATCCAAAATCTTAGCAAGGTTGGACATTCGATATTGCAAAACATTTGTATATTTAAAATAATAGAATGCAAGAGTCAACGTTGAAATTAATAACGTTAACTTTCTATATTAAATTAAGAATGTAAAGCAAGTCTGAAATCGTGTCTGAACCAGCAGCAAAACAAAATTTCATTGATAGGATCCTCACAAGTAGATGTTACAGTTAATGTGGGGTATTTCATTAGTAAATATATTAGTGAAACCATCAATTACAATCACGAGAGGCCCAGATGTTCAATAAACAGTGAGTCGTTTTTAGAATATTTTTAAAAAACATACCGGTAAGCTTTATTTTTAATATTTTTTTACAGTTTGACAGAGTTTATGGAAAAAAATAATTGGGTCGTAATAATGAGCTACAGATATGGTATTTTTTAATTCAAAAAATCATCAAAATCTGTGTAAAGATCTGATGTTATGTACATTTTCATTATGTATGATAGTGTGGACTAGTTGATGCAAGCTTATATGTCCAAACATCATGATGAAATTGAACACATCAAAACTAAGATGGAAAACCCCTTCAATGTCACTCCCTTAAAAAATGTGTGAATGTGATTCGGGTAAAGGGAAATGATTTTTGCTTCTTTCCCCCACACTACCGACAACTTTCTTACAACTGACATAGATAACTTCGTGAAAAAATCGATTCAATTAAAGAGGAAGGTGGAACACTTGAACCCTGAAACTATCACATCCATCCACTTTTTGAAGAATTTTGCTTTCTGAACAACTTTCTTATCCAAGATAAAATTCAAAATGTGGGATCTCGTCACCTTGGACTTGATCAGAATATTAATGGCCTTTTTTACTTTTTCACTGGCAACTCTCAGGTTCAAAGACAATCTAATGAAAGATGGTGAGCAGATCGGATATGTGCCACTAAAAAGAATATCAAATGCACTTTTAAAAAGGGTCAGTATGTTTACTATCATGCATAAACCATAGAAATGTAATGGTGACATTTAAAATGAGACTTTTAAAAAGAAATAACGAAACATGAGTCTCTTATTAATTTTCTAAATTTACTTCAGCTTTTTACTGATTTTTTACTTAAGAACAGCTCACAGAAAATTTCACAGGTTTCTCTTAGTTTCTTGCAGGACCTGTTATCACAGAAGTGATAGAATTCAGTTTGAAAATCCAAAACAATGTAACTGAGAAAATTATACAAATACTTGTTATTTCTAAACAACTTCAAAATCCTGGCATTTAATGTTCTTTTCGCCTTTCGGCATGGTGCACCAAAAGCTGGTGGAGTGAACTTAAATAATTAAAAGCCTCGCCATATAGAAACATAGATCGCCCACAAACCAAGTTTTATGGTCGAGACATCTGGCAGGTGACCGACGAAATACTTGCGATTTCCGGGATTTTCAAAATAACAAATTCGCATTAACAAACTATAAAGAAATTTCTTTGTTTTGGAAAAATCCAAATACATGAACCATCTAGAAGATGATCGCTCAAATGCAGACAAACTATACGAGAACTAGAAAAAAGGGAAATACCAGTCCCATTCACGCGGTCGATCTATGCTTGCTTATAGGCCTCTCACATAAGCTTAATTTTCTTACTTTGCTTTGTTCGATTGGTTAGATATCTTTTGTATTAACTTCTGAGCTTTAAATCATTTTACAATTTGTATAATTTGCTGTTGAAAACTTTGCATTTTTCACTTAAAAAACAGGGATGTTTTTTTTTTAATTTGTCTAAAATAAACAATAAAAGTCAAATTATCTTAGAGTCTGTAAAAATAAAATCTCCAAAAGGGGAATACAAGTAGTTTGTCGAAGTACTGGGCTTCCATTTAATTCTTATTATATCATTTTAAAGCTTAAATATAGTAATTGAACTCGTAAATATCGCTGTCGTATTCTTAAGTGACAATATGGCGCACTAAAAATGGTAAAACTGTATTTAAATGTATTTATATATATTGTGGTTCATGAGCGACATATTTTCATATTCCTTTCCCTGCTACATTACGCTTGAACAATTAAAGTAAAAAAATTGAAAAATTAGGTAAGAGTAATATAATAAAAAGCAAAAAAATGGAAATTAGTTACTGAATCATAAATAAGGAAAATCGAACCAATACTGTAACTTCAAAAAAGTATGTCACACACAATTTTATCATTGATAAAATAGGTGCCCTTTGACAGAATTGAAAAGTCGACCACTAGTTTACGGGACTAGTGCTCTAACTCTGAGCAAAAAGGGCTTAAAACTATATGGTAATGAAACGATTAATAACGCAAATCTCTTTAAAAATGTATTAGGAAAAAACTTGTTTTTACAGGAATGAATTTTGTATTTTTAACCTATTACATGCTATTCTTATTTAAGTGTAGTATTTTTTGTTCTCGGCCCTCAATTCTCTCTCATTCAACTTCACTCGACACATTGTCCATATTAAGCGAAGAGTGGAGATACTCGAATTTCGTTCATATATAGTTCTAGATAGAAAAATACTGTTTAAAATGTTGGTTTTTAATTTTAACCGTCTTTTCACAACGAAAAAAATGTACACCATTATTGCCTTCTTCTTTTCATAAGGAAATATATTGGGGTGTATATTATTACATTCAGTTTTAGTTCAATTATTTGATTTGTTTTTATTTGTTGTTAGTGAATTCCAGATTACCTATCAACTGTCACCCAAATCCGAAATACTGAACGATCTAAAATTACTTTTAAATAATATTTAGGAAGAGGGAAGACAGGATATACAACAAGATACTAAGATTAATACACAACTTTTCTTAAATAAAAAAAAATGCTTTAAAGAAATTTTAGCAATTGCCACCCTTATAATTTTCTCTCCCCTAACCCGCATATTTTGGCATTGAAACACATCGTATCATCGGTATCGAAATGTTTGAAATTAAAAATCAAGAGAAAGAATGGAATACGATAAGTCTAATTTCAAATTCATAGTACCATAATTTTCTAAACAAACAACTATTTTTTATTAATTAAAAGAAACACAGTTACAGTGACTCAAAGCTAAAACATTGAGCAATTTTAATTTAGCGTAATAATATATAATAATATTATAATTATACATAATTATAAAATAAGGAATTGAATCGAAGAAAAAGATTTTGTCTACTATTAAATGAGAAAAGGTTTTGATTCCTTTTTTACAGTAGGGAAAGCTTACGAAAACTGAAAAGCGTTGAAAGGCACATCATCGTGTTCAGCGTGAAAAACTAAACAAGTTTGTAAATCATATTGTGTAAGAAATGAATTTATCTTTGCTTACTTACTATATTATAAAAATTTGGGCATTATTATAAGATGCCCAATTATAAAAGACGCGCATGTGTTCTTGATCCATAACATCAAAGAGTCAAGAGTAGCATCATGACAAATATACTTCAATCATTTCCACACTTTCTAATTTCTCATTAAATTTTTTAGGTCTCTCATAATTATAATATCGGTAACCCTTCTGAGTCACCTACAAAATTAATCCTTCCATGTTACTTTCGCCTTCAATTAGTTTCATTACTAATTTTTATCACTAGATGATATTAGTATTTTTATTTGTTTTTTTTATTAAACAAATAGATCAGATGGTCGAAGTTTATTGGTTTTTGAAAAGTTGTAAAAGAGAAGTTGACTACTTGGTCAAGGGATCTCTTAAGAATATCACCGTCGGCCGACCGTCAGCTGAGAACATCGAATTTTTAATTCAAAGTGAAAGCATATCTTCTGTTCATTTGGTATCGTGAAATTCAGACGACGAAGATGTGGTGGATCTCATAAGTACCATATCTTTCATCCAAGGTCAAAACGATTTTTCTTAGAGCTAAAAAGTATTGCATTCTTCCCATTTGTTACCAAAATCTGGCCAATTAATTTATTAGTCAAGGGACCATTACAACTTATATTGAGAACCATTGCACCGACATTTTCCAGAATGACTATGGTTCTCTTAACTAACTTCTTACTCTTCTCTTGGTACGGGGTTAATCGCGTTATTTGCAGCGAGCACTGATATGAGAAACCAATGATCAGAGCTATGTACGACACATGACCACTAATCCATGGTCAGAAAAAGGATGGTTTCCAGAACTGAAATCGCAATTTTTCTCTCCTTCTGGAACTTATCTTCGTCGAGATTTCCTATTGGAAAAGCAAACCCGCAAACTCATAAATCAAAATTAAATGAAACACAATTTTACTTACTATTCAAAAGAACTACAAAAAAGGTTTGTTTAGTTAGAAAATATGAGTATTAGCCATCTGAAGAACAAAAAACAGGCAAAAACGTTTAACTGGAGGCGTGTTATAATACTGTAAATAAGAGCCAATGATTTGGTACCCTCCTTATGCCAGCTTTCTAACGGTCCTAGTCCATCATATTTTCAAAAACAAATTATTTTGTCACAATCATACTAATAAATTTACCGATAAGCCACTGAAAAGTATCGCCACCTAGCGGTGTCATTTTTCAGAAATAGAACAAACATTTTCTTATTCCGATTGATTTCCATCTGGAGCAAATCTAGAAGTAGAACCCATTTTTCTTCGTCTCTGACGGGCTGATCACATGGTAAGTTTGTGTGTCCCATTTGACCAAATTTAGGAATATACAATGATTAAAAAGAACTCGTCCATCTTATTTAAAAAAAATTCGCTGGGAGATGCGGTAAATATAGAATAATGACGGTTTTGGAAGTAATAGTGCCCAAAATAGTTTATTATACAACAAGAAGAATTTAACTATGAAACTGATCAATTAATTGTCTTGAAATAGCAAAGGAATTGATTTGAAAGTTATTTGTTTCTCAGCTATACAGACAGTGTTTGCAGTTTGAATGTTTGATATGTCATAAGTTCGACTATCAATAGTCTGCTTCAATCGGATTTTTTTGTTAATTTTCACGTTAAAGAAAGAAGATGACATAGTTTGCATTGAAATCGGCAATGATAGTTCAATAGAGCCATTGTTTGTAATGAATATTCGGTCGAACAAATCTCAAATCGTCTTTCAAAGAAGGAACTTTAGGATGAAACTTATTGAGAGCACCACATGAAAATTAAAAATAGAAATATTCTTCTGGGTCCAAAGTGATGCTGGGCCAGTCGTTCTCAATCTTGGCAGTTCTCGTGCCCGGTCCATCTCCTACGAGCGAGAACTGGGCCTTTTATACGCCCGAAGGGCGACAATGATTAACTTTTGAGTTTCGGGATCCTAGAAGACGTTCATTTGCACCGATGGGTTGCGATGGACAAAATGGGTGTCGGAGGTGTCGGCCCCCTCTTCTTTCTCTTCTTTACTATTGCAAATATGACTTTTTCAACTCAAAATGCGACAGAAATTTTGTTTACGAATTTCAGCACGGCACAGATGATTCATTTAACAAGATTTTGACGCATTTTTTGCACAGATTATTTACAGTCGACCTTTACCGATATTCGATGTACAGTATGATCCAAATAAACTTGAGTGGATCAAAGCACTAAACGGCTAAGGGCCCCTCAAGTTTATTTGAACCATACTGTACACTCGAACGCATAAATAAGTGGTCTATGTCCCGTAGTTGCCTCAATGGTTTTCTTATGAGAATAGCCTGGTCAGAAAGGGCTTAAATGGCCAGATATTTATGCGGTCGAGTTACATGTCGTGTGAAATGAGCTTAAAAATGTGTGACTTTTTTTTTTTTTTTTTTTTTTTTTTTTTTAATCTAACCACACGTCTAGGGAGGTTCAGCAGGTAGTCGCCTCTGCCCATCTGGTACCCCTCTCTTCCACGTGGTTTGCCTCGTCTGTGCTTCTGCTCGCGCTTGCGCGTCCGCGTCCGTCACCCGGTTTGCTCCCCCAGTTCTCTTCTGTAAGTGGTCCCTCGAGATGGATGACTCTGATGTGGTTGATTTCCCACCCGAGTCTTCGGAGTCTGAGGACGAGGCGGAGAGCGGCTCCACCGCCCCGCTGGGTGAGGATGGACCGTCGAGTCCCGAACGGGACGATACCCACGATGGGGTGATCGACCTAAGCTCTGGGGACGACGCCGAGGTCCGGGCTCCCCGTGGCTCCGCGACCCCCCGTACTCCGTCTGCTCTCAAGCCTCACTTTCGCCTTGGTCTGCTTCGTCCGGGCCTGCCTGCCTCCGCGGACCGAACTGGCTGGTGGGCCAATGTCCCCCCTACATGGGATAGGGACATCTATGAATCTATGGACATCAATCCGGCCTTGGTGCTCTTGGTGAGGAATGGGAGCCCCTGTTCCTTGAGTCGGAAAAGTGGGAATGATCCATATTAGGGATCGAGTCTACTTAAAACGTGACGGAAATACTGCTAAGGCTAAGGCCTATGCTTGTAACATCGTGAATCTCTGCGGATCTTGTCGCGCGGTTCCTAATGGGAATTGCATCCTTCGTGTATCGGCTCCCGGTCCCCACCCCGGTCATTGGGGGGTGCCGGCCTTATGCATTAGAGCCGCTCGCGCCGACTTGCTGATTCGGGCACTTTTCGCTCTCCATCGGCACCTCACTCAAGATCTCTTGGATCGGTGGGCCCGGTTTGTGTGTGGCTGGGTCGACTATCCTTATAGTCCCCTTAACTATCCTCTGAGTAAATACGCCCCGTGTGCCAAACTGGGGTATTTGCATCCGTCTTTCGACCGGACTTACTTCATCAGTGACGGAAACGTGAACCCGTTTGTTGGGAACCGATTCTTAGGGCTTATGTCCTCAGCTGTCGAGCTGGGTCTGCCTCTGCTTCAGCTTCTGAGCCGGATTGACTGGATCCACTTCGGTCGTCTGCAGCGCTTCTGGTCTCAGGACCGTCCCTTCCGGCTGTTCTGCCCTGGGGCCGGGGACCAAATGCTTTGTCTGTTCCCGAATCCGCATGCGCGGTTCTCTGGTTTCGACGACTGCCCGCCCCATCGCTGTGTGGTGCGTCGGATGGAGGCGTGGGGATGGGTCCCTAATGGGTCTGTCCCCTATCTGCCGGGGTCCGAGGACGCTCCCGAACCTCCCAGCGTGAGAAATGCGTGAAATGAGTGAATTTTTGCATAACGGATGATGACCAGCCTGGTCTCCCGAAGACCGGGGTTGGGTGGGACAGGGACTGGGAGGGACAACCAGGTTTTGAGTACAGGATGTTCCCGATATTGAAAAATGCAATTTTTTACCAAACAAACACATTATTGTGTCGCATCTTGGCAAAAAATCCAGAAACAGGGATAGAGGGTAAAATGCTAATTTCAAATTTTTGGTTTGAAAATCAAAATTTTTAAAACTTGAAAATACTCTAACTAGTAAAATACAATTTAAAAAAAAAACAGATAAGCCATTTAAAAGGAAATTTAATTGACTCTCTCTTGGCTGAACATGAAATATTAAGGAATATTTGCGAGCAGGAACGGCAGGGCTGAATGGGACAGCAAGACCAGGGTTGCTTGGGAAAGTGAAAGGCCATATTAAAGTAAGGGGATTCAGCGCACGCGGCGCGTTTTCGAGCACAAAAATTGTTTTTTTACAAATTTCGCCATTAAAATATTTCCTATAATTTAATAAATTCACGAGAAAGGAAATGTAATTCTGCTTCTAATAGCTATTCCTGTTTTTAATGAATCAGTTATTAAAATTGTGCAAGTTTTAGAAAACTGTCCCATCTCAGCCCCGTGTTGCCCATCTGTGCCCAGTGTTTTTTTGTTTAGAAAATTAATGATTTCATTTGAAACATTGTAGTTAATTTCGTTTCTGGAAAGAAGAACTTTCAAATTATAGATTAGAAAAGCTAAATGAATGAGCTATAACAAGCACGTATTAAATTTCATCAAATTTATTTCATGAAACATCTAAAAATCCTAAAGGCCGGGTTTCATTTTTTTCCCCAAGCAGCCCCGGTCTCCCCTATACATCCAGCAGATTATGATGGCTGAACACGAACCAAATTTTATATAATTTTTTTTAGCTTTTAAAATAGATGCTACACAAAAATAGAATTAATCGAATCTTAATATTGTGCACCATGCAAAACTTTTACTTATAATTTAAGTATGAGATACTAGGAGTAAGTAATGATAATATAAAGCTAAGATGATGCTTTGATGCTTGTGATATGGTAGGATAGCTGCAAGCCAGAAGGCCTTCTTAAGACAAGTAGAAAATGTGATATCAGTAAGATGGCTGCACTCATGGAGGATGGAAGTTCGAGATTCTAGAGTAAAAACCAACTTCTCTAATACCTTTTGTCCCTTTCAATCCTTTGAATTCAAGAAGAAAAGCTATAAAATAAGATCATTTCCTATTTTTTAATTGGTGGTTGTGCTCATTATTGCTAAAATAACCATTTTGAGTATTGGAAACTGTAACTAAGAAAATTAGGCTGTTTCAGAAATAGATACGGGGATTCGATATTTTTTATAGATCTTTCCATAAAAATAACAGTCCATTAACCGACTTCTTAGAATGTGAGCGAAGGGATCTGTTTTCTATAATCTTTCAACAACTAAAATATTTTAACTAGCCTTAATTGGCATTTTGTTGACGTTTTTAAAAGAATCCGTTTGCGCTGTTACAACTTTTTACTCTTACTCTATCTATTTTAACTTATATATATGAGTTAAAATATATATATATATATATACAATAACTTAAAGGAAAGTTCTTTGAGATAATAAATCAATCTGTATTACGGTATTCTCAAGTCTGTATTTAAGAATAATGAAAATAGGATGAGTTTTATACATGGTAAAAAGATTAATATCACAAGGGAAGTTATTTGATATTCAGATTACTATAGCCAAAATAATGAAACTGCCGGATGTTGTTCAAATAGTTTATGTCTAACCTTTATTTTCAAAAAAAATAAGTTTGTGAAGTATCGATCCTATAATAAATGTTAATGTGATAATCATATACGCACGTTAGGCCCAATGTTAATTAACGAAAAAATATTCGCCGCAAGAGCGCATCACATTTTATACAAAAATAGTGATAATTTACAATTCCGCGTCAAATGGTATAGTTAGTTTTCCTGTCAAACTAATCCAGAATTTAAATAGGTTTTGCTCTACCACCAGAAGGGGGCTTTTTACTTGCCCGAAATTCAGAGAACGCGTTTTAATGTTCTTTTCGTCTTTCGTTATGGAGAACCAATGGCTGATGGAGTGAACTTCAATAATTAATAGTGGGGCTCGTCTTATAAGCTTACGTTTACTTACTTTGTTTGTTTGGTGGGGTGGCTTTTATATTAACTTTTATGTTAACTCACGTTTAAAACATTTTACAATTTGTAAAATGACTTCAGCTCCGTGAATGCGTAACAATTAATACATTTAGAAAGTGCTTAAAACACCAATAAATAATTTATTTTATAACGAAGTGAACTTGCTAAATGAAAACTCAATGGCGTCGTCATTTTGTTAAGTTTTTTTATTCCGCATCCGGAAACAACAGAAACATTTTCCACTTCAAAAGCAGAAAGCCATTGAGTTAAAAAACTATCAAAAGCAACGGCGGAAATGTACAAGCACTCTTCATTCATGAATTCAAAATTGCACCGAATTCCGATTTACCCAGGGCGAGAATTTTTGAATTTGAAGACCCAGCTTAAATCAAGAGTACTTAAAGCAACCTCTTTTTCAATCAATTATAAAATGCGGAAAACTAGCGAATACGAATTCATGATTCTTCCGGTAGTATAATTTTTTTTTCAAAAGAGAAAGAAGTATAATGAATAATGGAAGATGTGCGCCCAAAGATTTCATATTTTTTTCAAAAGAAGATCAATTAGGAATTGTTGAAGGATCGATGAGTACGGGCTCGGTCGAATTCGTACTGTCAATTATTACTGATTCCAACAAACCTTTCAACATGATAGTTTCCTTGTTTCATTGTACCTTGTACATTGTAATGATAGAAGGGTAGTCCATTACTCTTACATGACCTTCATATCATATGGCATTGTTATATGTTTAAAGTATTTGATTGTGTGAAATCTTGCTAATTAAAAAATTTATTTGAGATATGAATCGTCTTCATTTGACAAGGAATCCCGAAAGTATTTTCAAAAGCATGCCGCTACCAAATGAAAAAAAAACGTGATTGAAGGCAGCAGCAGCACGGTAATTAAGTGAAAAGTTTTCTTCATGCTTCACTGCCTTGCCCACACTGCACGATACCCGTTCCAGTCACATTCTCTTTCCTTCAATCCTACTTCGCTTCAAATCATTTGTGTGATAAGAATGTAGGTAGAGCAAGCGAAATGAGTGTCGTGCAGTATGGCTATGAAAGTGATTGAGGATAATCAGTCTGCGGTTTCTTTTCAAATTACACGACACCCACTGCACACTTTGATGGCCTAATGAGACGAATGACACCTAACGCGTTGAAAAAAACTCACGGCGAGAATTACAAATCACATATGGGAAAGGAAGCTTTAGCTTGACTTTTCCTCAATCCTTTAATCCTTTTTCTCAGGTGAAGGAAAGTAATTCTAGGAGACCTTGAATACATTTTGATATGTACTTTTTCAGTGACACGCTTCACACGTGTGGTGCCACAACATAGGTTATAAGAATGGACAGGGCCGGATTAAGCCTTGATGGCCTCCTAGGCGGACTCTGATTTTTTGCCTTAATGTGGCCTCTATGGCTAAAATATTAGTAAAAGTCCTGTTTTTAAAGCATTTTGGGAGGTTTAGGCTCATTTTTAGGGCCATTTACTTAATTTTTCCAAAGATTTTTCAAAAAAATTTGCTCATTTTTGGGCCTTTTTGGCCTCTCGGACGCCGTGGCCTCTAGGCGGCCGCCTAGGTCGCCTAGCGGGTAATCCGGCCCTGAGAATGGATCTTGTTCGTTTTGCAGAAGAGAACAAGTAAATAGCCTCGAATTGGGTGGTTTCATTTTTACCAGGTGTACTCTTTAATATTTATTTAATAAAATGTTTTCTGCTTTGGGAAGAAAGAGATGATTCCAATTTGGAGAAGATGCTTAGATTTTCTATTTCGGTGTGTTTCATTTTATTTTTCCTACATATTTAACTAAATTACACTATAAAATATATTATGAAATGAACCAATTCGGTGTTTTGACGTACAAAAATACATTTTAGCAGAAATGTTATTGAATAAAAACCAATACAAAGAACTGAATAGAATTTATAAGCATTTGCAGATGCTGCAATAAAATTCAATCCCAACCAAAAAAAAAATTATTTTGTTAGCTCAACACGGTTACTCCAGGAATATTCCACTATGATAAGTATTGCTTTATATCCTCACCCATGGGCATGCACCCAGGGGATGACAACATGGGATTTATTAGAGCCAAGGCTGCCAACTATGTGTACATGTGTCGCAACATGACAGCATATTGGAAGTTTCAATTGGTTTTCCCTTGACGGATCAATCTCTTCCTGTCGTCATTCTCCATCCTTGATGAAACAAATTCTCAACTTTCCACTAGTAAGACTTAGTCAGTGGTACCTCAAACTTTAACCCTTTTACACCAACTAATTGGTCTGGAAGCTAAATTTATGTTTCTTATTGCAATACATGATATATTCTTAAGGTAGTAGTGATAAGAGTCTCCATGGTTGTGAGACAGCCTCGCAGATTGTTTAATATAATCGAGCTTGTGTAGTTAGTCATGGCTGAGCTAAGAATGCCGATCTCATGACGTTATCTCTCAAGCAACACGATAAAGGGAGCACAGGGCGCTCTCTACAGTCATATTTGGGTACATGATGATGACATCTAGTGGCGGATATAGGGACGTGAACCACGCCTTCAACACAAAGTCGCGTAGATATATTCAAACCTCATACACATATTCATCCAGTATAACAGATTTCAACTACCTTTATTTCAAAATGTATTTGATAAACATACAAACTGACAGGTAATTTTTTTTCTTTACTCTTAAAAAACACTTTTTGCCTCTTTGTTTTTCAGTTGGGACACCAACAAGGAATTGATACAGTTTCTGAAACATGAAAACCAACAAGTATTTTGTATTTATTTTCATGTCTGTTTCATCGCCATAACGAGTCTCCTTTTCTCTGCTTTGTTTGGGTTTTCGTTCAATGTGAAAACCACAATAAAAAAAACGGAAAAAATGTGAAGCGAAAAAACCACCGATATGTGCAAGTACACTTACATTCCTAGCATTATAAAAGACGTTATTCTCTTATCTAAGATTATTATAAGCGCACGAAAAAATAAAATACATATCATTTATCTATTTTGCTTTTATTGACAAAAAAATAGTGGTATTTATGTCGTAAGATGTATTGTGCGAATCATAGTACTCTATTTAGATCTGTAGAATAAAAACTGGTTTAAAGTGTATCTAACAATTTTAATCCCAAATGGGATCGAATTTATTCGATACCGGAGGTTCTACTCCTTCTTATTTCTTGCTGGAGCGAGTCTAAAAACCTTTATTTTCTTCTTCCTCGCTTCTGATTGGTCGGCGTTAGGTACCTCTTAGGACCTTTGGTACCCGATAGGTCCTTAGGTACCTCTTAGGTACTTTTATCCCTTTGAGCGATGAGTGACGAGCGTTCTACACCATCTACCGCTCCCTTCTAATACTCCATATTCTGTTTCTCTTTTTTTCTTTCATTATTCTTTCATTATTTTAAAATATTACTATTGGGATATTAATCAATATTATTTGTAGTGTTGATCTAATAGTGAACTATTTAAAAAAAAATCAAAAACTCGGTTGAAATCTTTGTTTATTTATTCCCTTCGTTGAAGTTTAAAAAGAATAATACACAAATAAGCATGTTAACGTTACAACATTTCAGTCCTTCATGAGCTACTATTACTTGGGGCTTCATGTGGTGTTCCTGAAGAAGATTTTGAAAGGATTTCATCTGGTATAATATGGATTTTGCTTCAAATGATGGTAGTAGCTTCAGCTTTTGAACCAACTGTAGGCCCGTTCCTCTGTCTTGCTCTTATTAAGACTTAAACAGAGATGATTAATTTAACTAATTGTTTTTATTATATGATTTCATATATGATTTTTCTTCTTTTTCGTCGTTTTTTTTTATCTTCGTCCCTTTTTGATCATACAGGCACTGATAGCTTGTAACTTAATTGATGAGATCATATTCACTGAACTGAGGCACAGACATTGGCAGAATGATGTAATCTCACTATAAGTTGAAAAAACACATAAATTCGTAGTGCACTGTTATTAAAATAAGTCTGTGCAGTAGCCGCAGCGCCATCTAGCGGTTGTGCGAGGTAAAGGGCAGACTGCTGAGTCCGCTAAGGAAAAAATCGACACAGTAAGCAGTCGATTAAGAGACATTCTCGGATTCCTCCAACCTCCATATTATTCAATCACAAAAAAGGCGTATAAATAGCTTTACAAATGTGTAAAGCTATAGTTTTAGGTTCTTGGGTGCATCACTCTCGAATTGTCTTTTAATCTATTTTTATTGTCTTTTACAACTTATAATATTTGCATCATTTGTTGAGAATCTACTTTATCAGGGTTTTATATTCACTCTTAATATACATAGCTGTCTTAGCCAAGCTGAACACTGAGTGGTCAAGCGATTTCAAGTTGCACAATTGCACGATTGTATTGTCATTCATCAACATTTATGCCATAAACACTCGACTGCAAAGAAAATCCCAAACCGAAATCAAACATAAAAAAAATCTCTAACCCATCCGGTCATAAGGGGAGCGGATCTTGTTATATTTTATGATTATGATAATACTTCAATTCTTAACTAGAGTAAGGCTTGAAAAATAGCACTTTTCATATAGGCCTAAAACCAGATTAGCATTTATTCTATAGAATATAGTAAACATACATGCTTTACCATTGCAAATAAGAATTTTGTTATTTATGACAACAGATTTGTTTAAAATACCAAAGCATCCATTTCCTTTTTGCTAATCTTCATTCTTAATCTTTTTATAATGGATAACCCGTCCCCGGGAGCTAAAGAAATTCTATGAATCTTTCACGCGGATCCCTGTTAATTTATGAACTCAATTTATCCCGTAAAGAACAACAACCTGGATTGTTTTTGATAAATTGCACTAAGCTTGCATATACTTGTATATACCTAGTTTTTATCGGTTCTAGGCTTTTAGATTTGTTTGCTACCTTGTCCTCTAAGTAAAATATAAATTGTAATTCTGTAAAGGACGTGGGGTTAGTAAACGGGAAAATCACATGTTGTTCGCCCCCATTCACATGCTTTTCCCTTGCCTGTCTGTGAAAACCTTTCTTTAACTTATTTTTTTTACCTCTTTATTCTTAAACTTAAAAGCGCTGAACTTAGCTGTTTTGTGAACTTTTAATGTAAACAATCTCGGCAGTTCAATTGTCCAGCTGCTTGGGTTATTCTCTGCTTAAGGCAAACTCCATTACTGCATTCCTTAAAATAACTTCGATTTTGTTTCAGATAAAATCATGGGACCATCTTTGCGATCAACATGATACACGATTTTTTAAACCAACTATACTTTACTATTCATTGAAGAAACAATTAATTGATCCGCGGTTCTCCCCAACGATGGTTCAGGCATTTTACAGTTGATGAGACAAACTGAAAAATATCGTTTGAAAACCTACGGTTTTGCTCATTGGCGTCACCTTATTTAACCTTATTTGAGTCTCATCTATCTTCCTCAACAGAGAAACGGCTGACTATACAGTGCTTAACGGTGTCAAAATCCTTCAAAATGTGTATTTAAATTTATTGTTGAGGAATTGAGATATCATTGATGAAGAAACAAATCATGAAACTTCAACTTTGTTGTTTGTTTTTTGTCTATCTTGAATAGTTTTTAGTATGTTTTCGTCAAATGTAAATAAATGATCTTGAAATAGATTGTCTTAAAAACTTAATTAAATCTATTAACTTAATTCATTTAATCAACTTAATTAACTTTATTCATTTAATTAACTTAACTTACTGAAATAACGATACATCGTACAAATAATAATCAATTTTCCCCAAATCATTATCACTTTAAGTTTCTTTCTTGAATTCTTGAACATTTATATTAGCATATTCAATGAAAATACTTTGCTCGACTGACTTAGAAAAGACTTAGAAAAGACAGGATTAAAGAAAAAAAAGTTCAATCTTGAGTTATTGATAACTTATAGTTTATGTGATTTTCAAGCAAAAAATATAAATAAAAGAAAATTGTTTAATAACTATGAAACCTGACACTACAATGGATTGCTCGTTTTCCTACGGGTTTCATGTCAAAATGTATTTTACTTGATCTCCTCTTTCCTAGCTTTTTTTTAACTTCAACGCTTTTCCAAATATCATTGTTTCACCAATCCCTTGGTATTCCACACGTTCACACTTTTCCACACGGTAAACGTCCTGGAAGCACTGATAAAAATGCTAGCTTACATTAGGGTGTCCCATTTTTCCGATTTTTTTTTGGGCGGCGCTTGAAATTAAGATGTGAAATACAAAAATAAATATAACTTTTTAAAATTATACGATTTTTTTAATCGGCCCTAGTTACACAAAACAGGAAACATAGGATATCTCAAGGGGATTTTACGGAATATCTCCCGAACTTACGATTATTTTTTTTTTGCTAGCACATCATGAAGGCCTGGATGAGATATTCATTTCCTCCAAGTTTCGTCGAAGATTGGAATTTCTTTCAGAGCCAGAGACTGGTTTCTCAAGTTAGTTTTTTAGGAAGGGCCGATGGATCATTTTAAGTGCAGACCTGGAAAGCGTCATGACCTCAAGAAATGAGAAGACCACGTCCGACTATCAGCACAATAAACAGCAGATAGACTTTGTTTCAAGTTTGCCTCAAGAGGAAGAAGAAGACGAAGAACCGTTTTTTTTTCAACGAGAAAAGAAGAGAAGGCCTGATACCTTTGTTCTTGAACTACCTACACGTGATTTATCAAAAGCGGTCGCTCAAACTGCAGATCGTTTATCCATGAGCATTCGAAAGCAAACAATGATCCAGGCGGATATTATTTCCGCTAGAGGTGGTAGCGTTAGCAACTTTACATTATAATCATCGTCTAATCACCATCAGCGGCAAGCAGAACGTGCAAAAATTACTGATCTAATCAAAGAGAATAGGCTCGCTTCGATTGCGAATGGATTGCCCAAATCCCTTATTATCCATTAGGATTCCAAGTTAATTACGCTGTGACGGTGCCAAAAACATGCCAAGTTACATACCTGGCTTCCAAAAGTTAGTCATGAACGAAGAAGAACGTGCTCCTAATGTCAATTGCCGTGCACATACAGCATGGATCAAATAAACTTGAGGGACCCTTAGCTGTTTAGTGCTTTGAGCCCCTCAAGTTTATTTGGACCACACTGTACAAACAACTTGGTCGCACACGATTCCGTCAAGGACGTTGTTGAAATTCGAAATGAAATGAATTTAGTTCAAAGGTATTATTGTCTATAATCAGGGAATTCATAATGCATAGCATTCTGATGTTTTTCTAGTTTTATTGCATTTGTTCGTGGATCGCTGAAGCGACTTGTACGGTTTAAGCAGTACAAAGATGATGGTATAAATCTCCGGGCATTATGTCCTACTCAATGAATTTTATGGAAGACATTTCTAACCTCTATTACCAGTAACCAATTAGCCCTTCTTAAATGGCTTGGAGATTACCAAAAGCATCCAGAAAATCGGAAATATGCTTGTGAGGCTGCTGGTTTTTTGCAAACCTTCCGACTTTTCGACACCTACTTCAAACTGGAACTATTGTGGATCGTATTTACAATTGTGGAAGATATTTATACTGTTCTTCAAGGTATGAATTTCATCTTTAATTGCTTTACTTTGACCTTCAAGTTTAATTTCAAGTATTCAACGCATGTCATAGCGGGTCTTACTATCCGCTTTGAACCAACTGTAAGCACTTGTCAGCAGCAGAAATATGTCGAAATTTATAACCATTAGTCATTAAAAGATTTTTTTAATAGATGAAATATCATCTGAATCTTCTTACCTAACATAAAAAATTTTATGGGTTGGCTGTCATCTTAATAGCTTGATCATTTTCTTATCTAATATCGCATATTCTTTCTGAAACTTTAAGATGATTTGAAGCTTAAGTTTAAATTTCCAGCACCATATGATGTTATTTTAGTATTAATAATCACAAAGCCCTCACCCCTCACATCTTCTATTCAGCTAAGTAAGACATTCCGAATTGCATACTACTATCAGAGCTTCACCTAAAACTGAGTAAGACTTCTGGCCTGGATCCATTCAACTACTAACACAGTATCACACATTTTGATTATTATTATTAAGTCTAACTCTTGTTTGGTTTCGGCATTAAACTGATATAACACATATAAGCTAAGATTTGTTTCCGAAAACACACTTAGAGTAGAAGCTGTGTGAAATCCAGACTTCGCGAAGAGAAAACTTGAACTTGAACTTGTTACTTCAATTAGATTGAAATGACCGGTTGCTTTCACAAGAGTCTTGCGGTTCAGGTAATGGATGAGCAACAGCCACTTCTTGTCCTTCGTCAGAACTAAAGTTTCCTTCTTCAGTGGGCTCTCTTCTATTCTTCTTGCTTATTCCCAGGGCGCTCAAAGACAATCGTAATAGATTTTTGTTTGCTCATTATAATATTTTATTCAAAAGTTTGCATCCCTTAGCACCCCTTAACATTTTCTAGGGGGTTCTCGAGCACCGATGTACCCTCTTAAGTCGATGCCCATGGTTTTAAAATTGTTAATAATCATATAGTTATTCATAGTTTATTTTTCATAGTTTATTTTTTTAACCAACTAAATGTATTTTTAGACTTTATTATCTCAAGTCTGATTTTGAAATCAACTCTGGAATCAAATTATATTTTACGTATCTGAGGTTGTATTATGGAACTTAAATAAGTTAGTTCCATAATGTTATGGAATTTAAATAAACAAAACTTAAATAAGTTAGTTCCATAATACAAACTCAGATACGTATAAATAGAGGATCGTGGACATTGAGGCCTAGGTCTTAAATGTAGAGCAGTTGAGGCAAAATAAAACCGTTAAGTACGGGGCCAAAGTAATAATTTGTGGCCAAATATTTATTTAAGATATAAAATTATTATAAAATATAAAAACTGAGCTTATGTGGGTTTTATTAATGAATATCTATAGCCGTGTCGTCATGTTTCATATTATCCGATTAAATAAAATTGAGAAATTATGTGATAGCTATAATATAATAAAAAATGCGAAGGGTTTTGATCTCTTGAGGCTGATCCGGTGTTAAACTTCCCGTCGACGGGACATCGCCACAAATAGCACACTTATAAGCTTAATATTTTCTCCTTTAAGGAGGTAACAGTGTATCCAAAATAATTGCTTAAAAGGTTTGTCAACTATTAGGTTCCGTCAACATGCCAGCAGTTCGAATTGACTAAGTGGCGAAGCATTTGGTCAGTTGTGAACCGCATCACTCGAGATTCAAGTTCTTTTTTTTGCCGTAAGGATAAATGTTTCTTTCATTCGCGTTTTCGCTCTTCTCTCGATATAGGTAAAAAAAATGAGTCTATTAAGAGGTCTTTATGAAAATATTCAGGATTCAGATGAAAGTTAATGGAGAAAGAACAATCTGGGCAGTTTTTGCAGTTTTCATTGCAAACGTGATTTGCACAGAAATAGGCAATGCTTAAAACAATACCTCTTTTGTTTCAATCAAATAGAAAATGCGGAGAACTAGCGAATACGAATCCATGATTCTTCCAGTAATATAATATATTTATTCAAAAGAAAAAGAATCATTATGAACAACGGAAGATTCGATAAGTGTGCTCACAGATGTCATATTTTTCAACAACAAAAAAATTCAATTAGGAATTGCCGAAGGATCGGTAAGTGCGGGTTCAGTCGAATTCCTACTGTCAATTATGACGGTTTCCCGCCAACTTTTCAACATAATTGTTTCCTTATTTCAATGTACCTTATTAAAATATAGGTCTGGCGTGGGCACTTCTTTATTCAAATTGTCCTAGTATTTTCCTGTTCAATCAAGCATACTTTCGCTATACAACGCGTGATCGTGTAAATCTTGACTGAGCGTTCTCATTTACAAAAAACTACAAGAAATCTTAAAAAATGAAAGAAGGGTAGTCCATTACTCTTACATGAACCCCTAATATTATATGGCATTCTAAGCATGTATGTTAAGTATAAAATGACGCTTGATAAACAACTGCAACTCAACCATTTCAATCGATTTTATAACTCAGAAGAGTAGCATATATGAATGGGCATTTCCTAGCACACATGGATGATTTTAACACAAGACCCTCTTGACGATTGACAGGAGAGACAGTGCACATTTTTTAGAAGAAAAATTGGTAAGTAAAATGTGATATAGATAGTAGTGTACACAAAATAGGCTAGACATTTCGTTTCGGCGCTTTAGTAACTCAACTAAACTTGAATTAAAAATTTGAATTTTTTTTCAAAAATTTTATTTAGTAGGAGCCAAGAATTAGTGGATATTGTTTTGTTGGATGGCTTGGTCACGACACGAGAAATTTCCACGAAAATTTCTTATTTCAGCTAAATTCATTCGGCCCTCTCAAATCACTGCTCTACCGGTCAACCTGATGATTGACGGATGACCCGATGGATTTGACGGTCAAGATTTTGCACCCATCACTATCCAACCGTGGCAAAATTTGAACAAATTTATAGTCAGTCTCCAACATGGCTGGTACCACGATGGGAAGGTTAAGAGCAAGGAAAAATTGATTTAAAAATAAATAGAAAAATTTCATCGACTTCATTCTGGAGAAACGTCTTGTACTTTCTGCTGTTCTTCAGACTGCCGGGTAGATGAAGTTATAAAAATTTAAAACATTGAGTTGGTTTTGATTTAAAAACAAAATTTTAACAAGAGAGAATAAACACAAGTGAGTGTGTAGTCAATGGTGCAATGGTGTTCGAAGGAGCTTGAAGGATGGCTGCTCAACTTAATTGGAGGAATGCTTGAAAATTGATAGTCTGAATGAATAAAATCTCAATGAATCGCTATGAAAGTAGCTATTATTGTTTTCCCCGTGCAAATAATAAACGTTTGATAGGATTCCATATCCTCTAAACAGAAATTATTTGTTTTTCTAATATGTCATAAAAACAAGTTTATGGAAAATATATTTTCCCTCTCAATTTCTGTACTATGCTTCCATATCTTCCAAATAAAAATAATTGAAAAAACTCTTATGTGGCGTCACACGATCACCCAAAAATGGAAACTTGAATCGAAAACCGAAAGTTTATTATCAAGCTGTCAAATTCCTTATGAATTTTTGAAACTTAAACTGAAGTTTCGTTCAGGGTTTTGACTTTTTAGAAATTTCCTGCCAATAGACATTTCATGAATCTTCTAGCGAGTTAATCTTTTAATTATACTCAATCTATTCAAGTTTTAGCATTGAATGTATAATTAAAATTATTTTCATATATCTAATTCTACGAACAAAGGAGTTTTGATTCTGGGTGTGCTGCTTCAGTGCCGGAAAAAGTGGACACTGGAATTTTTGGAGACAGTTCATCATGCACCTTTTTGAGTATGGGTTTTAAAAATATGTATGAAGCACATTTATCAATTATCTAATAATTACAGGCACGAAGGAGTTTTGATTCTGGGTGTGCTGCTTCAGTGCTGGACAAAGTGGGCACTGGAATTTTGGAAGTAATTCATCCTACGCATTTCTTTCGTTTGGGCGTCTTTAACGTGGCTTTTAAAAATGCACAAATATACTTAAAACCAACAGTAACAGTCATAAAAAAACAAATTGGGCCAAACAAATATTAAAATGTTGGTGACTACTGCTGCGATTGGACAGCATACGCCATCTTTGTGCCAGTGTTTGTGTTGTGTCCCTTCGCTTGACGTCGGCTGCTAGACAGAGAGTTGGCATTGGACTTCCGGTCTTGATCGAGCGAAGAGCTAGCAGCTAGCTCTCTCCGTACGACTGGTTAAGACGTTGCTTCGCTTTCCAAGATATCATATATCATAGCGAGATATCATATATCCAGATCTTGACAGGCTATGCTTTTTTCACGCGAAACCAACTTCTAGTTTATTCTCTTTGGATACCAATTCAACCAAATTGGCGCAAACAATGCTTCTTATTGTAAGGCTGGCGCTAGTGTTTTACAATGAGCAGTACCGTCACAGCACTCTTTGGAGCGCCTCTCTCTATGGAACATTTCCCACCAATGCTTCCCTTCTGGATTGCTGGATCATAGTATCGAGCAATGCAACATGTGAGTTTGATTTTAAAAGCGGATTTTTTTCAATGTAGAAACTATATTTTAATTGTTTAGTTTTCTCAATATGAGAATAAAACACAAATTTGAAACTTTTATTAAATTTGAAAGTGATAATATTATGTTTTTAGGCCCTAAGCATAACACTAGATAGCTATAAATATATTATTGCAACATATAGTTGTTATTATCATTTTTAAAACACTTAGTCATAGACTTTTTTTTACCGTGGGAGCTTCAATATAGCCTAGTAAACTCTTTATTATTAAAATTTGTATTAACATATTTTTAATCTGTGGTAACGACACCCACACAGCTTCGACCTCGATGCAAAAATCCAGAACACCACGTACAATATATTAGTCAAATCTTGTGCCAACGAGCAGTTAGTTTCCGGTGAAAAAAATGAAGTTGCTTAATAAAATTTTATATACTTCATATCGTCATCCAAAATACTTCAACACTATGATATGCAACTACTGCTTGAATCGCCAACTTTGTTTTCTGCCTACGACAAGATGCTTAGTGTGTATCCTTAAAAATAAATTTGAAATATGCCATATTATTTTAAACTACGTATTTAATTTTAGTAAAAGAAAATCGAGAAAATGAAATGAAAAAAAAAATATGCTATTTTATTTTTAACAATACATTTTTGAAATCGCAAAAGGGTAAAAACTAATCGGAAACTGGATTGATCTATTAAAACTTTCAATTTAACTTGGGTATTTGAATGGGGTTGTTATATACACTGTGATTTATGGTTTACACCTATATTTGTTCAAAATTTCCTTGTTTTTGCATTGGAGCCAGCGTGGAAATAGACAATTAAATTAACTAATATTCAAAAGAAAAGTTTATTAATTTAATTTAATTTTATTTTTTATTTACCCGGAAATAAGTTGAAATATTATTTTTATTTCACCCTTTAATTTTTCGTACAGTAATTACTTTTATTGTCGAAAATTAATTTTCGCATTAGATTAAATGCCGTTTGTAGTTAATTATATTCAGCTTATTTATTTTAAACCTCAATTGTACTAGAGAACACAAAATGGAATTGTAAAATGTATTGATTGATTTAAAATTCAAAAAATACAAAAAGTACTCTCTGGTTTTACTAATATCGATCAATAAAAATAACGGAAAATATAGAAACAAATACTACCAATTTTGGTTTATAGAAATCAATAGATGAACCATACTGTACTTTGCATTTATCATATCAAGATAACCCTGATAGAATCTGCTTTCCTAATCGTATCAGCGAGCATAAAATACCAAGGCTTTTTACCATTTTGAAGCTTGAAGTAGGTAATCAGAAAGAATATGTTACTTTATGTCACTTAAAGAAGATGGTAATTACAATCCAGAATACTATAAATTGTACGGTAAAATGTTGGGGTTGTTAAGTGGGGGTGGTAAAAGTTTCAGATTATTATGTCAAGTGTGAGGAGTCCACCACTCCACCCTTTTCTATAAATGCTAAAATGTAAAGCAAATGTAGTCTGTTGAGCCATAATTTTTACGACAAAATCAATGAATTCTACAAATACATAAATCTTTCAATCTTTCTAAATTATGGAATCACATTTCAATTGAAATTGCAATCGAATCACATCTAATGGGATAAAATGAGCTGTAAATGAATGATTATTGGACTTTCATCTAATAGTAATTTATCATCAAATGGTTTCACATTTGCGCTTGTATTAACTATATATTTATTTAGTAATTACTAAAAAGTTTGAGTTAAAAAAAAAATAAAAAAAAGGTTTGGATAATGAAAAAAAAAATGTTCTATAGAACTTCTGATTATCCTTCCCGATTATCCCTTCCTTTCCGAGAGAATGATTCAAATTATTTTTAAATTGGGTTCTAAACTTATTTTTAACTTACTTTATAACATTTGCATTGCTTTTTTAAAAAGGAAAAAAGAGCTCATAAAAGTTCAATTAAAATAGAGAAAAAATGCCCCCTGACAAAATTGAACTGTCGACCCCTAGTTTACGAGACTAGTGCTCTTCCACTGAGCTATGAGGGCTCTGAAATACCGAATCTAAATAGTATATAAATAAATTATTAGAAATAAGGAAAACATTTGGAGTAACTTAAGTTTGTATCTGTTACAGTAAAACATTTTTACTTATTGTGACAATAAATGTAGCTTTTTAAAAAATGATTTTCTTGTTGTTTTTTTTTCTCTTTTTACTTCAACATAGAATTAAACGGGAGAATATTCAGAAGGATTTGGCATGTTCTGATAATTAGTGTCCCTCATGGCTGTGGCCCCCTCTATATTTCCTTCTGATGGTTTCTTTATCAGTGATTCATTAACCTTGTGTAAAATAAAAACAATTATTTTCCTTAAACTAATGAGAGTTAGAAAAAAAATTAATACTTACTGCACTAACGGGATTTTCAATAGTAAGTAGCATAGAGCGCAGGTGAAAACTCTCAATGCCACAGCTTCCCAGAGCCAGAAGACTAATAACGATTAATCCAGCTGAAATAATTAAATGAAATAAAATAAACCGGCTTGTGAAATTTCAATTTTTCAATTTGGTAAACCGTTCTCGTTGATAGAGCCCACAGAGAGAGAGAGAATGAAAGACAGAATTGAGAGAGGCACTGATAGAGCTGAGAACCCAAATGCAGCCAGTAGCCTATTTTTTAAAATAATTTAATCAATCTAAATCAATAATTTGCATAAAACAATATTTACAGTTGTTTAGATGATGGCTGAAATGAGGCTGCTGTACCCAAAGCACCTGCAATCAAATAGAAACAGGCGGACCAGTATCCTTGATAGGCTTTTGCTCTGCTAGGTTTGGCCTGTACCAGTATAGTGATGTTATAAGACATTTAAAATTGATTGTTTTGTGAACATATTGGGCTTTAAATACTTGAAGGCAGATGTCAATTAAGGCAAATGCGATGTTTACAAGAGAAATTAATAAGAGAACGAGGGCCCTCAATTCTCTCTCGTTGAGCTTCACTCGACATGTTTTCCAAATTAAGGCGTCTAACGTAGTTAATGGAATGGCGTTCATTTCTGTATTTCGCTGAACGAAAACCACTATTAAAAATTAATGATTTTTAAAAGTAGTGTGTTTTTAAATACTAATATTTAACGAGCAATACCTGATTCTTTTTGGAGTGCCAATGTAAAAGCATGCAATGCTGGTTTCGCTTTCTGCTCTACTGTTTTTTGTTGTGTTTTTTTTTGCTGCATCTAGTCGAATTTGAGATAACGTATCACTAGCGTGACTCACGCACACGTGATAAATAGCAATTTGATATGTGCGAGTGATGAAACAACGCTGGATTTCTTATCAATGGTCACCCAAGGGAGAGATACAAAATCAAGTTTAATTTTTGCTGTACTAATTCGTGACATATATTTTGGACGGTTTTTATATATATATTTTTAGTAAAAAGAGGAATTCGGTACCTTCATACATAAAAGAAAAGAAAAGAAAAACAAATTGAAACTGATAGTGGGTGTGGGGATTTATGGAATTTGATACCTGTTCAAATAGGATTCTAATTTAGGGGAGAGCGGGGTTACTTGGGACAGGGGTTAGGTGGGACAGCGAGGTTTTTAGTATGTTTCACATGTTCAAAAAATCCCTTTTTTCAGGAAACATGCACATTACTGGTCCGCATCTTGACAAAAATTTTCACTAGAAAATATTGATTAATTTAGGCTGTAGCGGGTGAAATGTATTTTTCAACTTTTTTGCCCGGAAAAACGAAATTTTTTAACTTAACAAAACGGCAACTTATGTTTAAAGAATAAAAAAACGAGATAGGCCATTTGAAAGAAAATTCAATTTACTTTAGCTTTGCTGAACATGGCATTTTTCTATCTCTTTTAGTTTAGTTGCTATTAAGGTAAATGTGTGTGTAGGTACCGTGGGGCTACTTGGGACATCGAGACGGGGGTTACTTGGGACAATGAAAGGCCATGTAAAAGTAGGGGGAGACAGCGCGCGCGGCGCGTTTTCGACCGAAAAAAGTTTTCGACATTTTTCGCCATTATGGAATGCTATTTTCTTTAAAATAAGCATACCACGAGAAAGTAAATTTAATTCTGATTCTAACTGGTATTTCAGTTTTTAACGAATCAGCGATTATTTGTGCAAAAAAATGATTTTATTAAACTGTCCCAAGTAGCCCCGCACTTTTTTTACGTTTTAGAAAAAAATGCACATCATTTAAAAAATTGTATTTAATTTCGTATTTAAATATAAGATATTTTGAAAGAAGATTTGAAAAGAGGAAAGAATAGCCTACAAGATGCACCTAAATGTGTGTATCAACGATGTTTCATAAAAGAACTAAAAATCCCGAAAGCACTTTAAAGTTTTTTTGTCCCAAGTAACCCCGCTCTCCCCTACTTAGTATTTTAGTAAGTTAAAAACGAGAGGATTTAGGTTACTTCAAATAAAAACTCTATTTCAATTTAAACCCTTCTGTTTTTATTACACATATTGTATGCTTATACTATTTGAAATCACTTAAAATAAGAATAAAATGTATTTGTGATATCCTTTTGATTTATAAAAGAATTAAAAAAAAAAACATGTGATAATTTAAAGTTTTATGTTTAATGCATATGGTCAATCCAATTTTCGCAGAATGTATATAATTCATCCTTATTTGGATAAATAGATTTTTATTTGAATGATATAAAACTAATTTAACGTTTTTTTAAAAATTAAATCTTGCAAATCGAGACACTCTTAATATATCAATCAACAAAAACTGCCAACTTGTCATGTCAATATGCAAAATCTGTATGCAAAAGACTACGAAGGACTTTGCACTTACTTTTGCACACCTCCATATTTGTTAGCCTTGTCAAACTAACAATGGTATTCTATGACATATATTTTATATTATTCGATACAATTTACGCTGCATACGGTTCATGTTGCCATAGGCGCCATCTAGCGAGCGAAAGTTGAAGCAACTTTTCTACTAGACAAAACGACTTTAGAATTAATCGAGAACCCTTATGCTCATCGTATAATACACTAGGAAAACTCATCTGCAATGGTTCTGACATTTTAGTTTCCAGCTATGCTTTCATAAATATTTCCTACTAAGAAAAATCCATAATGAAATACCAAGCATTGATTATCAAAATAATTCATTCCTTGTTCTCAGGGAGCACTGGTGACAAGGAAAATGGACCAATTTTCAACAAGGGAATTCGTATCTCTACTTTTCTCCGACTTACATAGACTGAACAAGGATGAAATTCGTGAATAATGCCACGAACGCTGCGCAAATCTCTCTCTCGCGAAGATCGTTGGTCCAGCTCCGGATTCACCTCGATCTTTCTTATCCTTATTCGATGTGTCCTTGTTTTTCGGATCCTCCTGTACAGCATTGCAATTTTCTTAACAAATACAAGTTGCACAAAGGTCCTAGATTTTCTCGTTTAATTTATTCTTCCTCAAACACATATTTCCGACGATTCCCTTTCATCTATCGAGAATGAATTCCATCGCACTGGGACTTGCAAAAAACCGCATAGTTTTTTTCCAAAAATGCTATCGGATGCTACAGAACTGAATAGCTGCTTATCACACATTTCTTACACTTTTCTTTCTTATTTTAACAAAATATTAAATTGAACAGATTTGTAAAACAGTTTCTACAAGATAACAAATTATTGTCTTTTCCATTAAAACACTTAACAAATTTACCAATATTATGACGACTAGCCTTCCGCTTTGCCTTCCCAAAGATGGCTTGATAATTTATAATTCATCAGAAAAAATTGAATTCATAGTTCAGGTAAAACAAATTCAGTTTTCAGTTGTGTATACCATGTTTTTCAAGTATTTTATTAAAAATTCAAGAATACGAATTGTAATATAGCTGTTCCTTTGTTTATATTCTTTTTCGACGCGTCGTTTCTAGAAAGGCAGAGTGTTGGTCTAGAAATGAAGCCGTATTATAAAAAATCTTCTTATTAAGAAATATACTTTGTTGAACGTTATGTATGGCTTTTGAGCATCTTCCTAATTCATGGTTTCAACCTAAAATCCACCTCTTACAAGTAAACCAACATAGCTATAAATTAAATGACATTTATAATCAAAGTTTTCTATAAAACAAAATCTTCATATTTTAATAAACATTTCAACACTCTGGTAATCCAAAACACTTTATTCATCAATTTCATATATGTTGTTTGTAGTCTAGTGGTTAATCGTCATCTCACGGCGACGGTATTGTTTGGTAATTACATTATTTTTTTTTAGTGAATAGACCATTTGAAGATTTTTTTTAACTTCTTGAAATTTTGATCTTTTGGGGATTCGGCGTTGAGGAAATACCTACTTGTAGAAGTCGGTTCATTTTCAAATTTATATCCGTTTTCTTGAGATGAAAACATGTGTCTAATAAATTTTTTTCTTGTACTTAGAGATCATAGATCTACCTCATATATATAAACTTTTCTTTTCTGATCATTCATTATCTCTAAAATTTTCTTTATTTTCATCCTCAAGAACGCTGGAACACTCTTAAATTCAAAGTGATAGATAAAGTAGATGAGAAACACTTTAGGTACATAAGAACCTGTTCTCGTGGATGTAACTCGGGGGTCGGCATTATGTCTGTGGTGCCATAAATGAAGGATATCATATTTTAAAAATATAAGTGATAGCAGCCTCACACATATGAAATACATACAAGCAAGCAGAAGGAATGAGGCTGATAAGAAGATGGATATTCTTGAAATTCTCCTGTGATGACAATCATTTAAAGCATACTATTGGAGTGATTCAATAAAGGCAATGGATATGTATTAGTTAACAAATGAAGTGCTTGTTATCATAATTATGATTAATATTTTGTGTATGCATGGCGAATGCTCCCTCACCTTATTGACTACCAAATTATTAATGATATTTGTTTTTTGGATCATAATTTCTTGGAATCGCCTATTTTCAAACCGGCCCTTATAAAAAAGGAATTTTTTCATCGGCTCAAATCACGTCTCACGAGCAGAAAAGTAAGTCTGCATGGCCGCATGGCCTCTCCGCCGTTTAAAATTTCAATTGATATTCCGAAAATTTCAGATAATTTCTCTAAAAATCTTTTCAGATACGGACGAATACCGAAAGAAAAAAAAATTGTCCTTAATGATTTTGAAGATAGCATTAGATTTGGCTTAACTTTGCTTAAAGTGTTTTCCCATGTGGGAGGAAATAGTTATACAGAGTAGAAGGACTCACTTCTGTATTCAAACCAAACTAACAGTTTTCGGGAGATGGAAATGGAAGAAGACTTTTGTGTCTCAGATTTATCGACAATCATTATGAAACCTCAAATAGAGGCATTTGAAAAATGTAGGTAAAACTGAACTATTTTTTATGTCACTTTACATTTATTTACACATGTTACTCGACTCTTTATCCTATTACAATTATTATCATTAAGGAAAACAATTATTACTGTACAAGTAAAAACCAGGATAAAAATCCGTCGATCCTCGCTACATGGCCCGATTTGTGATCACATTCTACTCTGAAATCTATGGCCTAGACTACGTCGAAACCTACTTTCCATTTGTGAAACACTCAACAACAAAAACTCGTTGAAGGAAATATATCAAGCTGTATGAAAAAATAGCGTTCTTCTACGGAAAACTGGAAAAAGAAATCTACATACAACAACCAGAAGGCTTTGCTCTTCCAGGTAGAGAAGAAGAAGTGTGTCATCTCAAAAAATCATATTCGGCCAGAAATAGGCCCCACGAGCCTGAGAGATCAAGTTCAATTCCTTCCTTCCCACAAATGGGTTAAAAAGAAGCTGCGCTGATCTCTGCGTCTTATTACGACGTCGCCCTATCGAAGGTGAAGAGGATGAGTTCACCATCCTTGTCATTTATGTTGATGGCGGCCTTATTCTCATCAGCAAACCAAAGGCCATAACCAAGATAATACGTTTAATATGCTACATTCAGTACATTACATGAATAGTTAAGTTGCTACGACTTACGAGCCAATTGAACTATTCATCTTTCGCAGCTGAACTGCATAAGGAAACTTCTGGAGCGGTTCTTTTTATTATTTTTATTATTTTTCTTTCTTATTTATTCAAGACTGCAATCCCTTAAAAAATTCTTTAAGATAAAAATGCTACATTAGTTTTAGCTTATTTCACACACATATTAAAGGCCGCATTGGAAAAATATCGTTGAAAATGGGATACCCTAAAAAGGCAAACCCGTCAGATGTCTCTGAGATCACGTAAACAAGCTTGAATACTTTGAGTAACAGTAATATATGTGATAAATCGTGGATAAAAATGGAAATATAATTTTTTCCCCGGGCTGAACAAACCGGTAACAGCCATCGTTACTTTTTGTGACACAGGTATTACGAAATTTCGGTACTTTTCAAGCCCAAAAGAATTTTTTTCTTCTTAACTGATAATCTGTTCATCTAGTTTATTTCTTAGCAATAATGCACAATTTTAAAAAGGAATTCCATATGGGCTTAAAAACTGTTAAAAAGTAACGGAAAACCAACGAATATCAGTAACGGCCTTATTTTTTTAAATTTCTATAACGATACTGGTAATGGCCTTACCTTTTAACCAACTAACGATATCGTGGAAAAGTAGCAATGTACAACCCTGCTTATAATTCAATAATATTAATTCTCTTTTTACAACAAGAAATCAAATAACAGAAAAATTGATAGCCATTAATTCAACTCGAGATAAAAAATAATATCATTACTTCAATTGACCCTTCAAATATATTTCTATAGTTTTGATTCTGCACTTAAACAATTCATAATCATTTAAAACCCTTCACAGAAGGGCATAAAAATGAACCTAAACTTTCTATGAATATATATTAACATTATTTCATAATTAAAACACTTTTGAAACGAAATTTACACAATACACCATGAACTAAACTGACATGCACATGCTCCAATAACCTCTTGATTATATAATATAAACCACATAACTATACTGAAAATAATCCTCACTCAAATCATCACAATGTTTACAACCTACACAGAACAATATGAAAATAAATGACTTGCTCTTTTTAAACCAGTTTGACACTAAACATTTTCATTTAAAATTCCGGCACGTTTAAAAGATTAATCCTTCTAGTACATAAAAAAAAGAAAATTTAATAACATATACAAAATTAGAAGGTAAAAAACATACATTATCAATTTCTCATGTTGGCAACATGAGTAAGAGAATTTTCAACATTGGCAACAATGTACAGAGCCATAGTCATTGCAGACGACAACATGAATTTCCGAAGTCATCAATACAGATTGCATTATGCAACACCGGCTTTTGACTCAAATTCAATTCGAGGAAAATGAAGTCTTATCCGTAGACATCCATAGAGCATAACACTAACCTACTCCATCGCGTAGGAATAAAATCTTTAAAAAAGTTAGTAAGAGAGCTATTTAGCTTACATTATTTTAATTAAAATTTTAATTGAATTAAAATATAAAAAAAACGTTCTTAAAATAGTAAAAATATTATAATCAGTGTCAGTTGTGTCATTCTCAGGTGACCTACTGTCATTTCGTGTCAGAAAAAGCCAAGGGATTGCAGGATCGCTCTAGCCTCATTAACAGTGATCCAGAAAGTATCGCCAGGCACACGCTTCTTGCGCGGTGCCTGCTTGCGGATCCATCTTTGGTGACCGATTGCTTTGATATCTTACTTTGAGATATTTTTTCCACTGAAAAAGGTTTATTCAAATGCTTCCTGCGTTCTCTCAATTCCCAAAACATTTAATAAACTTAATAAATACAATTAACCACAACATAACCAACAATGTTTTCCTTCATCACATCCTTTACAAAATTATTTGAGTCTTCAATCGCCCTTGTCAGATCTTTTTCATCATCACCATCTATCATTTGAAGCTCCACCACATTTTAAAACAACAAGAAAAAATAGTTAACAAACTGTAAGGCAAAACTACTGGAGCTGATTTTAATTTTAATTTTTTTTATAATCATAAAATGTGATTTTGAATGGACTGTTATGAGCATAACTTTTTTTTTAGCAATACTGCCTTATTGTTTTTCTTGTGCTGTTCACAGTTGATATGGTTCAAATTTTAGAAATTGAAGGACACAAAGTCGAGTGGAACTAAAAGTTGAATGTGCATTTTGTAAGTATACATGATGTGAAATGGTCAACTTAAAACCTGAAACTGAAACTTGACTAGAAAAGGGCCATCATAAAAGAAAAAGCAATGCCTAGCTTTATTGGAGGGAGAGGGAATTTTTTCTTTGAAATTATTATATGAATGGTTTACTGTTCTCATCATTAAGATGACATAGAGTAGATTCCTCATTAAAAACCGCAACTATTTTTACGCAATCATTTGAACGTAATTTTTTTAAAATAATCTATACGCGTTTCATTCAATTTCTACGTAATGTGATTTTTGTTACAAATAAAAAAATGCATACGCCAATGGTATGGGCCGAAACGGAATTTTGTCCACAAAATTTTCGAACAACGTATATCAATTAATATTACCGTATCAATAGCGGACACAGTACACACTCTGAGATAAAAAAAAAAGGCAATTATAGAATTATATATACTACAACGAATGGTAAAAGCGAGGTAGCCTTAGTATAGTTAAGCCATGATTTGCAATTTATTTTTTAAAAGTTTGAAATACTAAAAAATATTAAACAATCTCAAATCTTTTTTTAGAGATGAGGCAATAAGCTTTTAACCATTTAAGTATTTATTTATAAGTGCAACTAATGCCAATATATTGTTCAGTCCAATTCTTCTGCTTCAGCCAAAACCCTGATTAATTTCATTCCCGACTATGGAAACGTTGGAATGTATATATTTTTTCTGTTATTTCCTATATTTTTAAAAACAATTAATTAAAAATTTAACCTTGCCCATTAGCGATATCTGAATGCCTATCATGCAAGGGCAAGGGGTCCGCAACTCTAAAGAAAAAGTTGTGCAAGGGAAAGAAGTGAAATGGTTCCAAAATGAATTTACCAAATTTCCTTGTATTTTTTTTCTCAAAGAAAGATGGAGTCAGCCCACTACTTAGAGGGGCTGACGAACTTCCCCCTGAAACCGGTAACATTTGCGTTCATTTAATTCTGGAAGTAAATTTTCTTTTGAGTTGCTCCGATTTTATTTGTTTCAATGTAATAAATATTATTTAAATCAAATTTATTTTAGATTTAAATTTAAGTTATTTGTTATACTTATTCAATTAGCTTGTCATAGAATGCGACTACACTTTCTCATTAGTATACTTAATGTACTTAAAATTATGAAAATACTCAATATCCAGCTGGCTCATTAGTATAGTATTAGCCTGACAAACAAGATAATAAGTTCTGATAAATCCTGCCGAAACCCGGGACATTGTGAGACACTGTCTTGAGTTTTCAACCGTGCACGTTGCCAGATTCCCTTCATTCTGGTGCGGAGTGCCACACGACCACAGCCAGTTATGGTTTATTTAGTTCATTTCATAATATAATGAAAATAGGAAATTATAGTACTCCCACCAATACCCTGTGGTTTTTTCACTTCAATAATTGAGAGATTTAAGTTATTTGATTAAAGTAAATTGAAAAAAAGCGTTGTCGCATTCTATAGTTTAGCCATATTAATAATCAAATTAATTGTTTAAATTTCAATCAGATATTCATTATATAATTTTGTAAACCAAAATTTATCTTATTTCATTATTTTTATTTTGGTTGGTGGTTAACTTCTGGTAGTGCCATCACTACCACCCGGTGCTCACATCAAGCTCTGACAAAAAAAAACACATCAACAGTGCCCAAGATGCGTTTTATACCAAACCATGATAATTCCCTCCGCCTCATGCAAATCGTTTCCAGTGGCAAATCAACTTTCACCATTAAAAATATACCATATGAATCTGATGGTTTTCTATTTGATTGCCACAAAATCATTATTTTATATAAATTATTTGACCGTATATGACAGAATTGCCTTTGAGTTTGATTTTAAAGTTTTGTTTTGTTTAAAAAAGAAAATTCGAAATTGATAAAAATAAGTTTCTGGTAAAACCATTTTTCCAAAATGAGTTTACATTGTAGCCAATAATGCATCGCTAAGTGGAAAGAGTTTAATTTAATATTATATAAATAAAAAATAATTAAATTAATTTTTAATGACATAAATCATTTCAATGAACAAAGCGCATTACTTTACTATATCGATTTATTACACACATATGGTCATTTTATTCCGTTGATCTACTTAAACAAATACTTCCTGTATTAATGAAACTTCTCAAAAGAAAACAAACTACTTTCTTTTATTTTCAGCAGGTTTCTTCAGTGGATAATCCAGGACTACTATACAGGAATTACTACAAAATAAAACAGGAAGAAAATGTGATACAATTTTATATTTGCCCTACTTTCACCTACTAAAGTATGTTATATACTTTCTAGTTTCTTCTGCTTCTTAAGTATATTTTTTATGCGCTTTCAATTTAAAAAGTTATTTGTTTCGTAACCGTTGTACCATTCAATTACATCACAGTTGTGCATTTTTAATAATGGAGAAGAAGAATAAAGATTCATTTTTATTAACGTTGTTTCTACTATTTGTAAGTAAGATTGTCAATTTTTGATATTTTATTGCATCAATAATTGAAAATAAAATTCAAATATTCTTTTTTAATAGGTTTTTGCAGGCCTCTGTCTTGCCCTTTACTTTTTTGTACCATTCAGCTGGAGTGGTGATCCCAATCATGAGACCGTTAAAGTTTTTTCTAAGAGGGAAGCCGATGTCGGTGATGGAAGAGCTTTATTCCTCTACTGCAAAGACCCTGATAGTAATAAGCTATAATAGTATTCTAGAACATAGTTGATAAATTGAACAGCTAGAAACAATTTAATATTGTTGTAATTTTGGTTAATGAAACATTTTCTTTCTTTTTGTTTTTAATAGATAGAAAAACGTGTTCGATTGTCCGCCATTGCCCAGAAGGTGCCTCCATTAAATCATGCGAACAACTTCCCTTTCCTGATCCAACAGAATCAGGGACAGTGTAATATACCTTTTACATTAAGGTCAATATGTTATCATAAAATGAACACTTGAAACATTTTTAGTGTTTAAAAATGGAAATTTTAATTGAAGAATTTTTTTAATAGTTTGAATATGTATAAAATTTAATGCTGTGTCTAATAAAAAAATGTTATTCCAGAAATCTACAAGGTGAAAGTTTTTAAACTGTACAATCATTGTTTTTTTCTAAACCAGTCATACTGCATTATCATATTTATGATCAAAGCATTCCTAACACATAATACTACTTCTTTTTGTTCAAACAAGATATTCCTGCTGGTAAGAGAAAGCTGTTTGTTTTTGGGGTTTCTTTCTTTTAATTTTCCTTCCAATATTGGATTTTCCAAACTCATTTGAACTTTTAAGACGAAATAAATACAGGTTTAAAAAATAGTTATTTTACGATCATTAAATAATAAATTACTTCTTAATTAAAATACAATTAAAATTCATTTTTAAGTTGGACTCGTTTCATATATTTGTGCACGTGTATAAGCTACATAATATACTGGATTTTATCCCAAACAAAATCAGCTTAGTTAAATTACGATTTTAAAAATATTTCCAGCCATATTTATTTTTAACACATTCCCCTATTATTTATTTATTGCACATTTCTTGCAATTAACAGTTTACACTTTTTTATACAAAATTAATTGATATTAATTGATAGTAAGACTAGAAAGTTTGTATGAATCTTTGAAATATGCATTTTTATACTGACCACATGAAAAATGTAAGTAAAGGCAAAGACAAGCAATGTTCATGATATTATACCAACCAATTTTTATGAACTAATAGCAAATTTTGTACACAATTTAAAATTTTATCAGAAAAAAATTTATATGTTTCTGAAAAGCATTAAGAGAAACACATGGAAGTTATTTCTGCTTTAATTGTTTATTTTTTTTTTTGCACGTGCATCCAGCTGGTTTACATTAAAGTTGGGAAGCAACAAGTAAATAAACACAGAAGATGTGAATACAAGCGCACTTTTTAAAATGCAATAGTGATTTCCCCCACCACCTTAAATGCAAATTCCTTTTGAAGGACCGTAAAAACGGTTGTAAGACTTGTCCAGTTCATTGGTCAGTGATCAAAGTCTCAATTTGTCGGTTTAGACACGACAATGCAGATTAATAGTGGTGTTTCCTGTAATGCAGCCACTAGTCACAAACAGTGCACGGCAAGTTGCATCAGCTTGCGACAATGCATTCTTTCCAGCCACAGTACAATTATTGATGATCTAAAAACAAACCACATATCTTAATTGGCGCGATTTTAAAAATGAATAAATCTTCAAAAAAATTAGTTCCTGAACAAACTCAAAACAGATATAATAAGTACGTGGTAGTAAAGCTTAACCTGTCGGGTGGTGTTTGCCATATAGTCCATGTATGGATAACAATATCCCTGGTAATCAGAAGGTTTGAAGAATCCTTTTATAAAAAGATAATAACCTTAAACCAAAATAGGAGTTTAAAAATTAAATAAATGTAAACAATACTAATGATATCAGAATAGACAGGAGAGGCAAAACGATTGCATTGCCAAAGGTAAGCTTCGACCGTCATGCACAAATACTGTAAATATAGTAGAAATGTTTTAACTTTTTCGTTCAGAGATGATGTGAATTTTATTTCTACCTGAATTGACCTTGAGCTGAGAATTTATACCTGAGCTAAGTTGCTTGATAAAACTGTAGAAATAACACTTTTCAATTAAAAATATTAAAATACGTATAAGGTATTAATTTTTGTACATTTATGAGGCTTTGCGCTGTTATCGTCGTGCTATTATAAAATAGTGGTAAGAGGATCTGAGACGAATTACAGTTGTAGTTTTTAATTGGACTTTTCGTGGTAGTTGTTGGCTGAAGGCTCGTCATCTTGGTGGTAGTTGGTTGTTGACTCGTAGAAGATGGTTTGGTATTTTGAGTGGTCGTAGTTTTGGGTTGGGTAGTAGTTGGTAGAGTCGATGTCATGGCGGGCGTTGTTATCATGCAGTTTGTATTAATTGTGTTGTTTCCTGATAAACAGCCACTTGTAACGAATAGTGCGCGACAGGTTTCGTCTGCTTGTAGTAAGGCAATCTTTCCAGTGGTAGAGCAGTTATTTATTATCTACATGTTAATATTGTTTAAATATAAATTCCCAGCAAAACTTTAAAATACCAAAAAATTTATATGAGATGAAAAACTCAAAAAGTGCACAAATGACTTTTGTTTTTATATCAACCTACCTGACGAGTCGTGTTAGACATGGCATCCATATACGGATAGCAGTAACCCTGATAGTCAGATGGCTTATAGAATCCTAAATAAGCGAACATTTATTTATATTAATTAACAATTTAAAGGGAAAATGATTTATTAGCGATTTATACTTATAATATCCGAATACGCCGGTGAAGCGAAGCGTATGCACTGCCAAAGGTAAGCTTCAACGGTCATGCACAAATACTATAAATAAATGAATTCTTTAAAACAAAATTACTGATTAAATTTTTAAACTCTTATTGCTACCTGAATAAGTCCAAGAGCAGCAGTGGTTGGCTGAGTTGCTTGATAAAACTATTAAAATATATGTTTACAATTAAAATGATTATTTTTCTTAATTGGTTTTAATTCGCTTACGTTCATGAGGCTTTGTGCAGCTATCGTTGTACTGTTATAAAAAAGTGGAAAGAGGATCTGTGACGAATTACAGTTGTAGTTTTTGATTGGACTTTTCGTTGTAGTTGTTGGCTGAATGCTCGTCGTGTTGGTAGTAGTTGGTTTTCGTGTTGTAATGGTGGTTCGGGAATTTTGGGTGGTCGTAGTTATGGGTTGAGTCGTAGTTCGTAGAGTCGATGTCGGGGCAGGCGTTGTTATTATGCAATTTGGATTAATAGTGTTGTTACCTGATAAACACCCACTAGTGACAAAAAGTGCGCGACAGGTTTCATCTGCTTGGGATAAGGAAATCTTCCCAGTGCCAGAACAGTTATTGATAATCTAGTACAAAAAAACTTGTCTAATATGAAAAACTGCAATAAAACAATATAAATGGGCCTGAAGTGTAAAGAGGCTATTTAGATTGTAAAGCTACCTGTCGGGTGGTGTTAGACATGTAGTCCATGTACGGATAGCAGTAACCTTGATAATCAGAAGGTTTATAGAATCCTAGTAATGAGCAAAGATTTATTTATATCAATTAATAATTTAAAGGGAAATTGATTTATTGGCAATTTTTTACTTATAATATCGGAATACACAGGTGAAGCGAAGCGTATGCACTGCCAAAGGTAAGCTTCAACGGTCATGCACAAATACTATAAATAAATGAATTCTTTAAAACAATTTATTGACTAACTTTTTAAACTCTTATTTGCTACCTGAATAAGTCCAAGAGCAGCAGTGGTTGGTTGGGTTGCTTGATAAAACTGTTAAAATAAATGTTAACGATTAAAATAATTATTTTTCTTAATTAGTTTTAATTTGCGTACGTTCATGAGGCTTTGTGCAGCTATCGTTGTACTGTTATAAAAAAGTGGAAAGAGGATCTGTGACGAATTACAGTTGTAGTTTTTGATTGGACTTTTCGTTGTTGTTGTTGGCTGATTGCTTGTCATCTTGGTAGTAGTTGGTTTTTGTGTAGTAATGGAGGTTTGGGTATTGGTGGTTGTAGTTTTGGGTTGGGTCGATGTCGTGGCAGGCGTTGTTATTATGCAATTTGGATTAATAGTGTTGTTACCTGATAAGCACCCACTAGTGACAAAAAGTGCGCGACAGGTTTCGTCTGCTTGGGATAAGGAAATCTTCCCAGAGTCAGAACAGTTATTAATAATCTAGTACAAAAAAGTATTTTCTAATGTGAAAAACCGCAATAAAACAATATAAATGGGACTGAAGTGTTAAGAGACTATTTTAGATTGGAAAGCTACCTGTCGAGTGGTGCTAGACATGGAGCCCATGTACGGATAGCAGTAACCTTGATAATCAGAAGGTTTATAGAATCCTAGTAATGAGCAAAGATTTATTTATATTAATTTAAAATTTAAAGTGAACATGATTTATTGACAATTTTTACTTATAATATCGGAATACACTGGTGAAGCGAAGTGAATGCACTGCCAAAGGTAAGCTTCAACCGTCATGCACAGATACTGTTTCAAAAATAATGAATATATTTGATGTGTGAATTATGCTGGATATCGGGAAAAGAATACCTGAAGAAGACCAAGAGCTGCGCTTGTCATTTGTGTTTCTTCGTAAAACTGAAGAAAATAAAAAAAATATTTAAAATATTCCATTCAAAAATTGTTTGTGTTTTCTTTTCTTTTACAATGACTTACCTTCATAAGAGCTTTTTGTGTTGTCAAAGTATTGTTATAAAAAAGTGGGTAGAGGATCTGGGAGAAGTTGCAGTTATAATTTTGTATTGGGGCCTTGGTAGTCGTGGATGGTTTAATGGTTGTTTGGCTTTGAGTGCCTGGCGAAAGACACATAATAAAGGTGCTCGTCACCAGAAAGGCAACGCAAAACTACAAAAATTAAGAAATATTCATCAAATTTACAAATAAGACACAATTGAAACTGAAGTTATGGTCGGGTAAGACTAGTGTTTAGTTTAAAAGCCTTACCTTTTGGATGGAGCAACTCATTTTTTGGATTCCTGGAACGGCTAGCATCTTCCTCTGCTATCGATCGAATTAAAGTCGACTTGTTGAAATAGGGAAAAACTACAAGGTGGTCCGATTGAAGTTATGATGAGCTGGGGATTGACACGTTTCATTTACGTCATAGCCGATTCACCTGTTACACAGATGGATAAACAATTCAATGCTCGGCTATTATGATCCTTTTTTAAATGAGATCCCTTCTAGAGACTGTATAATAAAATAACTAAATAAGTTTTAAACTAAATCATTTGAAACAATAAATAGATGAAATACAGTTAAATCAATAGGAATAAGCTATGAATAGCAATCAATTAGCTTTTTTCTAATGAAAGAATTCACAATACTCAATGCAATCAGAAAATATTTGTTAAAACAATTCTGACATTTTGAAGAATTTGCATTCATATGTAGAAGATATCCGCGTGTGGGTGTTTGTTACTGTGAAAGAAAAGTAAGTTTATAGTTACAAATGAGATATTTTCACGCATCAATTAGTTTTCCACAGTTGTAATGCTTGTTTGATGATTATAGAACAAGTGTTTTCTATCAAAAGAGATTTTATGAAGGGCACATATTGTGCTGTGAATGACGCATGTTGAATATATAAGCTTCTGACGCAAATCAATGAAGGCCATGTAACCATGTCGTGAAAAAATGATAGAAAGACGCGGGGAGATTTGTAGGCGGTTATTTTTTTTTTTTAATTCTGGAATTTTATTGGAAGAATGGTGAATAGTAAATATATCCATCTCTATTTCATATTTGAGTCATGTAAAACTAAATCGATTGAATACATACAAATGTAACAAGAAATCCTTTTTCGTTCATAAACTTTTAGAAATGTAATGACAAAAGATATCATTTCTCTATTCCATATCAAAGATATGTAAAACTAAAGTGCTAAATTAAAATGACATAAAATTCTTTCTGCTTTCTTTTATTTTTTTGTGCTTATATTTAATTTTTACATTTGATTTAGATCAAACTTTCTCGGTCATAGTTTAAATCCAAAAAAATAAATTTATTTGTTATTTTTAAACAAAATTCTAGGTTATAGCTAAAAATTTATGTTAAAAATGTGATATTTGTACTTCAAATTTCTTTCTGATCTATTAAACAGTTTTTTTGAATGATAATAAAACAAGTGTTTTCGATAAAAAGAGATGCTATGAAGGACACATATTGCACTGTGAATGACGCATGTTGAAGCTTCTGACGCAAATCAATGTGAGCCATGTAACCATACTGTGAAAAAAAATCATAGAAACAGCCAGGTAAAGATGTGGGTGGTTATTTTCTGGAATTTTATTGTAAATGGGATAGAAAAAAACACAAGCGAATTGTAAGAACATATTGTTGTTTTACTACTTCAAAGCATTTATGAACAATTATTTATTCTATTGTTCAATATAAAATTTTATTTTAGAAATCGGTTTGACGCAGGTGACATTACTGGAAGGTCGTTCAATGTAGCCAAGAGAGAATAATCGCCCATAAAACATAGTTCTATTTATTCTATCGTTCTATTAGTATTATTTAAGTAACTGAAACTTTCAGTTTTCTTCTTCGTTTTTAAACAAGATATAAAAATAATATTCAAGTAAAATCAATATATATATGAAGTAAATAATAATAAGTTAGTTGCAATGTTGGAAATTTTTACAAAAGTAGTTTACATCATTTCGAAAACTTGACACATCAGAAAATAAATACTTAGGGGGGGGGGCGGTATTTTTAATAAATACTTATTCTGTAAATTTAATAGTTCCTTTTTCAAGCTTCATCTGCGTTTGCAGTGGGGAACGAAGAATATTTTTAAAAGCGTTCCTGAAGAATGCTTGTTTGTTCTGCAATGTCACTAACTGTGTTCTTGGAATTGTTTTTAGGCCCATATCTTTTGTTTTCTACAACGTTTGTAGTTATAAGTACGTACAGTATGGTCCAAATAAACTTAAGGGGCACAAAGCACTAAACAGCTAGGGGTCCATCAAGTTCATCTGAACCATACTGTACGCAATCAAATTTAATATAAAGGATTTTGTCATCAATAAATTCCGATAAGATAACATTTCATTTCCAAAATAAAATTATAGTAGTTTCTCAAAGAAATAATTATTAAAAATTTATTTTGGAACCTTTTTTTAGAGTATGCCTATGTGTATCTGTATTGAGACGAAGGTAAACAAGCGCTTTAAGGATATTAACGTAAAATGTTTAACATGAATATAATCTATAATGTTGCAGGGTTAATATGTGGCCAATGTGGGCCACGACTGACCTCATCAATCAATAGCAAATAGCATTAGAGTTAATATTTTTACACGATTTTTCTTTTGGAGCTGGAATCTTGTTCTATTTGTAAAAGAATTCAGACTAGACCAGATGAAAACCAAATTTATGCAAATTTTATTTATTCGAAAAGCAACCAAGTCATAGGAGTAAAACGATTTTGACAATTCAATAAATTAAAAAAATGATTGTTAAAAATTAAAATATCTATATATTATTACATCTTAAAATACTACCTAAATTACTGGGCTGACAATTATGATTTTTAAAAAATATTGTTTTTAGTTTTGAGTGACATGTGATTAAAAATTTGATACTAAAGTGTACAGCTCCGAAAACCAACATGTGGTGGTAGAATAAAAGTATGTTTACTGCACTGCGGTCGACTGCAGGTGATGCGGCCGCCCAGGAGAGTGAATAAGCAAAGCGAGCTTAATTGTAACAGCACCAAGCAAAATTTTTAAAGAAATTAAGGCTTATTGGAAAATGAAACTATTTTTTTTCTTTACTGATAATTGAATTAACATTTTCCATTGATTTACAAAAGATTCAAATGTCACAAAAATCCTTTTTTCGTTCATAAACTTTTAAAAATATAATCAGAAAAGATATCATTCGCTATTCCATATTTAAGATATGTAAAAATAGAGTGCTAAATTCAAATGACAATTCTTTCTGCTTTCTTGTATTTTTTTTTGGTACATACATTTCAATTTTACATTTGATTTACATCAAACTTTCTCAAGTCATATTTTAAATCCAAAAATAAATTTTAAACGCAATGTATACATTTTTAAATTGCAAATGTTTCCCCCTCAAAACAATTTAACCAATTATTATTATTTTGTGATTCAGCTTCTCTTTTATGATCAAGGTCATCCATGTTTCCATTACTTTCAGCGGATTGTAGCTATGGAGGAAGCTGGTAGCATTATATAGCACAGTATGAATTATGGTGGCGTTTCCCGTAATGCAACCACTAGTTACAAATAACGAACGGCGGGTTGCGTCGGCTTGCATAAGAAGACTCTTTTCAGTAACAGTACAGTTGTTGACAATCAGAAAAAAATTCGAGTTTCTTACTTTTTTTGTATAATCACCCCTAATAGGAAAAGGAAATCAATGTAAGTGTGAAATTTTACCTGCCTGGTGGTGTTTGACATATAATCCATGTACGGATAGCGGTATCCTTGATAATCAACAGGCTTTTAGTATCCTATTGTTCAACGAGAATTGAACAAACTGTATAAAAATTAAATGAAAAGTAAAGTATTTGATATAACATTACTGATTATATCGGAATAAACAGACGAAGCAAAGTGGTTGCATACTTGCATTGCCAAAGGTAAGCTTCAGCCGTCATACACAAATACTGTTGATACAAATAAGATTTTTACTCAATATAAATATTTATATACAAATCAATATTTTAATTTATACTTGAATTAGTCCAAAAGCAGCGGTCGTGGGCTGAGTAGTCTGATAAAACTAAGAAAAAAAATTCAAATTAAGCATATCAAACTTCCATTAGCTTGTATTCCAGATTTCACTTACTTACATTCATAAGGGATTGGGTTGCTATAGCAGTGCTGTTGTAAAACAATGGAAAAAGGATCAGAGACGAATTACAGATGTAGTTTTTTTTATAGGGCTCGGTGTCGGTTTGGAATTTCCGCAGTTAGAGTCGATCGCGGTAAAGCACATGTTGCGTTTGCTTGGGCCAGCATACTCTTACCAGTATGGAGTCCAGGTATGGATAACAATATCCTTGGTAATCAGATAGCTTATAGTATCCTGGCAAATCAGTTCTACATTTAGTTAAATATATTATCATAAACAAAAATGTGAGTAAAATTACTAATAACATCAGAGTAGAAGGAAGGTGCCATACGGAAACTTGCCAAATGTATGATTCAACAGTCATGTATAAATACTAGACTCAAAATAATAAAAAGTATAAGATTTAGCAATAGAATCAAACATTTTGAACGCTTACCTGTAAAGTTCCGAGAGCTGCGGTTGTTGGCTGGATTTCTTGATAGAACTAGAAACAGAGTAAATAATACAAATTAACATCAAATATATTGGTAGTTCCCAAGATATATTGGTAGACTCTTACGTTCATCAGAGCTTGGGTTGCTGTTGCTGTGCTGTTATTAAACAACGGGGAAAAGATCTGAGACGAGTTACATTTGTAATTTTGAACTGTGTTTATCTCAGCCAAGTATCCCAGAATCAATAGCAATTCAAACATCTATAACGAGAAATGCAATCGAAAAACACGTGTATTTTATGTATTTACTACTGAACAGAAGCCAAGTAATTTAAGCACCTTAAATATAATAGATATTTTCATACCTTGACGTAAGTGAGAGTCATCTCGTATTGGTAAAGAGCTGTTGCTTCGCTGCTAACTTCCTGGAAATGAAACCCTTTTTATATGAAAAAATCCAAAAGATTCAACCAATGTTTCTAAAAAAAAAATATTTTCGCTACCGTTTTCAGCAGGACCGATTGTTATTCAAATGATTAAATAAAGTCCTATGAGAAAAACAACTTTAACAATGATTTCTTTTTCATTAATACTCATAAAATATTTTACTGTACTTGGACGTTTTAACAACTGTGTGTATGATTATTGCTAATTTTTTTCAAATTCCGTAGTAGAAAACCTCATTTTCATTCAAAGAAGAAAAAGCGAATATTGTATGCATTTTTTCAAAAGTGTTTTTTTGTGTGTTTCTTATCTATGTGTTATATACCTTTTTCACCGTCGTTTATAACCTTCTTATAAACATGGTCCTTTATAGTGTTGAAAATGTATTTGAAAATAAATCTACACGGCCCACACAATAAATTTTCTTCGATTTTAAAATAAAAAATATGTAAAAAAAGATTTAATAATAATTTCTTTTTCATTAATACGCATAAAATAGCCTACTGTGCTTGATCGTTTCAAGAACTTTATATGTATGAATACTGCTTCTTTTCTATAATTCCGTGGTTGAATGCAGCGTGAAAGCGAACATATGTATACATTTCTTAAACGTTTTTATGTGTTTCTCATACATGTTAATAAATTCAATAAGAGTCGACTCATTTGTTCAATTCCTTTTATCCGATTTTTACAATATATTAGTTATATAAATTTTTCACTGTCGTTTAAAATCTTCTTATAAATATGGTCGTTTACAGTGTTGAAAGTGTTTTAAAAAATAAATCCACACGTCCCACGCTACACAATAAAAAACCTCACTTGTTCCATTCCCTTATGCTTGCACGCTACACAATAAAGTAGACTCGTTTGTTCAATTTCCTTTTATGCAACTTCCATAATCTATTTGTTATATTCTTTTTCATCGTCGTTTAAAACCTTCTTATAAAAATGGTACAGCGTTGAAAGTTTATTTGAAAAGAAACTTACACGACCCACGCTATTCAATAAATGTAATGTAAAATATCCCACTGTTCCTTTATTTGCCCGATGGTATTATTGTGCGCTTTGTTAAAAATCTTTTCTTAACTATTAATCGCAATAGAAAGGCAAAACATGTTTAGAAAGCGTGAGCTTTAAGATAAAATCATAATTATTTTCAGTTTTTCAAAGTAATATATTGTTTTCAAGGTGATATATTTTGTTGAATATTTTTTTAAACATGAAAATAATAAACATTATTGTTTTAAAATAGGTAGTTTTATGCTATAAAATTTCAAATTTTTCATTGTTTGTCTTGTTAATCTTTTGATATGAGCCCGAAGGCTACATTTTTTATTTGATTGCTAGACACTTGGCCACTTGAGGGCGCTAGTGGATCTTAATGTGGACTCGAGTTGATGTTCCAGGGTAGACAGATGAGTTCTCTCTGATATCCTTGTAATAATCCCCGACATCTTTTCCCGGCTGTGGTTTCCTAGCCAATGCCTCATTCCAAAAGGTCCGTCCGTTCTTTTTGCGTTTTTCATTGGTCCCCGGGCGTCACATGACCTGGTGGTCCCGGTCGATCGAAAGAGGGGCGGTTTGGAAGGTGATCGGTCGAGTTGAGGAACGGAAATACACTCGAATACGGGCGATAAAGCCTACTCTATTTAACATTTGTACTGCATATACCGCTCAAAGCAGATATGCTGAGCAGTTTAATGCTGTTATAGCGATGCGATCCTTTGCTTTATTTGAGCATAGTCCTTTTTTATCAGAAATTTAGATACGATTTATTGAAATTATTAACAGCATGAAAACATTTTTATCAAATATTTTCCCAGAATCTCTTGAAACGTTTACAGCGCATGTTTATTGTTCAAATACATGTTCGCATGTTTATTGGGAAAACTCGTCAGACAATCAAATGAGATGTACACCGCACACTTATCAGGCACACTAATTGTACCTGACATAAGAGAAAGATTAAGAATAGGAAGGCACGCAGAGATATGCAAGGTAGTATACCAGTAGAAGAAGATCTGCTCTCTGTAACTCAACAAGGTACCACACAATGTTCCGCCGGAACAGCGCATCTATATGTATAATTAAATCAATAATCTTAGTAGGTATCTCATTAATTTGAACATTTTCGATCCGAAGTTTTTTTTATGATGGAAACATATTGCGCTATGAATGACGCATATTGAATATAAGTTTCTAACGCTAATCAATGTAAGCTATCTAACCATAGTGTAACAACTATTCATGGAAAATACCAAGTAATGATGCATGTATGTGTTTATCTTATAAAAATATGAGGATATTTACATCACAGAAAAATATGTTGAGAAACAAATTCTAAGCAATTCTAATTTTTGTAGTGCACTGTTAAAACTGCTCACGGTTTTCGGTAAAACACGAAATTCTAAATTAGTTATCATGTAACGAAAATAGAGAGCGATTTAACTAAAATCGGTAATTCACGGAAAACAATACAAATAAATACATTTGGAGTATTTTGGTTTTAAAAATTGATATTTCCTTGGAAAATATCGCAACTAGATGGATGTGTTTTAATGCTGAACGGAACTTTGGCTCCAAGTTTCCGATGGAGAAATATACAAGCACAACCTTATTCTTAATAGTTTTACTTCCCAAGGGATCACAAATCTGTACCTCATCTAAGTACAAGTGAATTTGCAAAGCATTTGGATGAGTTTGAAACAACAAGTTTTCTTTAAAAGAAAGACCATCATTAAAAGAAGAGAAGACATCTTTGACAGCCACCTTTGGACGAAATACCTCTTAACGTCAGGTTTTGATAATAAAACCTTCAGTTGATCTATCATGGAAATTACCATGTACGATTGGGCCCTTTGCGATATCGGTTTTCCAGTTTTAACTCTTCCATAGTAGCTCTCACAAGCTGGCAACATGACTTTTAAGGGATTAACCATGCCCATCTTTTGCATGAAGTATTGTTTACGAAGATAAACAGACTTGAGAGGGGAAAAGAGATCAACAGAAGACGTTGCGCTCAAGAGAGCTTCCTCAGCAGTATCAATGTGTTCGCAACCAGCATCTCTAAGACTCTGGAGAACAACTTGCATTGTTGAAGCCCGTGTTTTCTCGATGAGCTCACTCGTGTGTTTCATGATCTCCTGCATGTCCACTTGATTCAGTTTTCTTCTTTCCATAAGCTTTAACACAAAGAGTGCTGCGTCGTCACTGCAAAAAAAGGGGAAAAGAATTTTATTAACTCACACGTGTGTTTCATGATCTCCTGCATGTCCACTTGATTCAGTTTTCTTCCTTCCATAAGCTTTAACACAAAGAGTGCTGCGTCGTCACTGCAAAAAAAGGGGAAAAGAATTTTATTAACTCACACGAAATATCAAGTTTTTAAAGTTTTTATAAAAAATAAATTTGTCATGTCCCTAAACACACATCTAAACAATCCCTAAACACATTCATGTAACACGAATTATGGTTTAAAAATTTTTAATTAAAAAAAATTCTTTTCACATCCGTAAACACACATCTGTCCAATCCCTAAACACATTGATAACCTCACTTATGTTCTACGAAGCAATAGTTTGAAAAGTTTTATTTTAAAAAAAATTATAAAAATTATTAATAAAAATTATAAAAATTAGTCACTTCCCTAAACACACTTTATAGTAATCCCTAAACACATGAGACCAATCCCTAAACACATTGATTACAGCACTAATGTAATACGAAGTAAGCATTTATTTTTAAAAAATTAAAATATTAGTCATATCCCTAAACACACATCTGAACAATCCCTAAACACACTGATGACATCACATAATGTAACACAGAGTAAAAGTTTTAACATTTTTGAATAAAAAAAATTTATTTTTTATATCCCTAAACACACATCTGACCAATATCAAACACATTGATAAAATCACTTATGTAATACAAAGTAATAGTTTAAACAGTTTGATTTTAAAAAATAATAAAAATTAGCCACTTCCCTAAACACGCTTTATAATTATCCCTAAACACATATGTGACCAATCCCTAAACACATTGATTACACTTGTGTAATGCGAAGTAAGTTTTTATATTTAAAAAATCTTAAATTTAAAACATGTTTACAGCTAATCTTTAAAAATATTTTTTATTATACTAAAGGTGCGTAAAAGTTTGTTATTGTTGGAAAAAAGCTAGTGTATAGTTACAAATTAGATACTTTTACACAACATGTCTTTCTCCTCTATAAAACAGTTTGTTTAACTGTTATTAAACAAGTGTTTTAGATCAATAGAGATTATATGAGGGATATATATTGCGCTGTGAATGACGCAGATTGAATATAAGCTACTGACGCAAATTGAATTGAGCCGTGCAGCTATATTGTGAAAAAAATCATTGAAACAAGGTCGGCAATGATTTAGACGGCTACTTTTAGATTAGTTCTGGAATTTTTTTTGTAAATGGGATAGATAAAATCTAGATTGTGTAAAATTGTTGTGATGTTACTACTACGAAATATTGATTAATAATTGTTTTTTCTATTGTTCATTAAATATTTTTTGTTAAAGATTGGTGCGATGCAGGTGACATTCCGAGCTCGTCCATTACTATCGTTGAAAACTAAGATAGAACAGTCCTCCCTACTACATCGTTCTAATGAAGAGACTGTTGAAATAGATATGTGTAAACAACATCAATTAGCTATAATTTAATTTAAAACTTGAATTTCATGAAGAAAAAAATACACATTTTATGCTTTCAATTTTTAACGTAGTTATAAAATAAAACTAAAAGTATATTTTTCAATGTACTGTATATGGATTATGGAAAACGAAAAAAGTATTTTTTTTAATTTGCAACGTTCGAAATAAAAGTTTTCTTTTACTTTTATAGGTTATGTAATACATTTCGCAATCTTGCGAGTTACGGGGAAATTGACTGATGACAACAACAACACATTTTTTATTTAAAATATTTTTAGTCCTGGGAACTAAAATAAATTATAGAAAAATATTCTAAAACAAGTTTCGAATAAAAAAACTATTGAATCATTTATTTTTTTTCTATTAGTCCAATAGCTTAGATTATTTTACATTGAACAATATTATTAAATAATTTGCTTCAACATCTTTATATAAAGTAGAAAGACCTGTCGGACTTACATATGCCCTCCTATAATATGCATATTTTATTAACACAACAAACAACAATTTCTCGGTCGTTAAATTTTAAAGATTACACAAAATAAACTTTAAAAAATTGAATATTTCTTGATATCATTGCGCTTCTAGCTATTTAAAAACTATTTCTTATTTTCTTTAGATATTTTTTCATTTAAATACGCGGCGTTGCAATTTTATAAAGCTCAAATTTATTGCTTTCATTTTTTAAAACTACAATTAATAGTTCTTGGATGATTATCGTTTATTATTTATAATTTAGTTTAGTAATTTAGTTTAGATAAATGAACAACAATTTATTTACAATTTTGATAATTGAAAAAAAATCTCTAAAATGAGACATTAACAATTAATTAAAAAAAGAAACAATTGAAACATTTATGAAAAGAAGCTTTTAATATTTTCTTATGCTGAACATAGGTGGCAGTAGTTGAATCAGGCAGAATAAAAGTTCACTAGATAGCAGCAGTGTTTTGACTTTTTAGGGCGCCACATTTAAACTCGGTAGAGCCTTAAGTAGTAAAATACGTATTACTAATTCAGTGATACACATCTTTTTGAAAGCTTGTAAAAGAAGACTGAAAGCCATTTTTTGGTTTTCAACATAATACTTTTACGCTCCAGAATGACGGTTTATCTATAAAAAGTTCTTGTTTTAAAATTTACCTTGTATGCTTATTATTTCAGTAAATATATCTTAATAATAATTATTAGGAATAAACATACGTAATTTAAAATACAGAATTAAAATTGATGTATTGCTCATGATGTTAAAAACAATTTCGAAGAAAAAAAAATCAATACCAATTATAATATCAAATGAGATATATATAAAATGTCTAAAGGGTTTGAATGTTATATATATATAGAATATTTCTTCGGTCAACTGGCAATACCAAGTTTCTTATTTTTTTTTTTTAAGTTTGACTTTTGTTTCCGGTCAGCAAAAAAAATTAGTATAAAACTAGCCAGTTGAACCCATTTAATGTGAATATACTTACACTTGTGTAGAAATGAGTTTAAGTAAAAATAAATCTGTAAAACAGTATACATATTATGGTAATTTATCGTCTATATTACAATGTTATTACGTTAAAAACTTAGATTTTAAAAGAAATATGTATATTATTTTACAATTAAAAGGTAAACTAACAAGTTATATTTCCTGGTAGAAATTCTATGGGTCAACGCTCTTGTATGTCCTAATCAAATACAAATTTAGGTGAAAACATGTTGAAACCAGCCCTTCTGTTTAAGGTTCATCTATATTTTTTTTACATAAGAGAGGGAGGAAGACTGGAAGAGTTACAAGTCAACTAGAATCAGACGAACGAAGGCTGAAATCAAACCACCTTCCATAGCGCTGGTTATTTCATTTTCCTTTAATTTATCCTAATTTCCAAAACATTATCTTTGGAATGATGTGGTAAAACAGCAGAAAACCAATTACTTACAGTTCCATCGCACCAGTAAGTTTTTTTTTCTTACATTCATATCCTCTATGATATAATTTTTCTAAGGTCAATAAGAAATGAGTGAAGCCTTCATTTCTATTATAATGGGTTTCTATGAAGACAGTGCAATTACATATGTCTTTCTAGAAACCCATTTATTTGTAATGGAGCTCTGACAATAAATAATCAAAAGGTCACAGGAATATTGAGTCATTTTAAAATGTATGGACATAACTTAGCGTATTTAACTTCTTCTTTAAAAATTATTCATACTTCTTGGCTACCAGATAATTGGTGACCTTCGTGTCTACTGTAGTGTACCTCCAGAAAGACGGAGATATTGAATGTGTCTTTCTGGAGATACACATAGTTGTAACGGAGTTCTGACAACGACTACCGACGATTAGCCTATCAACTGAAAGAATAGTTTTTAAAAAATGATAATTGATTCATTCCCGTCTATAAAAATAATAGATTAGGATGAAGTAATTTGCTTTTGGCTAACATACTTTTCGGGTAAAAACAAAACAGAAATTGATGACGAGTTTTGTTTTCTGATCGTACATTTTGGAGTTCAATGTCCGTCGATGTGTATTAATGTGTATTTGTTCTAAAGATGTAAGAGTTTTGAACAGAAACGGGTTTGTTGTCTAGAAAATTATTATTTTTCGAATAAAAATGAGAGAGAGGTCAATGCCAATAACATCAAACTAAAGCAGGATGTGTAAATAGTTTTTTATCACGCCGATTTTCCCACTTTTAACCGAATTTTTTATTATTTTATAAATCTGTAAAAAATAATTATCTCGGTGATTATTCATCGTTAATGATAGTAATCAGCCTATGTTTCAACTTCAATCATGTGTAATTTAAAAAAGTTATTTGTTTATGTATATTTTAAAAGTAGCTTATCAAGTTTCACTTCCTGGTGGAAGGTCGACTGCTAGAGGTCGATACTCTGCTTCTTTGCGTTGTACATAAATTCAAGTTTTGGGGAAAACAGGTTTTAAACAGCGGCTTTATTTGAGTTTTTTAATGTTGGGAAGAAACAGCTGATCACCAACTACTCTCCATCGCAATGGTAAGTTTAAGTTTAAAAATTATACAATATATATATATATTTCTTGAGTTTTACAGATACTTTAATTGGTGAAAGCTTAATTTCTGTTGTAATGTGTCTCTAAGAAGACGTGATTATTTAAAGTCTTTTTAGAGACACATACCATTGAAATGAAGTCTGATTTATCTGTAGTTCATTTTAAAATGTATTAAAATATTGTTAAATCATTTAACATCATTAAAACGGCTGCTAAAAAAACTCTGCATTCATTTCACTGCTTCATTTCGTCGTTTTAAACTAAATTACTTTTTTAGGAATGCAATATTTTGGTCCCAGAGTTTTATTACCTTCGACGTGTTAGATTTTTTTTTCTTATAATGGATTAATGAAGCGAGAAGTCGATATCCTATATTCTAATGCTGGATATTATTGTAATTGTTATGATTAGGGCAAGAGTTTGAATTTTTTAGTTTTACCATCACATCACTCATTTCATTTTCTTTGGGTTCAAAAATTATTTGAATGACGTGAAAACATCAGAAAACTGATTTATTCTATCAAACTACTATAAAGTAACCAACACAAATGATATTCAGTGACATCTATTAAACTCAAAAGAAAATTGGTGGTCCATTGCTGTTGTAGTATGTTAACGCCGATGTATTCAAAAATCCCTGTTTGAAACATGAATTATTCCAAAATTTTTACAAATAAAACAAACTGTACTTTCACTATATTTTGACATATATTAGATTTAAATTCGAAAGCTACTTATCTAATTTATTGAAATATAAAAAGTAGATATGCGGGGAAGTAGGATGATTGTCAGTAACTTGTTTACTCAATTTGGGCGTAGTCTGGTTAATATTTGTTATGTGTGGATGTGAACGCAGTACCAACTTAATAATTTATTTGATGATAATTTATGATTCCTCCACTAATTATTGTTCGTTAGGTGTTGCATAACCACCATCTCTTCATTTGTTTATCCTTATGAATCATCTTCAATTCAATTTTTGTGATAAAAAAAAATCATTTGTGCTTCCAAGCTACACAGAAAGAAATGTGTTTTTTTTCACTTTGCCTATTCTACTTTTTACAAAGTCCACCTTAGATCAGAGGATACAGAACATTTTGATGCAGGGATACAGCTCATTTATAGAATTTCAGAAGATTTGGTTGCCAACTTTTGCGTTCGTCACTCTAGTTAGCTATTGTTCTATTCTCTTATGTAATAGATTAAACACAAAAACTATATTTACGTAATCATTTTTTGGAATTGAAGTAACACAATGAAGAGATATTTTATTAAGAAACCATTTTTAATTTCCATTTATTAGTGGTGCATCGGGCCGTAGTCTAGATATATTATTCTAACATTTTATGGTATAGTCAGTAAGTGCTGCAATACTGCATACATGGAGTACATACGTTATTGACACGAGCAGCATAATATTTTATACCTAAACACTACACATAACATTTTATCAAATCAATTAACGTCATTCCTCTTCATTCACTTGATTGCTATATCATTATATCTACAGGTATCTAGGGTAGTTTGTGCATATTATTTGTCTCATATATTGTTCCTTTTTCTCATTAATATTATGATGCAAGCATTCTTATTTTCAATTAGCTGAAAATATCTGCTGGTACAAAATTGGCATAAACTTTATGCCATTCTGGTACCTGTAAAACGTACGGTAAATCTTATGTATGATATTATATAAGATAATTTAGGCGGGGAGCTCGCCGTCAGGCCACCGTCAAGACCATTCTGTGAGGTCTGTGCCCCTTTAATGGGCAGCTATACATTGAGCAGCCATGGCTGTGGATTCTTTTGATCAGTCTTGTTAAAAGGAAACTGAAGATGCATTTATAGGATAAATTACCAAGCATTCGTCGCAGAAAATTGGAAGAAGCTGATACCGTATATAATATAATATATATAATAACATAAGCCTTTCTCATTGGCCCTCTTTTTCATACAATTCTTTTTAAATACTACATTCTTTTGCCAAAAATCAAATTAATTTATTTTTTTACTGAAAAACTAGACGAATTTGAAAAATTTGTATTTCAAGGCTATATTTTGTTAGGGTCGTAGAGGGTTGAGTGGTTGTCGGAAAAATAGATTTTTATTTTTCAAGCTTGAGATGACATTTCAGATGACGCTTTTTTATACGTAAATAGGAAGAAAACTGGTTTTCTCACAATTAAAAGTAATTCCTTAAAGCGATTAAGCATCCTTCCTCTCTGGTCCTTATTACACTAAAGAAAATGGAACAATGCGACACAAATAATGAAATTCACAAGAGGTTTGACCTCGCTATCACGAAAATTCTCAAAAGAATAAGCGCTTTGCGTGTGTTCAGGGAGAGGAGGGAATGAGGACCAAGTGCACCACTTGGCCATCTAGTGCTTAGATATGAAGTAGGTTCAAAAATTGTTAGAGTTATCAGTGGAATTTTGGTGGAGGAGGTGGGAAGAAGCGCCTTAGGTAGTGGTTCCCCTGGAAACGGGCGCTTATACTAGATGCCTCGACAGTCGTGTTCTGAACACAAGGAAGGTGGGACACCCAAGTATATTCTAACAAAAGCGGATCTAAATATAAGCAAAATTTCATTGCCACGATTTGTTTTTTTGTCGTGTTTCAACTCTCTAATTTACCAAACAAATTTCTTTCAAATAATCTAAGCTTTAACGAGTAAAATTTTCTAATAAAATTTCATATTAGAACAAAAATAATAATAAAAAACAAATACTAGCCAAGTTAATTCCATAAAAATGAGTAAAATCATTTTAATTGTATGGCAAATTCTTTAAAGTTTACCAAAACGTTTAAAACGGTCAAGCCTGGCCAAAAAGCGTTTAACTTTGGCTCAATAGCGTTCTTCGGCCGAAGTGCCGTGGTTCGGCCCGTTTATGGGTAAATTTATTTTCACACTCCTTTAAAAAATCAAAAAAGTTTTATCTCACGCATACCTGTTTCGGTTCAAGATTCAACCATTCAAGATTCAAGATTCAAGAGAACTTTCATTTTTATTTGTTATATTATTTTACAAATTTCTACAGTACCCCTTCAATGCTCTGCTATCATTGAATAAGACAAAAGGATAAAAATGAAAGGAAGTCCTTAGGCCTAAGGTTCACAGCCCAACAGTAGATTGAAGTATTTAGTTGCATGCGTCAACTGATATACAGGCTCTAATATAATCAATATAAATAATCAATAAGTATGAATGCTAATGTATTTATTGTTTTATTCAATTGGGATTCATATTTTTCACTAATGAAAAGGGCAAGAAGTTGGTTCAATGGGTGTTGATGTTACTTATGTTGAATTTTTGGAAAAAGCAATATTGAATAGAAGAATTATTAAGTAGCTGGGGAATAGATATTCGTCTGACTCGTAAGAAGCAAGTGTTATAGCAGGTGGCTCGAAATTTCTCAAAGAAAAATTTCCATTTGAAACACTTGTTTCATTACTCGACGACTTTAAAAGAAACCTGTTACTTTCAGAAATTGGCAGGGTGGAGGCTGAATTAGTATATTTTTTTTATTACAAAAGTTCTTGAAAGCTTTAAGTAAAACTGTATCGGACATAAAACTGGATCCCTATTCGGGCACATAGTCACGTTCTGTCAACTCTCTGCTGGTTTTGCGGTGAAATTCAAATTTTCTAGTCACAAGTTTCTGTACCGCCAAACTAATAGAAGACGAGCAAGGTGAAGAAACCCCTCATAATTTTCGTCGGGGATAACGGGTCGGGGAAATTTAATCCTTTTTCGATGGTGGTGTGAACCGGGGAACCCATCTGCAATTTTAAATACAAAATTTAATTCCTAGCTTAATGAATATATAACAAAAAATAACACGCCTTTAAATAAGGTGATCGTGAGTATAGATGACCCCGATGTAATAGCGCCCTCATAGTATCTGTAAAAAAATTATTGAATGTATTATCTTTAAAAAAATTAATTAATTTTTTAAGTTTATTTGATACCGTTTTTCATTAGTTTTCTCATTCTATTTTCACAAAGGCCACCCCTTTCCTCACTACATATTAACAGGTTGCCTCGGAATAAAATACCGTTGCAAAATGGGACATCCTACAGTAGCATGATTCTTAAAAATATTTTTTGACACTGAATGCCATTAGCCATACATCCGACAATAGCATGATGCTTAAAAAAAGTTGTTCACTTTGAAGGCCATAAATTCAATGGAAATGTATATATGCCTTTGCAGATTTAGTTATTGATCCTCTGATCACCACAGTGGAATTTTTAACACTCCTTACTCTCCGGGCGTGACCGAATCAAAAGGAGAAAAAATGAAAATGGGTAATTCTTCTACGATTTACATAAAACAAATTGCAAACTCTCTCTGGTCGTGTGAACTTACTCTTTCGTTAGAGTTCATTTTTTAATTTATTGATCGGTAAGGTCGTAAAACTTTTCCGTGTACAAAAATGCTTTTTTTACACTGATACTGTAGATTTCATGTATACGGGATTGGATCCGAATTGAAACACCTAACAAATACGTGAATCTACGCCATTCCATGAAAATTTATTCCTAGGAAGGCTGCTTTCTACAAAGGATTTACAAAGAGCATGTAAATTATCTTGAACAGGTTGTTTATGTTTAAATGTTAATAAGTTGTGTATTTAATGTAAGTGTATTTATTTTCATTCTATAATTCTGGTCTAGTCAATTTTTTTTGTTTATGTTTTAATTTTTTTATCCTCATTTTCTTGTTAAGGTGAAAAACTAACTGTGGCATTAACTGAGTTATTCCTTTACCAAACTGCAGTCATGAACATCATCACAGATAGACTTAAAAATTTAAGTCCAGCTTAACATACATTCATTCTTAATACGTATTAAATCACTTTTGAAAAATAAAGTCGTTAATACCATTTTCGTTACCATAATAGTCCTGAATGCAAGCAGAAAGAATGAACGCAACAATAGAAAATATAACTGAAAGAATGGAAAACAATAAACCGGAAAGAAACCTATAAAAGGGAATGAATGTAAAATTATACAAGCAAAGGGTCGGCTTGTGTCGTCTCAAGAGAGATAGCGTCTTGTATTGCCTTTGCCGTCTCTTGTCGAGGTCTGTCATTTACACACGTTATGATTATTACTGATCACGTAAATAACTACGTTAGGTACATGTTTTATATGTCACCTTTCTGGCTTTGTTGTATACAAATATTTTGTGAGTAATAGTAATGTTACTTTGTGTCCTTAGTGTTGTAGGCACGTCGTTAAAGTGACGTACTCTTCTCTCCATATCGTAGAAGAAAAAGTAATGATGTTCTACACAGTCTAGAGACTACGGGTGCCAATGAAGACTGATTGGAAATCTAACAATGAATAACGAAGAATTCATTGTAGATGAATTATAGATAATTATCCATAAATAAATCTTTTGTCTTCAGAGATAAATCTTAAGTTTTTTACTTGGTTGAAAAGAAGCTACCATTCTGTGGTTTCTGGCATAGAAGTAAAAACACGCACACCAGAACCCTTGGCAAGAATGGCCTCTCATTTTCATCTGGAGCTCAATATAATATAACCAGTTATATCACACAATTTCAAATAAGTACTGTAATATATAGGTTTTTACATACTTCGAAATCAATGGAGGCAAGAGAAAACATGACATTGAAAAGGGAAACTATTACATGTAGTCTCATAATGAGAGCATGTAATTTATGATTGCTTATTAGCGTCATTCTGAGCACTTTGAAGGTTTCAAAATGAGTAAAGGCGATGTAAAGCAACACTAAATATGCTCCCCATTCCACACTATATATTTATCACGGAACTTTAGATTTGTTTCTAGGATGCAAGCCATAACCACATTGCAGCACATATATAAGATAAATGTGCTCTCTTTATTATATTTTATTAAAGTTTGAAGGACTTTCAAAAGGAAATGACACAAAGGGAACTTTTATAAATCTCTTTACACTTTTTACAACTGCCAGATTCGAGAGTCACGTACTAAACTTGTGGCAACTGTTTTAGTACACTGACGAGCTAGATGGCGGTAGAGTTTTTTCATCGGTGAGTACCGGGAGAAACAAACCAAGTGGCTAGTTTCTTGGATTGGCAAAACAAACTTATTCTTCATTCACCGTGGCAAACGATTTTTAATGAATAATACATAAAGAAAATTAGTAAAGATTTTCCCTGAATAATATATTTTTTTAAATAAAAAGAATTTGATTGAAAATTGTAGTGCACAATTAATACGGGATTTTAAAATTTTCCATCGATGATACTGCAACCAATATCAATTCCAGTTGCTCGCCAAATCACATAAAAATCACTGACTCGATCAATTACTACTAAAAGGGTCAAAGAATTACTGGAAGAAGCTAAATTGAAGCAATGTCTAAAGCAGCAAAAACTAGAGAAGCAACGACTAGAAAAAAACACGACCAGAGTAGCTAATACTGTATCGGCCATATTCTTTTTGGGGGGCATTTAGGTATTAACTTAAGTTTTTTAGCAATTTATAAGGTAACCAAAGTGAGAAGAGTAAATAAGACTTGGGAACAAATTAGACGGGCATGCTTATTCCACGTACAGTATGGTCCAAATAAACTTGAGGGGCTCAAAGCACTAAACGGCTAAGGACCCCTCAAGTTTATTTGAACCATACTGTACTTAGTCTTTGTCGATCGAGAATGTGTATGCTGGCGCTCCTTCACCGGCCAAGGATGCGTAGCTGAACGTGTAAAAAACCCTATAGATGCCTTGGATTTTCTTCTTGAAAATGTATCTACTTTTTCCCTTTTGCTGTTCTCTTTTCACTGCTCTAATTTTTTATCATAAGATTGTTAGATGAAGACTTAAGAATTAAAGCATACAGGTAATTTTCTACAGCGACGTCTTGGATGTGAAAATCCGGCAGGGGTATGGGGGGCTGTCAAAGAATATACTCTTGCGTGGTGGGGAAATAAAGTCGAGACAGAGTTCTTTCAATGATATCTTGGGAGATCTGATATCAACTTGCATTGGGCTTAATTTTTGCTACATAGAAATCTTTAAGAATACATTATTAAGTGGTAAATACACACCGTACACGTGAATTAATGAAGGAAGTAGGGATAGTACAAGGCGTATGCACTCATTTGTAAAAAGGAGAAGGAACCATTTTTCTATCTTTGTGGAATTCGTGTATTCCAAACCAATTGGGGAGCAGATATATTATATTTTGGCGTAAATTTAGTATGTATTTTTTATTTTTAATAAATTAAAAACGGGGGAGTTTTATTCACACATTGATATATAGTTTTACTTGTATTATTTGAGATGCTTTCTTGTGAATGTGTAACTGAAAATGCGTGCAATCATGAGGGATAGCACACGGGATTTCCATGTAATTACGTTTTTCCTGTTTTCATTTTTGAGACAATAACACTTGCTCGTGGAGAGAAGCTGTACCGTTAAGAAAAAGGTGACATTTAAGCAACAATAAATTTTTAAGATTTTCTTTAAAAAACTGAAGCAGCTTGATGTAAGTTGAAATGATTTTTAAAAATGTGAATAAGAACTAAATTATTTTCATCAACATTTCAGTTTTTAGAGGGGTATTGTGCTCTACGTGAATTCATTGCCCTCGGTCGGAACTCAAGTCTCAAAGCAGTATTACCAGTTAAAAGTGGGGTTGAAAGCGGGTGAGGAATGCTTCGATCGCCTACCTGAAAACGGAAAATGGAATCGCTCCCGCTAAAAGCGCGTGTTGGACGGTCGTGTGAAAAAATTGAGTTCTTTTTTGTTGATCTCGGAAAGATAATAATTAGTTTCAAGAAAAACATATAATACTTATATAAAAATATTATATATAAAAATATACTTGGGCCTGATTCAATGCTTATCGTATCCACTTCCAATCGAAAAAAATTTCAACAGAGAATACTTGGAACTTAAGGTATTCATGTAGATAACACGTTATTTCATATACGCGACTAGGAAAATGGACGTGTAAAGTGAAAATCTCTGGATTCTCGTGTGATTCTCAGGCAGCCGGCAGACCATTTCACTAATCGAACGAGAAACAAGGAAATACGGGTAGGATTGTCTATCTTAACTTCAAGAGAGCAGGTGTATTACTTACGACCCACAAAAACGTGAGGACGAGAGACTTTTCCCGACCATATATGAAAATTACCCTAATATCTTTAAGCCAATATTATTTGAATTTTTATGTAATTTTATTCGTTTTTGCTAAAATTGACTAACACACTACTGATGTTTTGAGAACAATTTTTATAGATAGTTGGGTTTGGAAATCATATTTCCTTTTCGAATAGAGAAGCAAGACCGCATGATGAGCTACTGAAAACTGCTAATGGATCATTTTTCAAGAAAAAACGTCAATTACTTATCGATATCTTAATTCATATATCTACAGTTTTCAACGGGCAGCAAAATTGCAGTGCATAACAAATAAAGTGGTCGTGCTTTCGTTTTATGTAAACATTTCACAGTTACTAAAGTTTTACGTAAAATACAATATTTAATACGATAACTTTTGTCTTAAATACGTGTCTTAAATACGTGGTTCAACCTTTTTAAAACTTCTCAACCTCGTCCTTTCCTTTAAAGAATGTCATTGTAATTGTCACAAAGCAACAAAAATTTAAAAGGAATAAACAACTATTTAGTTTCCAGTGACAACAGTAAGTGTCATTACCCTCGACACGAATACATTTCTTTATTCAATTGATTCAAGCCGGTTGCATGGTCATTGACAGTTCATACCGTAGTGCTTTCAATCTTCTTTTAGAGAGGAAAATGTCAAGTACTAATGTTGTAGGCTCAACCACAAACACAGCCCACCTTAAACAAAATGTGTGCATCAGCTTAAATTTTATTTTTGAAAATTTTACTACGCATTTTTAGTATAAATCAGTGATTTATACTACTGATGATCATAAATAAAATTTTCATTTGTATGGTGATTTAAAATCACCATATGAACATAAAAACTTAGGAATACATGTTTCGGCTTGTTAATTAAAAAATTTACACAACATCGTTCTATAGTATTATTCAAGAGAATGTGGAGAAAATCTGAAAAGATGACTCTCGTGGAGAGAATTGAAAGTTTTACACAACATGGGCTTCTAGTATAATTTGAGAGAATATGTAGATTGTAGCCAATGCATTTTTACGTAAAACAGAAGAGTTTTTTTAGAGTAGAAGAACTTGGTTAAGGTCCCATAAAATCCGGAGGAATTCATCATTCACTACTCAGAGGGATTCATTTTGATACTGTTATCATACCTTTTTATAACGCAAGCTAGATATGACTTACTTTTAATGAACAAAAACTTGGAGTTGTATTTTCTGAGGTTGCTTTCTAAAATAAAGTAAGATACTTGTTCTCACTGAATTTTTTTCTTCGATGCACGAACTAGAAAGGGTTTTTCCGAAGATGTATTTTTCTCTTATCAATTAGTCAGCGATGTTAGCCACTTTTTGGCTCAAAGCCTAGCAAAACTCTATTTTTTTTGTTACAAATCATATTATTATTTTAAAAATTATACAACAGACAACAGACCTTAATCGTGAAAATAAATAAAGCAAATTTCTGCAACTGATTCAGCGCAATAATGCTATAACATTACGTGAGCCGGGTTCACGCATCATAACCAACGGGGCGTTTGATTCATATGATTAGTTTTAATGCAAATGACGTTCATAACTCTGGAATCAATATATAAACTTAGTTTGTTACACGTTTATTATTACACTTTATAATATAAACTTTTTCTTCGAATTTAAAAAAAGATTGTAGTAAACAAACTTTATCTAAATCTCCTCTCCTTTTGCGTTCTGAACGGAAGATATACTAGGAGTTAGATAAGTTCGGCTGAAACACATTGAGATATTATATAAATAAAAATTTTTAGATTAAAAGGGACTCAAGCGAATCATTGTTTAACAACATAAAAATCACCAATGCGCAAAATTTCAAAAACGTAACATTATAGTTAACGGGAAGGTAAATAACATTTTACACAAGCTTAAAACTGTTCTAACCAGCAACAAGTGGGTGCCTGTATGATCAATCATCAAATTGCTTGATTCAAACAATTACCAATATGGAGCTATTTATACTGAACCAATATTCTATTAGCACAATTATTTAAATAAAAAATAAGTAGTGTTAATGTTTCAAAGCATACTACAGGCCTACACAAAAATTTGTTTGTCGTATTGATAGGGCTGGGTTGTAACCTCATCTTCCTCCTAATCTTTTACATCAGAGTAACGTCAAGGTGGAGATCAAAGTGGACAGATTTAAGAGCCGAGATTAAAAAATTCCTTGATACCAATTTATCTCGATTTGAGGATGTTTTTAAGCGAAATCGTAAAGAATGGAACGGTCAGAAGGATTTTCAACACCATAAAAAGTTTCCCCAATATTCGTATTGAGTATTTATTCCACAATTACAAAAATATACATAAAAAAGAGTTATTATTACACTGTTTGTGATATAGAGTATTGATTGCGAACATCCTTGGAGGAAAAGAAAAGACTTCTTTTTAATGGGAATCTGATTGGTATAAAATGGTTATAAAAAGTGGCGTTATACTAATTTTTTGGCAACGCAATAGTTATTTCATCTAAAAGACTGCATAGATGATGGGATTGTGATTGTGAGAACCTGTTTTTAATGTATCAGACCCTTCTTTAATTTTTTAATCTTTAATGTTACATCCCGTATTTTCCAATAACACAGAATTTTATTGTACTTTAAAATAAAAAGAAAACAAACTGATTAAGACACCATAAAAAGTAGTATAGTAACAGTCTGTTAAAAATAATAATCCAACGATCACTGATTAACTTTATGGAAAATTAGCAGTATTATTCGATTGCCGCCTGCTAAAAAAAACTACCAAGTCTGAGGACAATGGACATAAATCATTACAATTTAAAGATCACTGGGACTGTCTTGAGAGAACTGATAACTTTTTTCGAGGCGTTTTGGAATATTTTGATTCTTCATCTCTTAGTGTATGGGTATGCTTCTCGCGCAAAAAAATACGGCTTATCAAGATCCATCCAAAAATTTATTGAAAAAACGATGGAATGCCCGGATGGAAAGAGGCCACTAGTGGTATGATCACAATATGGACGCAGATGTCATGAAAAAATAGTAAAAATTATGAGCACATATTTTTATGGACATTATTGGTGTTGTAACCATGTATAAAAAATTATCGAAAAAATTAATTGGAAAATCTGCGGCAAGAACAACCCAAAACCCTCTTGTTTGTTTTAACAGGGGCGGTATTAAATTTTGGTTGGGAAACCTGTCCTGTGGCCAGCAAAGTTCATTCTAAAAATTTGAAATAGTCTTTGCACATTACCAAAGGGTCTTCCTAGTGATGTCAATTTAATGAAATAATAGCTTTTCCTTTGTTCAGAAGTTGTGTGAGCGTAGAGAATGAGTCACCACAAGATAAGATCGGAATATTTTCGAACGTGTCCAGAAAAAAGCTTAATGCTGATTTGTACATCCGCATCTGAAATTTTCGCATCCTACTGCATGTTCCTTCACCTCGGAGTAAAACGGGAATCGTCCATCTTCTTGGCCAACTCTCAAATGGAAAGCTGGTTGAACTGCTTGTTTTTTTTTATGAAAATGATCAGTGGCCACTTTTTTATCCGCTGCAATGAGGTTTCTGCTGTAACTGAGTTGTCCGGCTCCAATGCCGGAGTTTGAGTTATCTAATAACGTTTAGATGACGTAAAGCAGTAATAGGGATTTATGACACCTGCCATCTGCAATTTTGACTTCTTAAATATAGTTGCCGAATTTCTCGAGCCATTTCTTATATCTGTTACCCACACTAAAACGGTCTCAGTCAGTACAGTACAATTAAAAAAGGGGTTGGAGGAGCACTAGAAATATCCATTTTACATGTGAAGTTTTGCATGTTTGACAGTGGGAAATACTGTTTGGTACCCAAAAAAATATGAAAACTGTCCCACAATCACTGATCCTCATCGCCAATGTAATTTTTTGCAAGGCTAGGTATTCTAAGGCCCTGTATGGTTCGAATAAAAAAGGATTAATCTTTATTGCTCTGAAAAATCTTTTAATGAAGTGTTATTCTCGCATAGTGTACTGGTCATACAAGGAATTGAATTGTTCCCATTGTTTGGTTCGCCTTGTTGAAGGATCTTTCTAATGATTATTGAAGTTTTTTTTTGTTGTTCAATCCGACTGTTAAAGTTGTCACAAGCCAATGGTTATCCTTGCATGTTTTTGAGACGATAATTGGCAAAGTCTCGATTTAAAAAATGCTTAATAGTTATTCATGCCTGTGATTACCTAAACCCTTATCCGTTTAATTTCAGGAAAACCTTTGACAGCAACATCCCCGAGACCCATCAGCCTTTCTTTCCACCAATGCAACCACTTGATCTATATTCATATAATCTTCAAAAGTATTCTCGCAAAGCTCCGCTCCAGTCAATATAGAAATAGAATAATTCCATTTTAGAGTATCGGAAGATGTTAAGGTAAAACTTTTCATCGGCAGCTACTTCAAGCGAAAGAAAATGTTAAGCGGGCGGACACAACCCCTGTTAATCTAAAATACTAGTGGAATGCAAGACAGCCATTGAAGAACTTGCGAAAAATTATGACATAAAAATAGATGTTCTGCATTGGGCTTTTGTTTCTATCTCCCCTTTTTGACCCTACTGGTTAAATTGAAAAATGTTTTCAATGAGTATTTGAAAACATTCAAACAAAATTTGCATACTGAGAACAAATACTTCTATAAGGTCATCTACTTAAGGATTTTTTAAATCAGTATTATATCCACTGGACGTTATTACTTATAGTACCATTTTAAATATTTGAAAACTACATGACATCAGCAATTATGGCTGATGAAAAAGAAACATTAACATTCTCTCATGGGAAAAGTTTTCGTTTGCCATATTAAACTGACAGAGGCAAAATCAGCCTCACAGGATATAAAAGATGAGAGTCTGATAATGAATTAATGTAATATCTTGTAATGAGTTTTAAGGAATTGCTCAATCCTCTGTTCATCTACCTGGAGAAATAATGGATAAAGCATCGCCTTTTTCGTCCCATAAGATGGTCTCAGTATATGCAATTAATTAGAACAAACAACGACTACGAAGGATGGCATTGCGGCTTAATTTCTATGTTCAAAGCAACGCCGGATCTTTTCAAGCTGGCCAGGTTTCTCCTCGATGTAGCAAATATGATTCCGCTCCAAGTAAAAAGTATTTTAAATAGTTATATTGCAATAAATTTGTAATTGCGTTTCTATATTCTAGCTTCGTCTGCTGCAGCAGGGGGTCGAACTGAGACGGTAACGCGAAGCAGCCCACAAAAAATGAGAAACTGGACAGAGCTTCGAAAAAGTACAATCCCCACGACTACACGACTAGCCAGCTTTTGAAAAAGTGCGTCAAAATATACTTCCGGGAGTACAGGGAAACGGTTTCGTCTCTATCAAGAGACACCACTCTTCTACAACCATTTACAGACGACTGGCCCGTTTATAGGTCCAACAACCACCAAAATGATTCCGAATCGGATGATCCACTATCCGATGATGAAGGTTTCTCTTCTTCGTCGTATTCAGAGGAGGTGGATGAGGGACAAGAAGCAGATAATTTACAATAAGATTAATTAGATTGAAATGCCGTCATTTATTTTTACTTGTGTCATTTTAAGAAGTTTTAATTTTAATTTTGAAGTCACCTGTCTTGTATCCCCCCCCCCAATTGATTTGAGTGGTGCCATCTATGAGAGGGAAAAGTTGATAATCGATTATTAAAAAACAAGGTGAAAAGAAGCTTACAATTATCGTAAGAGATCTTTACCGTCATCTTTTTTATTATTTGTTTTGTTAATAAATAAATTATCGTAATAACCTCATGTAGTCTTATTTTTTAAAAGGGATATCCAGTTTTGGAACTAAAGCAATCTATTTTAAGAACATTTATTCAGATTGTATCTAGAAAATAATTACGGTAAAGACTCTTGGTAACTAAAAAAAGTTTAAGTGTTATGATTTGTTGTCTCAATACAATCTGAATAAATATTCTTGAAATAGATTGTGTTAATCACTTAATTTACTTAAATAATACTTTTTGTTCAAACAATTAAATTAAAATTAATAAGCAGATAACACGTATTGAACTATAGATCTCGGAGTTCTTATCCAATCATTTTACCTTTGAGCTACCGAGACGATATTTACTCACTAATTTTAAGTGTACAAATATTGCTAGAGTAGACTAGTATATGCGTTCAATTAAACAATTTAACGAATTCAGTAGGCAGTGTTCAGTTCCCTCCGCTCTATGATCGGCGTAGCTATTCTCTCATCCCATTTGGATTCCATCATTAACTTAATTTACTTAAATTTCCTAAACTCTTCTATTTACTTTATTGTAAATCTATCTACCCAAGACCCCAACTTTGGCTTCTCGAATGGTCCCGATTATAAACCTTTTCAAGCTAATAACTAAATAAATTAAGAGATTGAAGTGATTTAATTAAACTAATTGATGAAAAGCGTAGTCGCATACTATAGTTTATTCCTTCATTAATAAGCTAGAGCTCATAATTATCTCAAACTAGTCAATACTATTGACTTCAATAGGCTTCGTTTTATTTTTAAAAATAAAGAATTTAAACGGATAATTGTATTCAATTGAGTATTGAATAAATAAATTCACTTGGATCGTCTCATTATCAGTATATTGCTAATGAAACGATTTCTTCGTCGTAGTACCGTTAAGAAATAGATTGAAATTTTATTTCATTCACAGGTATAACTTATTTGAAAATGACAAGCTACAGATGGAAAAAATAGCCAGTTTCATAAAGAAGAATCATCGTAAAATTTTTCCTTAAAAAAAACGAGCAACAAGTTATGGCCACCCTTCAATTAAAATATTTTAATATAATGCCATAGACCTTTTAAATGTATTTTAAAATGAAATTTTATTTTGGACTAAAGATATTTAAATTGTTTTTCCGTTTCTTATATTTTATATTGTGAAGTTTAATTTTTTAATTTTTTATACATTTCCTAGTGATGATTGATGGCTGATTTTTCTTTCAGTGCTACCCGTTAATTTTCTTGAATCGAAGCAACCAAACCCACAAGACTAAAAATTAAAAATTATGTTTTAGATACTTCAATTCATCCCATTTCCCTCTTCCAGCAGCCAACCAACAAACTGAGTTGGTGAAATGTCTTCCCCAGAAATAATCCCTTGCAATTTAAATAAATCAATCTTATCATTCACTTTCAATTTCAGGATGGCTTGAAGTGAAACCGCCAGTACAGTACGGTCACCAGAAGCTGCGGCTTTGGCAATTCGTTCACCGTTGCGACGTAAAAATAAGTCAAGAGATACATATTCATAATTCTTAACCCCCATAAAAGAGAAGTAATAGACCCCGTCCTTCGGAGCTGTGAAGACCCCACTCTTGTAGTCCATTCCATTACCAATGTTCAAGCGCTCGATTTCAAATGGGACGATAGTATTATCGCGCATATCATATTTAGTCTTACGTTGAACGAAAAAGTAAACTCCTCCTGGAGAAGATTTCAGATCCAGATAGCCGTAACGCGTCTCCAAAATAACTAAATATTAAAAAAATTGAATCAACTTATGAATATAAATATTTCTATTCAATTATATCATTGATACCAGGGTTGTCGAATTCAATCAAGCCTTGTGTCTTTTCACGGGTAAATTGGCAAAAAACGTTTTCAAATCGTTCTTTACTACCACCAATTTTCCGGACTATGTAGAAACCGTTTATTTTGTGACCTAGAATTCCAAGATCTTGACAATTTTCTGGAAACTTGTTTACCAGAGGACTATTAGCTTCAACCGTGGTTTTAGTTTTCTCTTTAAAATCGAATGCGCATCGTTTCAGATTGCAGGCTGGAACGTTCTGAGTGGTTTGAAGTTGTCTTTTTGAACGGTTGTACGGATCTATGCTTCGATTGGTATGGTTTTCAATTATGGATGAGATTTTTTCACCCTGAAGATTATCGATGATTCTTTCCAGTTGGTTTATCTTACTAGTTTGATCATTGTTTTCGGTTTTTAGATGAGAAACTTCAGTTTCCAAATCGCTAAGTCGGTTCAAAAGTTCACCATTCTGTTTGATTTGATGACATTCAATGAAAGCATAATATTAGTGTTGATAAAATATTGACATTCTAGATAAAAACGACTATGACCAGAAATATCTAAGAGCTTACATTTTGTAATCCAGGAATATTTTGTTTTTGTTCATGTTGATTGCTTCCTTCCACATCGAGTACTAAAGTATACCCTATTGTTTAAAAAATCAATTTTGCAATTAGCAGCAATTTTTTTTTATTTCATTCATTTAAATAATATTAAAATTTCCTTTTTAAATGGGCTGTCTCTATATTTTCACACTTAAAAGGTGATTGTTCATTTTACTCTAATTTCTTCCAAGTAAGTGTTTAAATTTTCAAAAAAGGAACCGATATTCAATTGCATACGGCAATTTTATTTCAAAAGAATATTAGTTGGATCTGTAAATTTAACAGAATGAGATTATGAATATCCTTACCTAATTCTCGGTGGTAGAAGACAGCAACTAGTTGAACAATTTGAAGAAGACATACTATTATCAGAAAAGCTGCGACGCAATATTTTGTTCCATTAGAAGGTTCCATGGTACTAGGCCCTTTAAAATTCAGACGAGCTTGCTATCTTTTAATTGCGAACTATGAAAAGACACATTTTATTAAAAATTAGAATCATGAATAAAAATAGAATCATGAAAAGATACATATTATTTATATATGAATTTTTAAAATTGCATTTACCAAATTATTTCATAGAAAACGTTTTAAAGATGCAAATATGTTATGACTGCATGCCTAAAGCTCTAGCTTCTTTTACAGCAACCACAAAATATCGCTGAGAATTCATATAAGCCAACATACGTGGAGCTGACGTCATTAGCATGATGAATTATGATTGGATTCGAAACTTGAGCTAGAATTGGTGGCAATAGCTGATTGAATTGACGCATTTTTGTTTGAATGATACGCCATTTACAATGCTATTTTTGAATTTTGTGATTAAACTATCTGTCGGTTAATAATGAACTAAAAAGCTTTTAACTTATTCAAGTATTATTAAGTATTTATTGACTAATTATTAATTAAAATTTAGTAATTAGAAAATGACCACTATTTCAAAATTTTGATTAAGAAATTTTCAAATGAATATAATAAGAGGATAAAAACTGTTATTCGAGTATATGATTTTTATTTTTGTGAATGACAACGGTGTCATTCAGATTTGAATTGAGAAATTGGTTAAAGGTACTTATTTCCTTTATACTTAATTTTCCGATTTTATTTTTTAAAATTATTTAAAAATTGTTTTGTATAAAAATATATTTTATAGTTATTTAAAATAGCGAATTTTACAAATTCTTAAAAATTCTCTCTAACACATGGTTATTACTCTAAAAGTAAAAATGTTGATCGAGAGTAATTTTAATCTTTTAAACAATTGATATTATTTTGATTTACAAAAGTAATAAAACAGTTAACTATTTGATTTTTTAAATACGATTAATTACTTTTATGTCTTTTAATATGATGAAATATCTTATTTTTGTCCAGTATTTGAGGTTGTATTGAGTTCATCATTTCAGTCATTTATTGTTCATCATTTTTATCATTTAAAATTCGTCTTTCGTGTTTTTACCTATTGTTTTCCATTTAAAACTATAATTTTTGTCTATTTTCGATTCAATTAGGCATTTGCTAGATTGAAAGTATATAAATCTAAGAATCAAACAAACTGAAAGCAGTCGGCTACACGACGTCATCGTCATCATTCAATTTTCTAGGTATAAGCTTTGCAACGTGTCGATAAGAGTTTGATTTGGTGATCTCGCTCAAAATGGCTGCTGTTGCCTTAATGGTTGACATGCATTGGCTGGAAAATGACACGATGCTGCATGAAGGACGAGCTACACGGCATTCTAATGCCTCTGAATTTCAAAACGAGCTAGGGGGTGTGGCGATAATACTGTGGCTATATTATATTCCGAGAAAAATGGCTGCTTTTGCCGAAGTGGTTCACGCTCATTGGTTATACAATTGGATAGTGTAGGAGTCTGAAGTAACCAATCGTTTATTTAGTTGAAATTTCCTGTTTCATTTCAGCGCTTGATTGATTTTGAACATTAACGATACATTTTTCAAATAATGGTTTCGGCACATAAATAAATTTAATTCACGTGTCCTTGTAGTGAACTTTCAATATAGCATGAAGCAGTTTTATTATTTAAAAGAATACTTATACGCCACAAAAGCGTGAAAAAATGTACACTGTTGCATTTTTTACTTGAAAAAAACTTTCGATGCACCAAATCCTCTTTGGTGTTTGTGTATAAAAGAGGACGCAAAAGCACTGGGAAAAGAAGTAGCAGTGCTGTCGCGCTGAAAGATGAAATTCCGAATTCTCTTCTTCGTGGTCTGCCTAATTGTAGTAAGTAGTTTTGTTTCTCTGTTCGAGCGTTCTATGTCTGTTAAGTGTTTTTTAGGGAAAATGACTTAATGTTAAAACAAATGCTTTAAAAATATAGGGATTCGCTGTATCCGAAGAAGCCAAGACCAACAACACATCATCTGCAGCAGATGGGAGCAAAAAGTCGACCGATTCTGCACCCGTAGCTAAAAAAGACGGTAAATTATAACTTATTTTAAGTTAGCTTTATTTTTATCTACTTGAAGTAATTTAGATTCTCAGATAAAACTTGTTTCAGCACGCAGTTAAAAAAGTCTAAAGTCATAAAATCAGTCCAAAAATGTTTAGTCATTTAATCTATCATACACTTCAAATCATTTCAATATTTTGAAATTGCTTTGTTGCACGTTACTTGTTTCTTATTCGAATTATTTCGAAGTCTTTTGAAATAATTTTTCTACCTTTCAAACTTATTCCAGAAACCAAAGAGTCGTCATCCGACGACACTGCTGATGAAGATGAAGACACCACCACTCCAAAACCTACCAAACCAACTCAAAACCCCGTCGATCTCAAGAAAAACAAGAAAGGCGATAGTAGCACCAATGGTGGGGGGCGAGGCCAAAAGGGACCACAGTCTGGACCACCATCGACAATGAAAAATAACCAAAAACCTAAAGGTCAATCTAGTGGTGGCCGCGCTGATCCCGATGATGAGGAAGAAGAAAATGGTGACGACGAGGATCCGAAACCAAAAGGGCGTCCCCCACCTCCCCAGGGAAAGAATGGAGGTCCTGGCAAAGCTGATGGAGGGTCTTTTGGATTCTTTGGCAAAAAGAAAGGAAAGATGGGTGGAGGTGGCAAAGGAGGTTTCAGTCCATTAAAAATGATTATGGGTGGAAAGCAAAGACAATCTCACGATGATGGCGAGTCTTCCATGAAAGGAGGTAAGCCCTTTGGGGGCGGCGGTGGATTTTTCAAGCAAATGATGGTTGGAAAAGGTGGGAAAAATCGACAATCTTCCGGAGATGACGAGTCCCCCATGCAGGATGGCGGTCACTTTGGTGTTGGCGAAGGATACAGCCGTCTCAAGAAACTGATAGGTGGAGCAGGAGGGCTCTTAGGAGGAATGGGCGGCATGGGAGGCATGGGAGGCATGGGAGGCATGGGCGGCATGGGAGGCATGGGAGGCATGGGAGGCATGGGAGGAATGGGAGGAAAGGGTGGCCAGCAAAGAGGCGGTAGGAAAGGACCACCACCCCCACCTCCTGATGATGATGATGACAAATAATTGAAAACTAGTTTTATTGAATTTACAGTTTGAAAAAATAAAATTTTAGTTCTATTTCAGAAAAAATACATTAATACACTTTATAATAGTTCTCATGCATAAATAATTGTATGTACGTTTAATAAAATAAAGAACGAATTCATAACATCCAATTTACGATAAAAATTGGGTGCATGAAAAAATGAATTGTAAATGCATAAATTTCACACATTTAACATTCAATTACAGATAAAAATGAATGATTAAAAATAATATAAACTTAAAGCGTTTAAAAATAATATAAAATACATATATACGACAGATATAATAAGTGAAAAAAAATAAATAAGAATCTAATTAGTATTTCTGTTTCAAATCATTTAGATAGTTTTTTATCTGCATCAATAAACAATTTATTTATGAGTTTTATGAATTTGTACTTTATATCACATAAATGTGAGATTTGCATTCCATCTCTCTAGATTACTAACTATTAAATTTATAATTAAAATCCACATTTATGGGATGTATTAATATTTGTATTCTATATAAGAAATTATATCTTTTGTTAAGTGGTTTTGCCTTATTATATGTATTGAATTTGTTTTAAATCGATAGTTATTGTAAGAAAAAAGAGAAATATTTGAAAATACAGTAAAATACAAGTGCATCCACGCGTAATATTCAATAAAATAGGATTATAAAACTATAAACTATATTTTATTATTTTGAATATAATTTTCCCCAAAATAAATCCGGATTTCCTCAAAATTAAATTAGGGACCATTAATTATTTTTTTTCAATTTTATATAAAAATGTTTAAAATTCTCTTATGTTGCTATACGAAAGTATTATATTGTACTATACTTTATCAATACATCAGTCGATTAAATATTATTTGACAGTACGATATGTGCGTGTTCTTTATTTAACCATATCTGCATTGCTGCTTCGGCAACCATTTTTTACGAAGATATCTACAGTCACTGTCAGACATCGTTCTGAGGTCAAATCTTTCGGTTGTACTGAAATGAAGCTTGCTATCATCGCCTTACTTTCTCTTTTCTGGGTAATTAAATTACAAAATAACTGTTTAATAGGTTTAGTTTAATTTTCAATGTTAAATAACAACTATTATTTTAATATATATTTTACAGGTTCTTTCCTGTTCAGCTTCATTAGGAAACGTCAATCCGAAAAAATTGTCCACGAATTCTGAAGACGATGACAGTCTTCTAGACGGTTCTTCACAATCAACTGCGGGTGATACTGATGACAATTCAGGTAATAGTATTGTCTTGAATGGAATACGTCGTTAATATGTGTGGTGGGAAGAGGGAAAATGCTGTTTGAAAAATATATCAAGAAACATCAAAGACCAGTGCCCATAAATTTTGTAAAAATTCAATAAAAAATGTAAAAAATAATTACCTAGAAATAGAATTTTTAATTGTATGACTAAAATCAACAATTATTGCGTTTACTAAGATATGCTATGCTTTGCATAAATTATTTGAAGAAAAAATGTTATTTTTATATATTTCAAATAGACGATGCGATTGCGACCGATGAAGACCCAGAAGAAGAAAAGCCCCAGAAGAAACCAAAGATGAGTAAGTATTTTAGTGAATGATCCTAATCACTACAAATAATTTTATAAAACGAAAATGTAAATGCCAAAAAGAACGAAGTTACTTTACTTGCGTTATTTATGTTACTAACAATATGAATATCTCTTTAAGATGTCAATGACGACGAGGAGGAAAATGAGAACGACGAGGACCCCAAACCAAAAGGGCGTCACCAACCTCCCCAGGGTAAGAATGGAGGTCCCGGGAAAGCTGATGGAGGATCTTTTGGATTCTTTGGCAATAAAAAAGGACCGATGAATGGGGCTGGCAAGGGAAGTTTCAACCCATTCCAAATGTTTATGGGTAGTGGCGAGTCTCCGATTAAAGGAGGCAATCCCTTTGGAGGAGGTGGATTCAATCCACTTCAGCAAATGAGGGGTGGAGCGGTTGGAAAACAGCAACAATCTTCCGGACATGACGAGTCCGCCATGAATGGCGGTGGTCCCTTAGGCGGTAGTCCCTTTGGCGGCGGATTCAACCCATTCCAGAAACTTTTTAGTGGTGGAGGAGGCCAGAACTTTGAAAACCCATTCCAGAAATTTATGGTCGGAGGGGGAGGACAGAACTTTGACATCGGCTCCCTCTTCAGCAAAATGGGAGAAAAGGGAGGAATAGGTGGCCAGCAAAAAGTTGGTGGCGGTGGCGGCGGCGGCTCTCCTGGTCGTGGACCTGGCCCTGCTGGAGGTAAGAAAGGCCCACGACCCCCACCTTCTGATGATCAAGATGACGAGCAATAGAGAAAAAAGTTTAAATGAATATTCACTTCGAAAAATACAATTTTAAAAGTGCTATTTCAGAAAAAAAAAGAATATTAATACACGGTAGAATGGTTATCATGCATGAATTTATGAATGTATGCGTCGATTAATAAACTGTAGAACCAATTCATACCATCCAATTTACGATAAAAGTTGGATGAATCATACAAATAAATATGACATAAATTATTTAATAAGATTCAGTTTAAGATGGAATATTGAATGAATTAAACTGTAAAAGTAAATATTAATTTAAAAATCTAGAAAATAAAATGTAGAAAAATGAAATTTTGAAACCTTTTTTCCGTTGCCATTAAGTTCGTTATAAAAATGTTCTGAAGATATTCAATGTGCATGAATAAAACATTCACATTTTTACATTTTATTACTTCATAATTTACATTCCCGGTTTTCGCCCATTTTTTTATTTTGAAACTATTTGTAAAAAGGAAATGAAAAAAAATTATGTGTTGAACAGCAAGTTTTATGTTCTGCTTGAAATCGGATTTTAGAAAATTTTGAAAGCTTTTTTATTATAAAAAATGTCAAAATAATTTCATTATTTGGCTATATTTCCTTAATCGAGTGTTTGAACTTCGAAACTTCAGTTGACTAACAAGTGTCCGAGAAAACACTCTAAATTTTAAATGAAACTTAAAATTATCTTATTAATTTCGTTAATTGTTGTAAGTAATACTATCTTCTTTATATTTTTTTAAAGAAAAGTTAATTATATTACTGCCTCGTCGACATAATTTCGTATTACTTTTTTTTTAAACAGGCCCACTCCAAGTCTGCGCCTCTAAATATGATGCAAGGAAGGGGCTTCTCGATGGCTTCAGATTCCAATGCCAACTCTGATGAAGATGGCCTTCCTATCAGTTCTTCTAAAGTAATCGAAAACCCAGATGGAACAAGGGGTATTTCTTTTTATTGAGAATTCTAACTTAAATGTTTCAACCATATTTTTTTTTGTAAAAGGAATTCAAATAGAATTGGACTTCAATCGTGGTGGAAAAGGGAGAGGAATGGTACCAGGTGGAAAGGGTCTTGACCTTAATTCAATTTTAAATGGCCTTTTAAAAAAAGGCTTACTTAATCCACAAATGGGTAGCTCTAGTGGACTTACACCAAGTTTGCGTTCACCTCAAAATGTGGCTAGAGGTAGGGAAATGCCAATGCAAAATGGTAGCCAAGGGGGTGATTTCCAATAAGTTACGGACTTTTCCAAAAGTATGGCTAGGGGTAAGGTTTCGCCGGGTCAAGTGGGTAGCTCGGGTGGTCCTCTACCCGGACGGACCATCATTCCAATGAAATCAGGTGGTTCGGGGGGTCCACTTGCTGGAAGTTTAAATAATCGGCGAGGACCGGTATCAACAACAACCACGACGACAACAACAACTCAGGCTCCAGCAAGCAATAATGATGAAGCTGCTTATGAGATAATTGATGAAAAAAAAATAAAACATTATCTATCACATATTTTGGTTCTATTCAATAAAAATACACAGTTTAAGAGAAAATTTCGCCATCTTTTTACTGTTGAAATATACATTCAGTTTGTTATTGAACAAAATAAGATGATTTCATTTTTAATAAGTGGCTCAATTATTTTTAATTAATATTTTTAAGTAGCCATATACTTAAATAAATACAATTAAATCAAAGTTATTAGATGAGAATAATGAGATTTTTTGAAAATCCATAGTAAATATACATGCATTCGCCAAATTCGCCGTTTTTTTAATATATTGTTTTAAATTACTCAGTCACCACGATTTCTATTGCTTTACTTAATTATTTTTTAATAGGATACTAATATATATTAGTTCTTCATTTGATAATATCCACGTAAATGTTTGAAAAAGCATTTTTTACGAAGATATCATTAACCAGATATAGTTTTGAAGTCAAAGTTTTCGACTGTACTGGAATGAAGTAGATATTCTCATCCTAATTTCTCTAGTGTGGGTATGTAAATGACTTTGAAAATTTTTGTGAGAGATACATTATAATGGTTTAATTGACTTTTTCTTATTATTAAATATTAAACATTTATTTTAGTATTTTTTTACAGGTTCTTTCACGCACAGCTTCTTTATTCAAACATCTTAGTATTTTAAAATTAGCTAGGAGGTGTGGTGATAATATTTTGCCTATATTTTATCTAGAAAAATTGCTGCTTTTGCCGAAATGGTTAACTGTCATTGTTTATACAATTGGATAGCGTAGGAGTGTGAATTAACCAATCATTTATTTAGTTGAAATTTCCCGTTTCATTTCAGCGCTTTTTTTCAAATTATGGTTTTGGTAAATAATTAAATTTAATTCCTGTGTCCTTGTAGTGATGTTTTAATACAGCAAGAAGTAGTTTTATTATTCAAAAGACTACATTACACCACAAAAGCGCGGAATAAATGTACAGGATTCTTCACCGAAATGTGCCACCCAAGAATTAGTGGTGGAAACCAAAGGCCAATCCGACGATAAGGTCGTTACCATGATTGGTCCTTGAAAAAAAAATCCTGTGGTCGAAAACCATTCATAGAAAAAAAGTGTTATTTGGGGATAAACAACTCAACAAAACAATACAATTTGCATCAAAGTGGATAGCCTGGGTGGTGCCGGTGGTGGCGGTAACGACGACAACAACTCCATCTCCTTTAAGCAATAATAATGATGAAGCTGTATTTGGTGTAATCAAGCGTTTCTTGCTCATTTTACTTTTAAATTGAATATTCATTTCATATTGAACAATACGAGCTAAATTTTATTATTTTAGAAATGGAAAATTAAAAAATACTTAATTAAAATTTATGAATAAGTTTTTTTTTTAACTATGCTCAAATAAATAAAATTGAATTGATAATATAACGTGAAAAAAGAAAGATTTGGATATCCAATAAAATGCAAGTCATCGAAGCGTATATTTTAAAATATGATTATAAAATCACAAACTATCTTTTTTTAATCGAAATAAATTAGTTTCAAATATATCCGGATTTCCTAAGCATAATAAAGACGAAATCCTTTCACTTATTTTTTTATGTAAAAAAATAATTCTCTACGAAACTATTATACTTAACCAATTCAATGTAAAAATCCGATATGTGCGTGTTCTTCATTTTATTATACCTGGATTGCTTTTTTGGGCATCTAATTTTTATGAAGATATTAGCATTCAGACGCAGTTCTGAGCTCAAAGCTTTTGGCTGTACTGAAATGAAGCTTGATATCACCATCACCCTAATTTCCTTAGTTTGGGTAAGTAAATTATTAATTTAAGAGTTTAAAATCTTAAACGTTTAGCTGACTTCTTTTTATTGAATATCAAACATGAGTTTAATATATATTTTACAGGTTCTTTCCTGTACAGCTTCATTAGGAGACACAAGTCCAAAAAAATTACCCACGAATTCTGATGAGGATGACAGCCTTCTAGACGATTCTTCACAAACAACTGCGGGTGATACTGCTAAAAAATCAGGTTTAGTATTATTTTAGATATTCGATATCGTAACTATGATTGGTCTAAATCAAATTTTCACAAAATGTTAAAAATACTTTTAGTTTAAGCGTTGATTCTGGAAAGTTTACAAAAGTGGTGATGACACAATCAAATAAAAATTTATTTTTTAAGAAATTTTGAGGCTATTGCGCGATATCCAGTTTTCATTTTACAAATTTAATTAGTCCAAATGTTTTTCTAACCATTTGGAACAACATGCTAGAGCGGCGCTTAGAAATATATATATTGAATATATTGAATATATATATTGATTTGTTTTGAATCATCCTACTGTACCTTCATTATTTAACTTAATCTACGAATATCTCGTATAATTTACTTGCGTTATTTATGTTAATAACAATATGAATATCTCTATAAGATCCCCATGCTGACGAAGAGGAAAATGATGACGACGAGGATCCGAAACCAAAAGGGCACAACCAACCTCCCCAGGGTAAGATTGGGGGTCCCAGCAAAGCTGAAGGAGGATTCTTTGATAATAAAAAAGGACCGATGGGTGAAGCTGTAAACAAAGTTTTCAAGCCATTCCAAATGTTTAAAGGTGGAAAAAGTGGGAACGAATCCCCCGCGAAGGGTGGTGGTCTTTTTGGTGGCGGTGGAGGATTCAACCTATTGAAAAAACTAAAGGACACAGGGGGAGAAAAGAAATTTGACTTCGACTCCCTTTTCAGAAAAATGGTAGGGATGGGTGACCAGCGAAAAGATGAGAACGGAGGCGGCCCTTCTGATCGTGGATCTCGTCCAACTAAGAGAGTACCACCACCCCCACCTTCTGATGATGAAGATGAAGAAAATTAGAAAAAAATAGTTTCTTTTATGAAAGTACACTTTGAAAAATACAATTTTAAAGTGCTATTACAGAAAAAAAAGAATATTAATACGCGGAATAGTTTTCATGCATATATTAATATGTAACAAAAAAAACATTAAAAAGATAAAAACCAATTTATAACATCCAACTTACGATAAAAGTTGGATTAGTATTATAAATTATTTCATATGGAAGCTTTAAAGCCTTCAATTTTAGATAAAAATTTATTGGCTAAAATTTGTAGCATCATAATGCAAATGGCAATGATAAAAATACTGAAAAATATTGATAAATACAATAAAAACAGCCATTTAACTTTTCTATCAACTCAATAATAAAACGTTCGGATGATGCTTTCTGCGCTTAGATATAACTCTTTTTCAAATTTTAAGTACTATGCAATTTGACGTTGATTTTTAAAATCTACAACACAATCACGCTAAATAAAAGCCATTATTTTTGTACTAACTATTGTTTGAAAGGAAGTAAAATATGTGCTGGGAAACGAGTTTTATGCTCCGCTTCAAATACCATGTAATGAAAATTCAAAAAGTGAACTCAATGATATTATATAAAACGTTTATATATTTATATAACTATGACTATATTCGTTTAACTTGTTTTTTTAAATCGTAGAATGCTTCGAAACTCCAGCTGATAAACAAGTGTCTAAGTAATCTTTCTAAAAAGAAAATGAACTTTGAAATTGTGCTGTTGATTTCTGTAATTGTTGTAAGTGTTTCTTTTATTTTCCATAAAACTGATTTTAAATAAAGCTTTTACTTACACTGCTGGTTCTTCAACATATATTTTATTTATTATAAATATAAAACAGGTCCACTGCAATGCTGCTCCTATAAATATAATGCAAGGAAGGGGCTTCTCGATGGACTCGGCTTCCGACACCGGCTCTGATGATGACGACCTTCCTATCAGTTCTTCTAAAGTAATCAAAAACGCAGATGGATCGGAGGGTAATTTTTTTTTTAATATCCCTTTTTTTATTTTTTAAATCCTTGAAAATTATATTTTTACAACTACAATTTTTCAACCATTTACAATTTTTTTTTCATAAAGGATTAGAAATAAAATTGGACTTTACTCGTGGTGGAAAAGCTGGAGGAAAGCAATTAGGTGGAAACGTTCTTGACCTTAGTTCAATTCTTAGTACCCTTTTTAAAAAAGGCTTACTTCAACCAATGGGTAGCTCTGGTGGACTTCCTCCAAAATTGGGCTTACCTCAAAATATGGCTGGAGAAAGGGCAATGCCAATGCAAAATGGTGGCCAAGGAGGGGGTTTCCAATTTATGGACTTTTCCAAAAGCAGGCCTGGGAGTAAAGTCTTGCCGGGTCAAGTGGGTAGCTCGGGTGGCCCTCCTCCCGGATGGGTTATGGTGCCAAAGAAATCAGGTGGCTCGGGTGGACCTATTTCTGCTGGTTTAAATAATCAGCGTGGACCGGTACCAACAACATCGACCACGACGACTACAACAACTCAAGCTCCAGCAAGCAACAATGATGAAGGTGGTGATGAGATTCTTGATGACAAGAAATAAACCAATTTGTATAACATATTTTGGTTTTATGCAATACAAATACACGGCATAAGAGAGAATTTAGTCATCATTTTACTGTTGAAATAAATATTTTTTTTCTTATTCAAAAAAATTTAATTTATTAAACATGCAACCAGCAAGAGACAAGAAATAAGATCAGTTCATTTTTTTTAACGAGTTGTTTTATTATTTATATTTCAATTTTTAAAATATTCTTGCATAAATATAATAAATCAGATGAGAAAAATGCCAAATAAAAATGCGTGCATCCACGCGTATACTAAATAATATATATTTCAATAAAACCATTAAACCTGTTTTATTACTCTAAATAGGAAAATTTTTTAATTTACGAGTACATCCGGATTTACTCCAAATAATAAATGCCATCAATATGTTAAGTTTTATTCGATTAATTTTATTTATTTTTTATATATTTATTATTTATTTATTATATATTAGTTTATTTTTAAAAAATTCTCATGTTCTCTGCTAAATGGTCATACTTAAACAGTATATTTGTCGCAATTAAATATTATTTTACAGCAATCAATATAACTATACATGCATAACATTTTAAGCTACTATTTTTAAACCAAGATATCAGCGATCAGATATAGTAGTTAAGTCAAAGCTTTCGACTGTACTGAAATGAAGCTTGCTATTCTCATCCTAATTTCTCTAGCTATGGTATGTAAATTACAGCATAATAACTATTGCGAGAGTTAAGATTTAAAAGGTTTAAATTACTTCTTAATATTAAATTTTAAATACCAATTAAATATATATTTTGCAGATTCTTTCCTGTACAGCTTCCTTAGGAAACATGAAGCCCAATAAATTCTCCAAGAATTCTGAAGAAGATGAAGGCCTTCTAGACGACTCTTCACAATCAACAGCGCTTTATACTGATGACCAATTATTAGGTATCGTTTTTACTTAAAATTAAATTTGCTAGTATGAGGAAAGAGAAATTATACTAAAATTTACAAAAAAATCGTCGAATTAGTTTTTCGTAGATTGAAACTAAACTGAAATTAGTTAGACATATTTATGCTTTGCATAAATACATCTGATGAATGCTTTTTTTATATGTTTCAAACAGACGATGCAACCGTGTCCGATGAAGAACAAGAAGAAGACGAAGCCGATGACGTGGAGGAGGAGAACTTCAACAATAGAAAAGTAAAAATATCTTTAAAATTCGATATCAAACCTTGATTTCCAATAATTTTTTTCAATTCAGAAGCCTTCTGGAAAATCCTTTTCTAGATCCAGACCGGAAAAAGTTGGTAAGAAGAAGTCTGGTGACGAAGAAGATGAAGCCGGGATCCTAGACGGAGTCGGAGACATGATGGAGGACTTTAAGAGCTCTTTTGTTGACAAACTACCTTCCCTAAATAACCTAAATCCAATCAATGCTTTTTCAATGTTCGGAAATCCTTTCGACGGGATAAGTAATCCGTTTAGCGGATTTGGCAATCCTTTAGATGGATTCAGTAAATCTTTTAGTGAACTGGGCAAATCTTTTAACGGATTCCCTAAAATTGATAATCCTTTTAAGGGATTAAATATGAGTCATTCTTTAAGTGAATGGTCTTCATCTATAAAAAATCATTTTGGTGGGAGTTCCAAAAACGAGAATGTCAATGCCAAAAACGACGAAGTTAAGAAGTTTATCGTCATCGAGGATGACGATGACGAATAAAGTTTGAATTTGATCATTTAAAATGAATTCTTATTGGTTTAGAGACAAAATTCCAATATTAATTAATATTAATTATGAGAAAATACAAAAGCATAATAATATGAAAAATAAAATGACTTTTTTTTAACGAAAATAAATACATAAAATTCCGAGCATTTTAAATTCATTTATAATAATAAGCTTGATTTGGTGATTAATAAAATGACAGCGGATGATCATAAAAATATTTATGAATTAAATAGGAAGTAGCAACATGTAATGAAATAGTTTACAATGAACTAAAATTACATATTTCAACATCCAAACTCGGGTTAAATCAGTTTTATATAGTAATAAATTCCGTCGTTTTATTTCTAATTTTCAATCGGAAAGTCCACTGAACCTTACCTTTTTTGTAACAAAAAAAGTAAAAAAAAATTGATAAATCAATAGCTTAGGTGCATTTTTATTGTAAGCTACCTTGTAAAAATATAATGCGTAGTTGAAATATTAGAAAGAGTTCCACATGGATAAATTAATTCCCAAAAGCAGGAATATTAGCTACACCAAAAATGTATAATTATAGAAACTAATACGTGTAATTTTTGGAGATGTGGCTCGGTTGAAATTCATCTACGTATAGCTCCGTTCATTCTGAGAGGAAGCCTCCGCTAGATAAGTATATTAAAAATTGACTCTCCCTCTCTTTCTCTAAAAAAATGCTAAAGATCGTCATGATTCTTTCATTAGTTTCTCTTTTCGTGGTAAGCAATATTACAATTAAATTGGTTCCATATATTATAAGATCAATAAGATGCTGTTAATATATTTTCCATAGGCTTTGTCATGCGCTGCTCCGGCTGGAAACAAGGCGCCTAATATATTTTCATCTGGTGATGAAGATGAAGCTGACGAGGATGACGAAAAACCAGGTAATAACTTCATTAAAATTCTTGAATTAAAAAAAAAGAAAACTCAGAAGAATTTTAGTTCGTAGTAATGGACACTTAATTGAGGTTAAATAGAAAATATTTAAAACTTGTCATTTAAAGTAATTTATTTTTCATTTAAAGAATGAATGTGATTTTTTCTAGCTCACTGGACATGATTTTTTTTTATATTTTAAAATTTTAGAATGGTTTTATTGATATAAATTTAAACGAAATCTGTGAAGAGTTGGTTTATTTATTGAATTTCTTTTGTTGCCCATCATGTAAATTAGTTCAAGAATCTCAAGGGCAATCTCCGTCAATGCATCCATCTGAACCAGCTCCTAACATGCAGAGGGCTCCCGTCCAACAAGATCGTCCCAATGGCATTGTGAAAGATTTAGGAGGCAATAATAGAGGTAGGGGTGGGGAAAAGATTGGCGATGACGAAAAACCAGATAATAACTTCATTAAAATTCTTGAATGAAAAAAAGAAAACTCAAGAATTTTAGTTCGTACTAATGCACACTTAATTAAGGTTAAATAAAATATATTTTTAAAATTTCATTTAAAGTTATAAGTCATTTAAGTAAAAATAAAAATAATTTTTTAGCTCGTTAGACATGATTTTTTCTTTATATTCTAAAAATAGTTCATCATTTTATTGATATATAATATACTAGCTGGCCCTTGCTTCGGCTTTGCCCGAAATGACTTTAAAATTTGTATTGATTCGTTTTTTTCTTTTTATTTGTAAATTATTCGTAAACCCATAATTCAAATAAAAATGGCCAGATTTAAACAACTAAATCACATATTCCCAGTTGGCCCATATTGATCGTATAGTGTTAAAACCCGTAACACCAACTATTTTACTTTTTTATTGTGACAATTTGGTATTTCTTACGGCCACATTCGTTCCATGGCTAAAAAAGGTTTCTCCATTACTTATGAAAATAGTTGCAAGTGAAGTTTTTTTCTCTAAAAGACATATATAGAAGTTAATCACCGTGTTAGCGTTAATAGCGTTAGCGTTAATAACCTATCCCATTTATTCCTCAAATACTAAAACTACATTTGCAAGTGGAAAGTTCAACTGCATTCTCTAAGCCCCTCCCCCTAGAAAATTTGGACCAATCAGGGAATTTCTTGATACAAAGATAACGACAATTTTCTTGTTTTATAGATATAGATTAAAATCATTTCAATTTATTCAATTTCTTTTGTTGACCATATTGTAAATTAGTTCAAGAATCTCATAGAAAATCTCCGTCGATGCATCAATCTGGACCAGCTCCTAATATGCAGAGGGCTTCCGTCCAACAAGGTCGTCAAAATGGCTTTAATAGAGGTATGGGTGGAGGAAAGATTGACGGAGGCAGAAACATGATAGAATTAGAAAACATTTTTTCGTCAATATTTTTTTCCGTAGCTCCTGGTGGATTAGTCAATCCGTTGGCTGGAATGACTTCTTTTTTGAGTGGACTTGGAATTCCTGTATTGAATCTGCCTGGAATGTCAAATAATGGTCAACAATTTGGAGCCAATCCGTTCGCATTTCTCGGTGGAATGATTCCTTCTAATAATAATGGACAACAATTTGGAGGCAACCCGTTCGCATTTCTCGGTGGACTGGTTCCTTCTAATAATAATGCCAAACCATCGCCAATGGTGTCATCCAATAACGAGGATGAGGAATAAGAATTTAAATTTTTCAATTGGGAATACATGCTTTTATTGGTACTGTCGTTCAGAGATGATTTGAAATGGATCGGTATGCAATCAATTTGGTGAATGAATACAAAAAAAGCAAATTATAAATGAAAAGTAAATTTAATTAATTAATTAATTTGATTCATTTAAAATTCATAAGTATATTATGATTGATTTCGATGATTAACGGAATACTAGTATTTTAAAGTTATAAAATTCAATTTACCACTTTTCATTTTCTGAAAACAAAAAAATTGCGGTATAATTCCATTGATAAAATTGGGGAAAATAAATGATTCATCATTTTCGAGCAATAGTCTTAGATTATAGTGGCTTAATTTGAGTTGAATTAGTGTTAAAAAGCTAATGATGGGCTGGGTCTAAAGTATAAGCTGGTGGAGCTTCCTGGGGATGCAATTCAGAGTGTAAACTGTAGGCTGGTGGAGGTTCCTGGGGTTGAAATTCAAGAGGATGCACATAGGGCTGTTGCATCATTCCAGCTTGTGGTGAACAATGAACGACATACATTGGTTGACCATTGACCACCATTATCTGAGGTTGAGTGTGGGTGTTTTTATTACTTCCACTGCAGCAGGTTAATTTTGAAGTGAGGATTAGGAGGACGAAGTTATTGATCAAGGCGACTGAGCTGAAACCCAGTAGAGTGGTCTCAACGTCAACCCAGTCGTCACCTAATGCATTAAAAATACATTTTTAAAAACAATTTTTATTTAAAACTTTTAGGAAATTTACATCCTGAATAATTATTGCAGTTATGGTTCGAAAACGAGTCTTCGTGTTCCAATGCTGTCAACAATATTGCTGTGATGGCACACATCAAAGACAAGGAGGTCATAACTATTATCCAAATTAACCTTGCAAATTAATTAAATTTGTACTAATATAACTTCCTTATTTTTTTTTATCAATGAAAATTATGTTCAGATGTAGTAAAATAAATTATTACAGTCTTCGTCTGGTTTGCGATTGGATTCCTAATCCACCTGATATTATGTAAAACATTCCTGCCCAGATTCCAATTGCAATGTAGTCATATCCAAAGTAACGGAAGTTTGCCGAATACAGCACTATGGCCGCAATCTGTAAAATAATAAGACAAATAACGCAATATGTATAATATAAAAAAAAACTCATATTGGATGATTATTGTAGTAACCAATTTTTATAAAACTAAATTTTATTATTTTATATAGTCTTTCTTGCATAAAGGATAAACATTTTATAATTTAAAATTATGTTAAAAACTAGATTAATATTCACATTAACTTACTTGAAGACCGATCGAAGTTATTCCCAATATAATATTGAAGGCTGAAAAAACTCGGACTGGTGTACTTGATTTCATTTTACGTACCTGAACAGGCTCCATTTTTAAAACTCAGTACTTTTTTTTTACAATTTCGCGTATGTTAATTTACAAGTTCTGTACAGTGGTGAAAGCTGGTTTTATTAATCGAGGCTAGTAATAGATGGAGGGATATTTTTAATTAATTACCTTAAAATAATTTGCCGTCCCTTGGTGATTAAAAAATGAGTTTTATGACCACAGAAAAAATTGCGCATGCTATTGAGTCTAAGCTATGATTATAGTCAGTTTTCCTATCAGATCCTGTTGATATCTTTTGTAGCCACAGTAATCAAGTCTCGCAATGTTATTTCAACACACTGTATGATAATAGCAGAAGAACTGATGAGTATTAAAAAATTTAAGTAGACACCTGACACCTTATCTAGTTTTGATAGCTCACTAAGCTGCTTTTATAAGAGCATATTTATTCAATGTTATCCTGGTTTGGTTTTCGGATTTATTTTTATCTGATTTTCTTAATCTAAATAATTCAAACATTGAGTAATTATGAACATATTCTCATTCTTTTTCAGCATTGTATACTCATCCGTCCTTCATTTAAGAAAGTCGGAATTCGGACTGGTCACCGCCCGGTCGCCTTTTGACTTTAAAAAAAGGGCGAATAAAAACGCACGAATTTCGACCGACTTTTTTTTTACAGAGGCACTAACTTAAACGAAAAAAGAAAAAAAAAGAAACTAAAATTTTATTATTTCAATGCGATAATATCTAATGAACTTTAAAAAATATATTTATTTGCATATTTTAAGTTTTTACAAGTTAAAACATGACAATTTTGCAATTTATGTTTGGTTCATTTTTTTAATTATAAAGTTATTTCTATTATCATCATCCTTTAGAAATTATAATTATAGAGCTCGTAACGCTCAGCTCAATAGTAGCTGTAAGCTCAATTATTAGTCAGGTTTTCATTGGAGAATCATTGTAGAATCATTGGAGAAATTTCCTGCAGATCCCAACATTAATAAAAATTTGTATCGAAAAGTCGCAAAGCAGTTTTGGTCCTGGCGTTTTATTAAGGCGTTAAATAAAAATTATTTTTATAGAAGGCTTTTAAAAAATGTTTCGAGACTGCGTCATACTTTTTTTTAAGTGTAAAAATTTAATTTTTAAATTTTTTATACTGTTAATTAAAATTAAAATTTAAAAAATAGTATATTGCATATATTACAATACATTTAATTTAATTAGTTGGATAACTACAGCTTTCATTTTTGTGGTGATCCACATAAACACAACTTTATTTTTCGTATTGTTACTTACAATCTACATAGATATAAAATATAATTAATGGTACTAATGTTCTTTATTTCTGACGTAACTTTTCCAATAAAAATCCAAATATGGAAACGCTTTCTTTGTATTACATATTTAACAATTGCAATATTTAAATTTCTCGCAGTATTATTCTAAAAGATACTTTATAATTTTATAGTGTTTAAGCCAGCCGCTCAAAGAGCCGCTCTTTTTTTGTGAGCGCAAGTCGGAGCGCACTCAATCTCTAAAAACGATGGATGAGAGCGTCATCATCTTGAAAACAACTATACTATCGATTTATCCAACTATATTCGACATCATTGTAGTTTATTTGTTTACCTTTTACAATTCACAAGACATAGAAATCTTGTGAATTTAGGTGTTCAAATAAATATCATCAATTCTTAATATTTTAACTAAAACTCAACGAATTTTAACGAAAACCATTAAATAATGAATTAAGAGCGTCTCCACGAGAAACCGAGGAAAGGGTCGATTTTAAAGCGTTTTCTAAGCTTTTGTGGTGGTGTACTTAAATTTATTTAAAAAATCAGGGGTTTGATGATCGGTGTTTTCGTTATTTGCTTCTAGTAATAATTTTTAAATAATCAAAAATGAATATAACATTTAATTTTGATACAGGGAGCTTTTAAATTTTTTGGCTCTAAAGGTCAAGGGAAGCTGTGTGTATTACGGCTTTGTAAAAGTATACTAGCCCCTTTTGATACAGTCAATCTGTGAATTTCGTCCGTCCGTAGCTGTGGAGGAAAAAATTTAAAATACAAATTGTTACAGAAGAGTGATATTATGCTAAAAAGGCTTTAATAGACAAGGCAATTTAAAGAAATAATAATATTAGAAAATAGTATTTATGCAGCAATATAATTGAGAAAGATTCTTAAAATGAGACTAGCAGTAAGGTTCAGCTGTTTTCGTTCCCACTCAGGCATTAATAACATTTTATGCATTGTCGTCTTGCGGACGCGGTGACGCTGGAATCGAACTTTAATTTCTAAAACGCAAAACACTAACCACTAGACTATTTGTGCATTGGAATATTTCAAATTTTCGGCCGAGAGTAAATGTATAAAAGTAAAGTGTATTGATCAGTCGTAGTCTCATATTTTAACCATCGCAATAATGATGAAATATCAATTGTAATCATAGACCAAAGTTACTCAAAATCATGATTGATTTCATTATTTTTAATGAACTATGTATATGTTTATACGACATATATTCCTATATAATGTAGGAAAGCGCGCTTTGAAGCTCGCCGGGTTGATATTAGTAATTCAGCTCCACTGAATCATCTTTAAAACAACCCAAACATATGACGTATTTGTCGGTTAAGTAGGTGGCCAACCGGTCGGTAATTGAGTTCTTACCGACAAAGGCAGACAGACACCCACAAACACACAGACGCGGTTAAAATTTCCAAGCTACCGGATTAGAAGTGTTCGTTTTTCGCTTCGCTAAAAAAAACGACGCTGGCTCGCAATCATATTTCAATTCAATAAACACACGCCCATTTCGACAAAATTGGATTTGTATTTTGAGAGGAATTCAGACGGAGTTTAGCATTTTCATATTTATTTATTTAATGCTTGTTCTACTGTAAATCTTCAACCGAAATGTGCCCCGTTTCTTAAGCACGTTCGTCAGCCACTCTTATTCACTTTCCCGTTTGTAGTAGAACTTACAACATAATCTTGAATGTTCATCCTTCCAATCAGCAGCCTAGAAAATAATGTTTACTAAGAAATTAAAAATCTCCAGAAAGTTTTAAGTCACGCCTGAAGCAGATGTACACTGGCTCGTCCAACTACAACTACTCGGCCAAGGGCGATTTAATCTTGAGTAGATACCACTTGAAACTGTCAACAGTGATCATTTCTATAACGATGTAGCTATCTTCCAAATTCATGTCGTAGAAGTCCATGAAATCATAAATGAAGGAATGAAGATCAGTCCACTGTTGGGCTGAAAATGCTCGCAATAAAACGCTCTCTCGCAATAAAACTTATATTGTTTTCACTTATCCCAAATCATCATGGCAATATTATATTTTTATTCATTTTCAACTGTGTTCAATTTTGCCAGGAGTAAACTCCTATTTTTTCACCATTAAGACAATTCGCAATATAAATTACGTATAGACTTAAGAAAAAAATGTTCGCATAAAAAAGGATTTTAAGAAGGACCTGTTCGAAATAGAACTGTAGAAAAAGTCGAGCGCGTATAAGTCGTGAACAAGATGGGTTTCAGCTTCATCAAGGTCGTTTAGGGTTTCTACAGAAAACAATTTGAATGCTACGCATCTGCGCATGTGCCACCAGGTTTTGCCTCCTCCTGCTGATGGTAGTTCTTAACAGGGGTCTTACGGTGGAATCGGCCAATTTTTTTAGATGCTATAGAAAAATATTAAAAGCAATGTATTCCACATGATAACCCATGTAAAGCCGCGGAACGGTGGTTGTGGCCTGATTAGCAGCCAATTTGTTTCCCTAAAAAACTACTCTTATTATTCGTAAACCAATGCCAAAAGATTTCCCAGTATACTGAACCTCCTCGAAATATGAATCTTAACAAGCCTGGTTGTTTAAAAAATGTAAATTTTAAAAAGTTTGAAAATGTTGGAAGAAAAGTTTTTTAGAGGAAAAATTAGTTTGTTTATTTTTATGACTAATCGTAATCATTCTGGGTAATTTGTTTCTTTTTCGTGAGCCACCACCTGACCACCACTTTGGGTAAGATACCCAAAATTAATTCGTTTAATCTTTCGTCCCTGCTGATTGGCTTTTTATGTGTTACAAATTTGACGATCAACTAAGCTACCTGGTGTCTTGGTGTGTGACTAATCAAGGTTAAAGTTTTCCCTTTTACGTCGTGTTTTCCTTCTTTTTACTTGCTTTCATATTTAAGTAACAAATTAAGTTGACAATAAATTACCCAAATCTGTTGTTTTTATCTGTGTGTAAATCTGTGTTATTATCTCCTGCTAATCCCTTACTAGTTCTTCTAGAGTAAGTCTTATGTGATAAATCAGAATTTGCTTTTTAAATATAAGTCATTTGTCAATCGATAATTTACATCTTATTTAAGATTGAATTTTTTCACTTCCACTACACTCTTACAAAAAAGAATTTTTTTTAGAAATTGCTACTTAAGTATAACTTCAATAGGGAAAGCTTATCAAAATTAAAAAGTGCTAAAAAGCGCATCATCGTGTTCAGCGTAAAAAACTGACCAAACTTTCCAATCATATTGTGTATGAAATAAATTTATTTTGGCCAGAATTCGACGTCAACGTCGGTGTATAACGCTCGGTACGCAAAACGGCCCTCCAACCATCTTGACGATTAAGGCAGACATATTTCAGAAATTAGAACAGCCACACATCCTAAAGTATTGCCTTTGTTTACCTATGGGGATATGCGAAGACTATTGCAAACGACAATATGGCTGCACTAATTCCTTAAATATGTCTGCCTTAATCGTCAAGATGGTGGGAGGGCCGTTTTGCGTACCATGCGTTACACACCGATGTTGGCGTCGATTTCCAGCCGATTGAAAGGTATTTGATACACAACATGATTGGCAATCCTGTTCAGTTTTTCACGCTGAACACGATGATATGCTTTTGAGCTACTTTTTATTTTCATACTATTTCCCTATTATACCACCAACAAGTGTGTTTGTAGATTGGCTGTAAAGGATCGAGTTAATATATTTTTAAATGTTAAATTCTCTGGTTCATCCTTGAAGTTTTATTTTAATTTTACATTTTAAAAACTCGATATTAAACAGAACTACCAAACACGTCTAAAGTTGAATCAACTCACTTGACGTCTTTGTTATTTGATATTCAATATCTACTAAACAGTAAGCCAGAGTAATAGATTAGCACTGAGATAGTAGCTACAGAAAACATAATTGATAGACAACAATCGAGTAAAAAATGGATTATATGAGTTGAAAATAACAATTCCAAGCGTTTTCCTCGACTTGTAAACAAAGCATAGTTAAAAAAAGGATTTGTTTACTGTATTATTTTTTAATTTAAATTTTTAGCTTGATTTTTGTTATTGAGATTTCCCCGCATAATAGAATGCAAATGTTTTGTACAATGACCATGGGCCAATTTATTATTTTTAAAAAATAATAGTAACATGAAACATGGGGACATGGGACTTTTGTAGTATTCACTAATAAGGAACTACTTCTTTTGCACTATTTGGAAGCTGTTTTTGTATAGGGTTAGTAATAAGAAAATCTTAGTTAACCACCAATTTTTCATTATAAAATTCTGTATAACTTTTTTGCTCTTTATTTTATATCAAAATTAAAATTTGACAGCAGGGAAGGTTAAAAATAGGATTTCTCTTAGAACACTGGGGTAAGCAAAGAGAGTAATCTCACATTAAAAATTGCGCACAGCTAGACATTTAGGAAAACAATTTACATATATACAAATTATGCAATTCTAAATACAGTATCCTTATAGAGAGCCACACAGAAAATTTCAGTAAACTAACAAAATGTAAAGAAGGCGTGTTTAAAATAAATTGTGAACTTCAGTCACGGTTTCCATTTCTTCTAGCCGATCCACTGTTATCTGTATTTGAAATATAGCAGGATGTGCCGTGATTTGATCCGTCAGATTTCTAAGAACACCTTTCGAAGAACAAATCATATCTTCATTGTGTCCGTTTAGGGTAAGGTTGAATAGTGATGTAGTTAATAATAAGCTATGTGCTATACCACTCTATATTTGTACTGGGACCACACACGTCCCAAGATGAAATGCTTGGATGTCCGATTTGCCGAAAATTCACTTTTTTTTCTTCCGTCGACTATGCATCATGGTTTACGGAGAGCAAAAGAGTCCTGGAATTTGTTGACCTCTTCGCCAACGAGAATCGAGATTGAAACTGATGAAGTACTTGGAATAGAGGGGAAGAGAAAAGAAGACCGAACCCACCGGCTCTAAATAAAGTTGAGGTGGAAATTGTGGTGAAAGTAGCGGCATAGGAGCAGCAAGATAGTTACTTCTACTAGAAATTTAACCAGCAGTACCAAACTAGCTAGCCGGTCCTTAAACATACACGTATCCATTAATCCAACACTGAGAGACCACGGAAGAAAATCCAACAGCTCCCAATGTGAGGAATGTAGTTGATCCCTACTCGTCCAGCTTAGTACCTTTCCGTCCCAATGCAGTGTCCAGCAATATCAAAGGTGCTGATCTAGGCTCACAGTAGAGTGACTTTCCACTTCTATTCTTCGTGACTTCCTTATATTCTATATGCAGGGGTTGATGTTATCACTGAAAGTTTGCCTTCAAATATATTGTTGACACTGATAAATGTCTTATGAAATTTAAGCTAAACATAAATCACTTTCAAAGAATAGTGTAATGTAGCAGAGAATTTTAAACTCATATTTTTTGGTAAGAATCTGTTGGTTGTTATAGTGAATAAATGTTGCGTATAAAACTCTTTAAAAAAAGGATTTGCTAAATTTTATGATCCATATTCAAATTTAAATTAAAAGATTCATTTAATAAACTAGTATGTATCACACATATGTGAGTAACATTTGCTTTAGGAAAATTTTATTCATTTTTTAGTTTATTTTCTGAATCAAGAATTTGTATACCATTTTTCATCTTTGGGTCACATTCTGTAATTTAATTAAAATATAACCCAATTAAAAATGTATAAAACTGTTTTCCCGAGGTTTTGTTATGTTAAGCTTCAAGCTTCATTCAGTTTACTACCAATTTCCTTGAAATAATGGTATAATTAGGTATTAAAAGAAAGAAAAAGGAAAATTGAGTTTCGTTTCGGGAACAGCCAAAGAATAGTTGTATTGAGGCCTTAACCAGTTACAGTTCAAAATTGGATAAATGTTATGTAATATTTAAAGACTAATTCTATTCGCATTCAAATTAAAGATATATCTTCCTCGAGCAATGATCCAAAGAAGTGAGTCAAATGCTCAACGTTATTATCATCAAATGTACCATTTTTACCTTTCTTGGTATCAACTAGGTCACCCCTTTTCAGCTTTAGAGTGCATTCAATTGACAAAGTGATTCCTCCAAAGACGGTAGTTGAAGTTGCTTTAACCACACGATTTACACGAATATAAGCAAATATAGGAGACTGGACGGTAGCTCCTACTGCAAATCCTCGAAAAGAGAAATGGTACACCCCATTTACTGGTGCTCTAAACACCCCTGTTGTCATATCTATGGCTCTGCCTTCATTCAATAATTCAACTTCATATGGTATAACGCTACTAGCCAAACTAAAAGGAGATTTTCTTTGAACGTAGAAATGGATGGGGGACGATCTTATGTTCATGACACCAATTCGTTTTTCGTAAATCCCTAAAAGAAATTGGCCGAAATTGTTTGTAAAACTTTGAGAAATATGAGAAATAGTTAACAAAATACCTGTGCTTTGTTTGAAATTACAATATATAGTTCCAATTTTCCCTGAAAATTGCACAAGATAATATCCACTAAGTGTGTAACCGATATGCCTCAAATCTTGGCAGTTGGTTGGTGGATCATGGTAAATAGTTATTTCTTCTTCCGTCATGTTGCGAGGCCTGCAATACTGAATTAAATTAAAAGTTTTGATCTTGTAATATTTTCGTAATATACTTTATCAAAACACGGTATGGTAGTAATCTAGCTGGCCTCTTATTGACTAAACTTGGTGGATCATGGTAAATAGTTATTTCTTCTTCCGTCATGTTGCGAGGCCTGCAATACTGAATTAAATTAAAAGTTTTGATCTTGTAATATTTTCGTAATATACTTTATCAAAACACGGTATGGTAGTAATCTAGCTGGCCTCTTATTGACTAAAATTAGATTTCCGGAATCAAACAAACTATTTTCTGGTGAAATGGTTGTCAAAGTGGCTTCAATTTTAGAGATTGGGTCTGATACTTTGTCTGGTTTTGCCTTTCTTTCGTTTTTAAGAACCAAGACAATGGATTTTAATTCTTCATGTTCGTGTTTTAGTTGGGCCATTTCATTACTTTGAAGCTCAACTTTTCTTTCTACGCGATCTAATCGGGTTAAACAGCTTTCCTGTTTTAAAGTTAGATTTTATCTTTAATTATTTAAAATTTTAATATAGATGATATGTAACCTCGTTCGGAGAAGAGGTTGAAGCCGAAGAGTTCGTTGTTTTCTCGATTGTTACCTGGTCTGAGGTAGCAGCATTACCTTCGGCCGTTTTTATGAATAACAAGTATAAAACTATAAAGAAGCAAGCAGAAATCTTCATTTTTAGAAAAGTTAAAAGCCAATATTGGCTATTTCCAAAGATGCGTTTTCGTATCATCTACTATTTCCAGACTAAACTGTGGGCTTGAATGTGTTTTATTATATAAATAGCTAAAATAAAAGTTTCATTATTAGTTCTCAAAAAGTTGTATTTAAAGTTTTATTTTTTAAAATCGGATTTCTCGTTTAAAATACAACAATGCTATGTTTTTAAAGGATATGTTTTTATGTGGAGAACGTATTAGGATCTAGGTACACCACTATAAAAAGGGTTGCTTTATTACATTATATTATTTATATTTATTTTCCTTTTATTAATGCGCATTATTATTATTAACCCGGATATTTATTAAAATTTAATGTCTGAATTCCCAAAATTTAAATAATAATATATGAAATTGTGGTGCTGTTAAAATAATTTATAAAAAGTTTGAAACAACCTTTGTGCAGTAAAAAATTGATTGATGTTTCAAAATATTCGATTGTTGATCAAATTAACCAAAAATTCTGTTATGAAAGCAATGATAGATAAGGAGAATCCAACACCAATAATTAAGAACGGGAATGTAAGGTCAAGCAATGCTAAAGGTCTTGCTGTTTTTTCTTTGTCGAAACATCCGTCCGACACTGCCCCGTCGATGGTAAGTACTTCTTCTTGTAGTGATCGATAACCCAAGCTGCATTTACACGTAAAAAAATCTATATTAAATAAATCAATACGATTCAATTACTGCATAAGAAATATATCATATTTATGTAATGTAGTGAAAGTACGCATTGAAAGCGGGAGCAATCTTGCTATTGAGAGGAAATCCAAATTGGAAAAGTAATTGGTTGTATTTCTTGAGTTCGGCTTAAAGTGTCATTCGATAACGACCATTTGCTTGAATTGTGTCTTGGTAAACGATATAATTGAGTAGCGAAATAACCTTAAAATTATTAATAATGGTTTGGATTCCATCAGTTTTATATTAAAATGCATTTATTACTGTAGTGTAGACACATTTTCGACGCAAGACGTTGTCTGCAGCCATGAAGGCGTGTATCGTCCAAAGTGTTGGGTCTTATCGATATTGGTCACCGATTTTTTTATCATTCCCTTCTGTAGCACTCTTTAATTTTTTTGGGAATAAAAAGGAAAACTTATAATATAAACATTATAAATATATTTGGAATTAAATACCAAAATAATTCTAGACAATTTTCTTGCAATCAAAACTATATCAAATCAAAAACAATTTAATTGAAAAAATACCAAAATAATTCTGGGTGTGGGTGCGTAAGTCTGTATGGTAACCAATCTACCCTGAGTTACATCTTTTTTCCAAAGTATTGGCAATGGGTTCCAATTTGGGGAAAGTCAATAAAGCAGTCATGACACCATTATAAGCATTGATAAAGGCAACCATAGATATCAACCAAAATCTGACAAGGATTTTAAAAGACCTCGAAGATTTATAGGGGACCAAATACCCTTCTACATTTAACTCCCAATCTTGATAGAAATTAATAAATATATCTTGACTGGTTATCACTCTGAGAACGTACTGGATTTGGTGGTAAACTGCTTCACCAATAGCTTTTTGACGAGTTATCACTTGGTCACATTTGTGTTGTATTTTGACAAATACAGTTGAAAATATTATGTAAATTTTGGTCGTGCAGAAGAAAGTTATCCATAGCTATACCAAAAATATTTTTATTTATTTAATATGTTTATTTTATAAGGTATTCTACGTACTGTTAACTGAAAAGGTCTAGTTGCAACATGGAGGTGATTTTCTTCTTCAGGCCAAGGTTGCAAAATTACGAGTGGATCAATCCAAATTGTTGCTGTCAATTCTATGTGCTTAACATAGTTCAATTCCTGATCGAACAGATATGGAACAAAGTCTACTTCCTTTTCAAAATAAATACAAAATCCATAACCGTCAGGATTATTTAAAAAGTAAAAAAAAAGTATTTGTAAGTAATTAGTTCAATTATAAATTGCGAAGAACTTTTTGCATTTACCTTTTTTCGAGATAATTAACCAATGCTTGAATAGTTCCGTATTTTGTCACCTGAGTTTCATCGACTATGACGTACTTATAACTATACGAAATGTAATGTTTAATTTGCAATGTGCAAACCAATTTAAAATTTTAAAAAATACTTTTAATTAAAATAATTCTGGGCATCTAGCAAGTTCTCGTAAATCATCCCTCCAAAAGTGTAATTTCCTTCTCTTTGTTTCTTGTAGGTAAAAAGTGGAGGAAACTTGTTCGAAAAAAATTATTTAAAATCAAATCTATTTAGTGTTTACAAAAAAATATTAAATGTATGTACTTTGATACCTGAATTGCTAAAATTTTGATTTCTCTGCCCTCAAATGTTTGGTGAAACTCTTCATCTCTTGCTTTTGTAATTGAAGGTTAAAAGTAAGAAATTAAAAAGAAGAGCCAGCTTAGTTTGCGACTTGTTGCTTTCATTGCATACAAACAAACATTGAGTCTGTTCTGTTATTATTTAAGGAGAAGTAGAAACATCGGACGCTCTTTCAGTTAAACAAATGAATAGAGCCGAAAGACTTCCAGTCAATCACAATTGATTTGGCAATTGGCTAGCTGTGTTCGTCGGTCAAATAAGCAAAGCTGAAGGGAAAATTTATTTTTTAAACCAATTTGTAAGTTTTAATTGAAATTGATCAACATTTCACATGAAATCCAAGTTTTTTTTTTAATATCGAATAAAATGGATTCAAAAATGGTGGATAAACCAGATTCATTTGCTGATATCAATATGCCAAGTAATAAAAACCCCTATAAAATGTTTTTGTTTCATTAAAATTTTATTTAAGTTATATTCTGCCAAAACCAATGAAAAAGATACACTATTACGCAGTTATCATGGATTTGTAGATGTTACCATGGTATCAATTCAAAGTAACAGCTTTATTTTTCATTAATAGATTGGACCTTGAAAAGTACCAACACGAGGTTCTTAAAATTAAAGTTATAAATTAGAGATCAGTAAGTCTTGTTAATTTACTAAAACTAAACATATGTGTCATGTCACTCATGGTCATATGGAAGTAGTGTTTAGAATACATGTTCAAATTCCCAATAGGTGTTTAAGAAAATCTAAAACATTTTAATACAAGGTTTCTTAGTCAAGTAACAATTTGTTTAAGGATGTTAAAAAAATTGAATCCTGAAAGAAATAAGAGTGCTAAAATCGATTAGTGAATTCTGGAAAAAAGCTCATTGTTTTTCAAAATTTAAAGTCTTAAAATCTTCTTCTCTCGAGGGTACACCATCAAATTTGGGTTCCTTCTCATAGATGGCGAGACCCATATAGAAATATTCATTCCCACGGCCCTGGCCGCTCTCTGCGTTCTCTCTAATCACTCCATGCTACCTTCCGGTAGCTCAAAAGAGAAAAAAAGTATGTGGTATTTTTTTTCTAAAACCTCATTCTATAGTAGCTCATGTCACGCGGTAGTCGATACATACCTTCAATTAAAATTTTTATTCATAAAATAATAATGAATGGGTTCCCACCGTTTCACTCGCTAGTGATGTCTCATCAATAATCTTTCCTAACGATTGTCTCCTTGAGTGATCTCGGGATCTTCCCTACCTGTGGTCACCTGCACGTTTCCTAAACATTCTTTAAAAAATTACATCAAACCGTCGTGCCTCTCGCCCTTTCCCGATGTTCAAGCCTATTTTGTCCTTAGAACACGTTAAAATGAGCCCAAATGATTTCATAAGAAGCGGTTCCGTCAGGTCGGGGTGATGCACTTGCACATCAACTGGCAAAGATTGAGATACAATAGAGTTAGTGAATGAATTTATTCGAGGGATGGAAGGGGGAAAGGAAATTCGTTGTTTTTAAAAATACCGACTCTCTTTCCAAACCAGGACCTAACCACCCCGGTGGTGTGCTTCATCCGCAACTCTTTCGTCATCATGGCCCTTAAAATTGAAGACCAACACAGTCTTCTCTGGATTTGCTGATCCCATCGGAGCCAAGAAACGAATCTGGCATGTATAAAATTGCAATGGAATCAATATTTTAGATAAGAATCTATCGATCCACTCGATGTTTTCCTGCAATGATTTAAATTTTATGATTGCGCAGCCAAATCCATCGAGCCCCCTGGAGCTAAAAAAATAATGGTCAGCAACGTTTGAAAACACTGGTTAAATCGAGCCCATGTATTGAAGACTGACCTTTCTGCACTACGTTTTAAATAACTTTTCATACAAGCAAGATATTTTGCACTTGAAATAATAATAATAAATGTCAAACAAGGCTACGAGGCAAAAAAAAATAACAAATCCTTGTATTTTTTCTTACAAAGTTTAAATGTAATTTGAAACTATCGGTATTTACTAGATGGTGGAATATTTGGTTCAAGTCCTTTTTCGATTATGGGGAAATTTTTCTCCATGTCCAGTTTGACGATAATAAAAAAAACAATTAATCATAGAATATGGACATCAACATGTATTGTAATATTTTACATTGCCTGCATTTGAAAGTCGGTGAGTCAACCGTCGAAGGCGAGTTTTAATGGGAAATCCTATCTCGAACCATTTAAATTGCTAGAACGGTTATAGCTATATTCTATAATTCAGATGTTTTATTGATATTAAATTTTACTTGGTGTTTCTGGGGGTTGATGTTGATTCATGCTCACGGTTGATGCCGTTTCACTTTCGATGATTTATTGAAACTTTTCATCAATATGCCTCCAAGTGCTTGGACATTTGCCTCCAAGATGCGGCTAGTTTTATCCTCAAAATGAAAGTGGCCAGATAGCCGAGGAAGTGGTTTTCTTTTGTTGAAAGCAGGACATGATATTTTGGCATGGCGCCAGAGGCTCTCAATTGTGTTTGTATGGGCAAAGATATGTATGGGTATCAGCATTTTTAAACGTGATACTATATTTCATGGTTAAGTACTTGGTGTTATTGGGTTTTCTGTTGGAATAGTATTTATATATTAATGTAATGGATCTGAAATCATTTGCGATAGATAATTACGAAATGTCGTCCTAAGCTTTCCAACAATCTGAATAAATGATTTTTTAAATATTCCTGGTTCGATCCATTGGAGACCTAATGTTTGGTCACCTATTGTTTGGTCGGTAAAACTGTATTCCCTTCGTAAGTGACTTAATGGAACCTGTTGTGTAAATGTTTATTAGTATATTTTCATTGTCATAACTTGGATACGATTGCGGATACCCGATTCCACCCGTTGTAGGTTACGATCATGATTTCTTGTGGACTTTATTTCGAAAACCAGGTATTCCTGCGCACTAATTTTTTTGTCCGAGAAACTTCTTTCTCTAGTACTTCTTTCTCTATCTTGTTACGTATAGCATTAATTACAAGTCCATATAAGTTTCTCTAGCCGCTTGCATCTTGTGTAATATCCATTGGTCGTCGACAGTTTTTTGCGTGCATTTGGTGTAATTATGGTTGATGGAATTGGGCTCCACATGAAGGTAGTAGAAGTCCTGCTTAGACATAATAAATATGTAAAAATGTAGGACGGCAAAAGTTCATTCCTTAAAAGGATCTCTGAAAGTAAATGCCAGCTGAAAGTAAATGCAGAGCTGGCATGTTCTTATTGTGCACTGTTTATTTATTGATTCGCTTATTTTTACGCCCTTACTTTCTCACTGTATGGCCAGCTAACGGAATAAATTTAGATTAAATACATAAATATTAAGAAGCGCCGTCTAATACATTTTTGTTGTTATCACATAACGGTGGTTGAGGGGTTAAGGCCCCTTACATTTGTTAGTGGTTTATATGATTCTATTATTTTTTGCGGAAAGTTGAAGCGGAAGGTTGTGCTTCTTTTTTTACAAATAATATCTTCGTAATTTAGAAACTTAAGTAATCGCAGTGGTTACGATACTCTTCTTGTCTGAATAACATTAGGATGATGTGTTGTGAGTTAGTAATCGTGATATAGTGATGCTATGAAGAAGAAATGTTCGTCGGGTAATCGTAGGGGTGTCTTAGAGAAGTTAGATAGTCTTAAGAAGTTGATACCTTAAGGGGATTACTGAAATTTAGGAATCAAATAAAGACAGAATAACTTTTAAACAGGCATAGGTAATTACAAGTTGTATGTAAGCGGTGTATTTCATGTCGTGTCATATTAAATTCATAGTAAAATTATTATTGCGTCGGTTATTTTTCTATATTTTGCTTCTACTATTTCTAAAAAATGAAAAATCGCCCTAACTCTTTCATACCCTTGTTGTATTTAAACAATATTTCTTTTAATTTCTAACAGGTATACCGTCGCATCGATGCCCACCTAGAAAGGGATAAAAATGGAGCGTCAACTTTACAATTTACCTGGAGAATGACGAAGTATTTTTGTTAAATTTTTAAAAAAATCTTCATTTGATGTTGTCAATTTTGAAATTGAATACGATTTTTTGTGAACATCTAGATCATTTTAATGCAAACACTTGGATAGAAGAAATAAAACGTTCCTACATCCCTAGTTTAACAAGCAAAAATAAAATGTTAATATATGTAAGTAAGTATTTTTGATTGTATATGTAAGTACGAAACAAGTTAGGGGAACATATTTCGTAATTACATATACAATCAAAAATTCTGATTGACTTTTTTGTTCATGTTGTGTGATTCTGCTTTAAGATAAATCAGTTGCCATATAAACAAAATTCTAATGCCACCAACAGATTGAAAAAGTCTTTAAATATCTTCATAATTTTCTGTATATTATTGTTTCTTGCATTTGTCTTGAAAGTTAAAGTACTTTTTCACTATTTTTTAAAATAAAAATAGCGAAGAATTTCGCGAAACACTTCTTCTGATTTTATCTGACTTTCACTTTTTAGCATATAGAACATTGTTTTTAATTCTTTGTTTTCTTGTTTTAGATGAGCCAGTTCATTTATTTGATCAACGCCATTTAATCGGGTTAAACACCTTTCCTGTAGTCGTCATTAGTTAAATACGTTTTAAGCTTATTTAATTGACATTTAATAGGAGATTAAATCTTTCCTCGTACTTAAAAGAAATTAAAGGCGACGAGTTCTCTATTTTCTCGATTATTAAATGATGTGAAAGAGTGTGTGTGACAATTATTCATTTTTAGAAATGTTAATGTAAGTAATATCTAATAAGATAAAGAATTTTTATCCACGAAAAAATTTGCAGAGCTTTTTAAATTTGTGCGTGTCAGAATCCAAAGTTACAAATAAGAAATAAAAAATATTAAAATAGAAAGTAGCCTGAATTCAAACTGAATTATTGCCACTACAAAATTCACAAGGCCAATTATATTTTACAGTGCACCAGAAGTTTAAAAAGTCAATGTTCGATAAGTTAATTGTTTAATTTTAGGAGCAAATGTAATGGTGAAGTCTATATATATATATATATATATATATGTTTTGTGGTAATAATAAAAAAATGATTTGCTTAAAAAAACATTTACCTGGTGTGCTTTAAAAATATCATCTATCAAACGAACTAAAATTTCTATAATGAAAGATGACTTGCTTAAAAAACATTTACCTAGTGTGCTTTAAAAATATCATCTATCAAACTAACTAAAATTTACATAATGAAAGATTTTATAGATAAGAAGAATTCAACGCCTGTAAAAAAGAATGGTAAGGCAAGGTCAACCAATGCAAAAGGGCCTTTGCTCCTTTTAATGCACAATATTATCTTTCTTAAATTTTTTTTGTTTATTTAAGATAGATCTAGCAAACTGAGCGGGGGGGGGGTCTATGAAAAATATATAAATACGTTTTGCAAAATAAATAATATATTTTTATGTTATGAACGTACACTAGGGTGGTCCAAAATTAATCGATATTCCTTTTCTAAGCGGCCTTCTTCGTCGATCGGAAAACCTAAATTTAAAAAAAGTTACGATAATTCAATCATTTAGATTCAGTTTTTAAGAGACTTTGAAGTTGTTGCGGAATTGAACCTAAAAGTAGTTTAAACAATAAACCAAAAACGATATGAGAAATAATTTTGAAGAATTAAATAAAAAAAATCGAGAAATAAAATAAGGGAAAAAAGATTTCATAAAAAAATATTTTGAACAAAAATGTCTTAAGTTTGTTGTTTTTGTAGGTTTCGGGATAAAATCGAGTAAACCAATCGTGAACTTGAAAAATTGTTTACGAATAAATGGTTTAAAATATCCCAATATGTTACAGATATGGCATGCGGATGTACGAAAGAGTTTCACGGTGGAATACATCGCTGGCACTCAAAGACGTGGCGTATAATGTCCCTTGAATCCAGCAAATTGTAACACTGACAACCTTAAAATCTACCTCAATTTCATCAACCTATTTACCAAAAAAGAAAACCCAATAAACTCACCCTCACCTAAACGCTAGATGTTAGATGATCTCCAATAAAAAGGTCTTCCAATTGCTTTTATTGAAATGCTACAGCTTACGACTGAAGTTTCACATTCTTTACCAAAGAAAAATGAACCCAACATATCCCCTCCTCTAACACTTGAATTTCTTAATTTTGATTTAGGCTCATTAACTCAAATGCTTATAAATGTTAATGAAATCATTATTAAGATACGAGGAGTGAATTCCGATGGCTATCTAACAGTTCAACAAACATATTGATAACAATAGATAAGAATCAGATAATCAATTACGCGATTAAAATCTAGATTTGACTTTTAATTGGTGGAATTGATTTGGTCGGATTGGCTGAAGGTTTCGACTTATGATAAGGGAGTTCAATGAGAAGGTAAGGGTTCAATTCAGGTTTTTTGGCAAGTCCCCTTAGACGTGAATGATACCCCTAAACGGTGTTATTAGTGTTCATAGCAAGCATAAATACAGACCAAGTGCAGGGTTTCCAAGTTCTATGTTTGACCGATGATGATTACGTTCTAAGATTGTTTGATTAGTGTAACCCGAGGTTCCAAACCTTGATCTTTCCGAAACTTCTCAAAATCCGCAGCGTAAATTTAGTAAGAGCAGCCGAGCGTCCACATAATCCTACAAGCATCAATTGAATATGAAGTTCATTGAAAACAATTGGTTAGTTGGTGACGTGCCAGTCACCGTTGATGGAGAAACGGATCGGCACATCATGTTTTCCTCTCCATATCAGCTCCAATTGATATCCAAGGCCGAGTGCTGCGCAGCCGACGCAACGTTTGGAGTCGTTGCCCAATTATTTTCAGTTGATTGCATTGTAAGATCCGACAAGCAAGAATGCCAAGTCCCGCTCATTCATATTTTTATGTCACGACGGAAGACAAAAGATTATTTTGCTGTATTTCAGAGAATATTTGAAATTCTTCCCTTTCCCTCTTCTGTACAGCAGATCATCCTTTACTTTGAAAGCACATTATGGACGGCTTTACGATTTATTTTTCCCAATGTTTCCCTCCACGGGTGTGGATTTAATTTTTCTTAAGCCGTGTATAGAAACATACAAAGCTGCGGCCTTGCTAGTGATTACAATAACGACCCTTCTATTAATTCCTCATGTAGATCCTTGTTTGCCCTTAAGTACATCCCAGCGGCCAATATAGAAAATCTGTTAATAAACTAACCGCTCTACGTGATCCTGCAGTAATTGACCCACAACAAAAAAAAATTTATGAATACTTAGAGCGACAATTGATCAAAAATACAGTATTAACCCCTTCTACCTGGTTTATTTTGAATCACATTAACAACATCAATAACAGAACAGAAGGTTGACATAGCCGCGTCAGAATTAAAGCGAATGAAACTGAAGTTAACTTCTACAAATTTGTCCAAACTTTTACAAGATGAAAGCGGTCTCATACCCTTGACTGTTACCCTGTTAAACCAACATAAACTTGTAGAATACCAAAAAGCTTCCCACAAATCTTGTTCGAATTCCTTTTCTCAATTTTGGGATGACTTTAATATTCGAGTATCAACCACTGAAGAGTTAATTGAAAAATATTATACATTAAAACTCAAATTGATTTGAAATTTATGTATATGTGATGACTATCAGTCGAATATTGATGTAAATTTGCAGACTTAAATTGAAAAATTAATATGTTTTGTGATTAATATTTCACTTTTATGACAACGACATACACTTATGTGTGATAACAAATAATAGCGCTGGGAATTATATCTTTTCATCGTTAAGGTACGGATATTAAGGGTTTTTTAGGTGCCAGAAAGAAACGTATTAGTCGTTCTGGGACTCACCAGAACGAAGGTGCCAGAACAACCAGTATTCATCTGGACATCTGATGGTGCCCCATATTAACTAGAAAAGAGTTTCAAAGAATCGTTCTACGATTTTAAGATCGTATCAGACACGTTTAGGTTCTACTACATTCGTTGACACTGTCATTCGTTGACCCGATAGGCCATGATTTAAATCAAATTGTGTCTGATGTCGAAATCGTTAGCAAAAACTCTGAAAAAATAACAATGATATACACTTTATAATATTTCAGCTGTTTATTCCTACTTGAATGGGGACATGCACACTTACTGTGTTACGTCATTTATATTTATTTCGTAATTTTTTCTCCACAAAAGTAATTAGTCTGCAGTAACAGACGAAAATTGAGAAATAAAAAAAAATTGGAAAATTAATAGTTTAAAAGAATAGGTATGGTCAAATGCAGGCCAGTTAGCACTTCTTCCGAATTTAGAAACTTTTTAAAAATGAAATAAAAAATGAGCTTAACAAAACATGTCGAATGTTCTTTTTTTAATAGTGGAAGTGGATGAAAATTTCAGAAAATATTATCTTGGAATACTGTATTTTAATGAATCCGATTCATTTTCGTCAGTTTGAATCTATTCGCGATTCAAAAGAATTGGTTTGAATCGATTCATATTCAGATTCAAGGGGTTTTGAATAATTGAATTTTCAACTGTGAACACCTACTGTCTAGAAAAAGATAAACACTCTTTTACTATCCTTTCTAAACATAATTGAATGCTTCTTGAAAAAATGATGTAGTGTACAAAAATTTGTTAAAATGTACAAAGCACTGTACTATCGTTTCTTAATATAATTGAATGCTTCTATAAAAAAGGATGTAATTTACAATTATTTGACATAATATTTTTGAATTCTTTATGAAGATAAATAAAAACTGGTCATAACATAAAAGTAACATGTTCTATCGTGGGCGAAGTAGGATCTTTAAATCCTTGATTTGTTAAAAAAACATATTTAATGGTACTTAATTTTAAAATTGAATTTTACCCACTCTACGGCAAATTGAAAGTATTTTGAAACCATCCAGGACTGTTGGTCAAATAGCTTTGAAGATGTGAACTAGAAGTATTAAAAAGTTCTTGAAGTATCAAGAATCGTTTGCTCCAGAATGTGATGGTGATGTACCGACACCGAATGACCTAAATGACTCACTTTTAAAAATAAAATAAAAAGAACTTAATAATTAATACTGCAAATTTATAAGAATGGAAATACAGATAAACAAGGAAAGTTTTTAACATTGATAGCTTAAGCCTCAATGGCTTAAACCTTAAGACCGCTATAAGATTTGTTTATCTTAGAAATATATCACGGAAATTCCGTAACATTAAAAAATGTAGTTGTCAACCCATCCGGTTTCTGGATAACGCTTCATCACTAAATTCTCTCGAAACCCACACTGAAAGTCTGTTAACTTGATAATCTGGGACAGTATGGAGAAATATTTTGCCTCCTAATTAATCACGTGGTTAGGTTGATAAAATAAGTAATCAATCCCAAGTTTTGCTATCCTGTTATTTTAATGAAATGCTAACCTTTCCAAAAAACTTTTGTTAAAAATATCATTCTCCACAGTATCATTTTACCCATGCCACTTCACATGATATCTAAACCGAAAAAGTTAAAATATAAACGGTTATAATTCAATTCTGTTCAGTTTTTCTAGCTTAAAACGATGATATGCTGTTATGGCTTTTCAGTTTTTATAACCTTTCCCTATTCCAGCACACCTTTATTACAATAAAAACAAAAATTGAATCTTGAAATCATAGTTTGAAAAAAGATATAATTGCAAGCAAAGTTGGATGTCATTAAACGTTTCCTCCACTAAGACTAAATCTATCCGGCTGATCTACACAAAACCTTTCTAAGTTTCTATCGCACGGACACAAGAAAGCAAAAAAAACAAATCAGGCCTATATTAAGCCCAAGTAAGTGCGTATGTAAAATTTTAGACAGACACGGGACAGCAAAAAATCGTTCCTAGGCAAGTAGTTAACTTACAAACGCACAATAAGTGTATGTGTAATTTCGACAGACATCAGACAATGAAAAACAAATAAGAAGTCCCTAGGCATGAATGTTTATTGACATCAACGCGGCTTCAGTGCGAAGATGATAAGTCGTGTGTTAGCGTCAATAAAATTTACTTTTCTTTGAGTTACAAAAACCTTAACGGACACGGGGCAGCAGAAAAAATAGTCCCTAGGAAGACATTTTTATTCACGCTTATGCACGACTTATCAGCTACGCCCTTCGGGCTCAAAATAGTGATAGCCTATTTCAGACTTTTTTCTGTTAAATAACTATATTTTACGGTTTTAATCAGTGAAATCAGTGCAAAGGGACACTAAACAGTTCTTTAATTGCTTACTCGTTCTCGAGACTGTTATTTCAATTGCATATGTAATGGTTACCTTTGATTTTTTTAGTTTTACCTTGATTTACTACATTCTTAATTTAAATATGGCCAAAACCTGGTGTTTTTTATAGCAGGTAGCCGAATGATTCTATTTGAAATAAATAACAGTGTTTTTAGCTTCCGATCATTATACATTTTTATTTAGGCGTCAAATTTTGTTGTAGTAAAAATAGCTCAAATAATAATTATCAGGAATGCAAGACAACTCTATAGGTCGGAGTAGCAGAGTAGCCACATGAAATATCTTATTACTCCCGATGTATTCTTATATTTAACAAAGCCAACACTAAGATCTAACAATTACACGCATTACCATCTGAAAGTGCCATTTGTTTCGATTTTTTCTGATTTATTTCTCTTTATTTTAGGAAAGCACAGCTGTTCGTGTGAATCGGATAACGTCCTTTGCCCACACATTGGAGCTGGTCACTACGTCGTACGCCAAATCAACTTTGAGACGGTGACAACCAGGTACCTCAACACGATCAAGAATAAAACCAGTACAAGAGTGCTGGCAACGGCAGTAAACTGTGCCAAAAACCTTGTTGCTAAATTCATTCACAAGTCTACGAATGCCACTTTACGACTGATTGATTAACCGGATGTAAATTGAAGGGTTGGTGTAAAACCCACTGATCATCGACATTTCTTATGGTTCATCAATTACTCAAGCAAAATAAATATGTGAATCAGATCATTCGTAATCTTTTCTATAACAAGGATAAAATTGAATATAATATTATTTTATATCTCGCATAGATATGTGAAGAACTACACTAGAGTTGATAAAATTCATCTCTTTTCCCTGTGGCAACTGTATTGCACTGTTGAATGATATTGTTTATTACATTTTTGTTTATTGTCTATGGTAACATGGCACTTCACATTACCCTGCACTCACCAGGACAGCCCAGGACATTCCACATGTTTCGGATCTGCGTACGTCTTATGTAGCCTCCTGATAGCTAGCTTTATCGTGGGACCTGTTTGTAGAGAGCAATCGCCGGTTATGACCGCGCCGCTCTCTACAAAACTAACTATTTTTATTTAACTGGCAGTAAAGTACGTGAGTCGTCTGAGCCCGCACTACTAAGACACGAAAACATCAATAATGTTAAGTTTTCAAAGATTAGACTTCTACCCTTCCCGATGTAAGTCATTAATTTTGAAATCGCCACGAAATCAGCAAGGTTTAGCTTACTTAGAAAACATTGCTCGGAATCCACAGAGGGCTCGTATGAGTATGGCAGTGCCGTGAGTACAAGTCCTTATCTTTATATTAAATTAAGCAAAGGGCATAATTAAATCAAAGTAACCTGATTAATTTTTGGACCCTCCCCCTAGTTCCAGTAAATGTTTTGAAGTGCCAATTGGCTAATATGACAAATGGTAAATATGGATTCTGCGTTCGAAACCACACATTCGCCTTTTTAATTTTAAACACCACAAGTTATGATTTTTATAAACAAAAAAAGATAGTTGTTAAACAACTTTAACACTGTTCTTTTATATTGCTCAAAAACTCTAATTGAATCTGAGCATAGTTTTAAAAATTTAATGACAATTATGCCCCAATCATATTTTGAAGATATGTATTTTCTTTGGTAGATAGGTGTTTGTCCATCTTCCTGTTTAATTTTTTTAATAACAACTTTGACGGATTGAATAAAACCTTTCTTGTTTTCAAGCCGTTTATCTCAATAACACAGGTAGTTTCTCTTTAGCTTCCTTGAGTAGTTTTTTCGTCCTCTTAACTTCTTCTCCAAAAAGGGTTAGGGATGATTCTAAAGCGGTTGGTTCAAGCTTGATAGATTTAATTTAACTTTTACAAATTTAATACCAGGTAAAAAAAAGTGTTAGGGGGGAGGGGGGGGGGGTAGTAAATCAGAGAAAGAAGACTTTCGACTTTAATTGACATTGATTCGGACCTGTCTGGTTTTTCTTGTGCTGCCATTCCGTTGCTGAGTCTCTCAGTTATGAAAATTGAGCAATAAAGCAACAAGTCACAACTGGAAAAATCTATAACTCTTCGTCCCACCCAGTCACCTTGCTGAAAAACTTGAAATACAAAAGACTGACATCGGAAAGCTAAATGAAAAGTTGGGCTTCGATTAATTTCTCAGTAAGAATCGCATCGTAAGCAACCTACTGTTCCAGAACGTCTAGTGCAAAGCCAAAATACTGAAAATTGGAAGATTGGATGAACGTGACCCTCTACGGTCGTGGTTTTTTTTATTTTTCTCTCTTTACATACAAGGATCGTTCGCACACGCCTATCATACGCGATCGGCCAAATTGGACGACATCCTTTACCCAAGTAAGTATTTCACGAGCCACTACGGCGCCATCTTGGTAACAATCATCAGGTTTTTTCCTATTTGACACACTACCCTCTAGTATTGCCTTTTTTATTGACTAATATGAGTTGTTCACTGACAGTCCTAGTTATATTTAGCATTTAGTATTCATTGACTAATTCCTTGTTCATTTTTTTCTTTCCTTTAGTTGGTGGAAACGAAGCCCTCAAGCTCGTTTCCATCGCGCAAACATTTGGGTAGACACCTCTCAGGAGAGGCTCCACGATTGGAAGGACAAGTTGGCAATCGCCAAGTCACCTGAAGAGAGGAGTGTGGTTGAAGAGGCTATCTAAAAAAACCGATGGGTGCCATAAAGGCAAACAATACCAATGCCATAAAAGCCGACAACTACGAGTACCACATGGAGCTGGAGGAAAAGTAAAAGCAGCTGAAGACGGCTGCCGAGAATCACTGGAAAGTGTACGAGCAGTGGTACTACGACGTGGTAATTCCACCATCGCGCCCTCTAGATTTTACAGATATTAATAAATAGTTATTAAAATAAAAAAAAAATCTTCGCTCTTATTGTTTACAATAAACAGTGACAAGTTATTACAAAATATATTTTATTTATTGAAAAAAGATTCCCTTCTTGCACAGTATGGTTCAAATAAACATGAGGGACCCTTAGCTGTTTAGTGCTTCGTGCCCCTCAAGTTTATTTGGACCTACTCTACAACATATGCAAGAAGAAGGTCCACTTTTTACTACATAGATACTCCTAGGAAATGGCCAGGTGTCCCGTAATTGCATGGTTAGACTGAACACCAATCAACCACTAGAAAACTAGAACATTTAGTGAATGCACCACCTCCACAAGTGTCTCATCGTCACTAACAACTTGGCTGTATATTGGACCGCATTTTCTTTTGATCTGATTTTCAAATTAAATTGTATTTAACTTTTTGTCCTTTCTATAAAACCAAAATATTAAACTCATCAATAAAAACAATTACACATAGTTATTGATGCTGTATCTGATACTTCCCTGAAAATATTATTTTATATTTTAAAATATATTTTACAATTAAAATTGTATCAACTGTTATGATTTTTTTAACTGATATATATTATGTTTAAAGGATTTAGCCTAAAAAATATTTAAATTTAAAGTTTAATCACTGGATTTTGTTCATCAGAGTTTATTCTTGTTTCCTCAAAAATAAATAATTTTTTTTAAAATTTAGATATAGTGTATGGCGGTATCTCCTCTTAATAATGCCATTAATACTATTCACCACGATGATATAACAGTCTAAATTGTAAATATATAAATGACTGAATGAAGACCAGCACTTTTTTTATTTTAGAAAGAAAACTGCAAAAACTTCCTTCTCTTCTCTGTTGATAGAAGATGCCACTGACGAAAGCAAGTTATTTACTGAAATAACCATGTGAACCAATTCGAATCCAAAGCTTGGACAGTTCCAAACGCAGCGGTGGATCGTAATTTGCAACTGGATTTCAAAGCTGCGTAGCGCCGTACGTTGTCGGAATAGTAGTGAAATAGCCAAGAAAGAGACATAAATTTTAATTCTCCGAAAAATGATGTGTAATATTTCTAATTTTGAAAAACGTCTGGATTCAAATTTAATTTTTTAAATTTTGTAACGTTTCTTCTCCTATATATTGTTAATATTAAATAACTCTTATTCTTGTTCTATTCAATAAAAAATTATTGAAGTCATTTGTGCCAAGCTCAATTTCGTAATTCTAATCACAGGGAGATAAAACGGTTAGATGTAATATGGATATAAGGCAGTATAAGAGGGAGCTATGTTTAAAAGAGATAAGAAATCTGAAATCATAAATTAAATAACTTACATACAAGAGTAACAGAAGAAATGGCTTATTCGTATACCCGTTAATAAAGTTACCAATTTATGGATAATATAATATAATAATACTGAAAAATTTTAATCTGGTATTATTTCAGTTTGTTAGATAAAAAATGTATCATTACATTTCTTTTGAAAAAATACAATCATCAGGATTGTGGTGTCCGGCTAAGGTAATTGGCACTCCCATCTTTCTGTACGTGGAAGCATGGAACGTAGACTTACTTATTACAATATCAACATAGGATTTTAGCTCGGAGTAGCTGCATGCAGCATGCAATGACCTATTTATTCCGAGTAATCAAACTGTTGACTTAGCGCATATTCTCTATTTTATATACGATTAATCGTACCGATTAATCCTGAGTAACTCGCATCAATTGACTATGCATTTCAAATTTTATTTCCTCTTTAAATGTTTAAGTTTTAAAAAACTGCTTATCAAAGTTACAGTTTATTTCACATGGAATATTAGGTTGAACATTTTTATACAGATAGTATATTTTAAAAAAACTCTAAAAATTGATAGATATTAATTATTACTTTAGTGTTGATAATATTCTTGAAAAGATTATATCAAATTGAACAAAGAATAGTGTGATGTTATCAGTAAGGTGACGGAATTTCATCCAGTTTGTATAATCCATACAAGAAAAGGCTAGATGTAATATATCTCTGCTTACTTAAGTAAATAGTGACAACATTTTACAACATTGAGCTAGAGCAGCAAATTAACGTTGTTTACTTTAAATTGGAACCAGTTGACGTTCCTTCTTAAAAAACAATTGTACCACTTATTTTTTTATACATCGTGTTGTATGCTAGCAATTACTAAATAGAGAAGTGAATTGATATTGGTTAGCTTTTCAATTTTTTCCGAAAGAGGCGTTGCTAGTGTGGGCTCAGGTAGTCGGGCCTGCACGTTTTCTATCAGCAGTAAATACTACATGACAAAGGAAAAACATGTTTTGAATAAGGAAAAGCTGAGGAATAGATAACTTAAATATATCTTAATGCTGGACCAGCCACTAGACAATCCGTCTAGATAAAAATGTAATCGTCAACATTGATGCCTGGATAATATTTGAAAAATCAGCCCTAAATGTGTTATATATTTTTTTGAATGAATCTGTTCGACCTGAATGACAATATATACCAATTACTTCCCAAATAATATTCTTTATAGCGAAAATTTTAAATAAAAAGACAAATTTAAAATGATTTTTAGAAAAAAAATCTAAAAAAGCTATTTTTGTATAAACTAAGTAAAAATAATAAAAAATAATAATTTATTTTCCTCGCGCGGAATCAAAACCCAAGTTTAAAAAGATTAGGTTTAATAAACCTCAGATTAAAAACTTCAATAAGTAAGAAACGCTGAAGTAGTTAAGCGATTTTTTATTTTTTAAACTTTTTTTGTTCCCAATTTCCCCTATAGAGCGGTTTAATCTTTGAATAAGGTGCCATTTACGCCTTGGAGCAGCGTTAAATTAACCAACATTGGTATTCTAGTAATTTTATATGGGATTCTCCTTGTTATTGGATAGCTTCCAATCCCGTAGTGGTTGGAAAATTTTCTTAAAAAGTGTGATAAACCAATCTCTGATTTTGTCTTTCTTCTGATAGGGTTACGTAAAAAAGTAAAAGATACTTCAGATATCAACGAAACGATGGTTTAAAATTTTAAAAGACATAATTCGACAAAACAAGGTTCGGACCAAAGTTTAATTAAAACAAAAGTAGAAGAATATTATATTTTTTTTTTCATTTAAATATTTTCCCCAAATGATGGCAGTGGTAAACCATAAAAAAATAATTTGCCTAGAAAAAGTTCAGTGAATTTCCCCTAAATGGTAAACGAAAATTGCAAAATGGGATTAAAATTGATAATTAAAGTTTAAGAAGTTGTTTCACATTGCTATCGTGGTATTTGTTAATTTGAAATTTTTCTATCTAACTCCTATTCAACCAGTATAGTATGGTTAAAATAAACTTGAGGGCCCTTATAACATATATATATATATACCTTGATTTTTTATTGATTCTCTACTTTTAAAATCGACAGTAATTTTTAACATTTAAATTTAAGTTACCTTACTCTGGCTTGACATTTAAGGCGATCATGAATTTTTGTTTGGTGGGACATGAACATTGGTTTATTCGCTGTATCTCCTAATTATTCAATAGTATGCCGTAATTGGTATACCTGATATCCATCCTTAAAATAATTTGGAAGTAGAGACGGCAGCACAATGGTCATTTTGAGAAGTTGTGTCATATATCTTTTTTGAGGCGATGGTTCCATTTACCTGAGCTGAACAGCTTTTCGGAAAATACTCTGAAATATATTAATACCAAACATTTTTGCAATTACTTATTATTTAAAAAAAGAGTCAAATGTATTTGAAAATTAAAAAGTAGCAACAATAATGATAGAAAATTAATTGCAAGACAAATCAGAAAATGGGAAATAATGGTATTGGAGCCCAAGTTCGCTTTTCATATGGAAGCAGTTGCTCAAAGCTTCAAATGTTGCAGGATTCCAATCGCCTACCACGCGGAAGAGATTCGGAACCCGATAAAATCGTTCTTGAAATTGAAAGAGAGCATTCTTGACAAAAAAACAATTTAAAAAGCTATTGCTTAGTATTGGCGGTTAATAAAAACCAAGCCCCAATAAAAACCTACAATAGATTAATTTTAGTAAATTTTCAAAGAAAAAAAAACCCAAAATGTATTTATTTCTTTTTCACGATTGACGAAGTCAGGACCACCAAGTGCTTTACATATGAATGTGGTAGTGCTGCGGCTTCGATCAGATGAATCTTGTTGGATTCCATAATTCCGACCAACAGATCTAAATTGATAACGACGTTTCCTCGCACCCCAGTTCTTAGGGTAATAATATGGATATACATATAAATAACACAATGTATACTTAAAACAAAACACACCACCACAAAACACACCTTACACAAAATACACAATAAATAACTTTTTGGAAAAATTCAGATTTCATAAAACAATTTAAAATCAAATTAGAATCGTAAATCAATTATTGGAGTATAAGTAATCGGTTAGTGACAAAAAGTATTAGTAAGCCACACATTTTTCATGAAACGAGCCTCTACAAATTTACAATACTTGGGCTCTTTTTTTATATTAAATTTATAATAATGAATCAGAAAAAGAATGATTTTTCTTAGAACGATGACAAAGCAAAGAGAGATTTCACATTAAAAATGATTCTTATCATAACATTTCCGAAACAAATTCACATATTTATAACACTTTTTTAAAATAGAGGAATGTTATAGGAAACCAGACAAATTCACATATATTCATTAAAAAACACCACGTAAAGACGACGCGTATTAAAAAAAATTGAAATAAAACTACGGTTTAGACTTCCTCCTAATTAAAATACTCAGAGATAAGGTAGATATGAAGCCCCATGTTAAAACTTCCACTCCCCTTCGGCTTGTGATGAAATGTGTTTCAGAGCCACCACAAGATGTCCAGAGGAACTATTACAATGATATCGTTGGATGTAATTTTAAAAAACGTTGATTTACTTAATATAACAGGATGAAAAAATAAAAAAAATTTTATGAGTTATCACACTGAATTAGAATAATAAATATTTATGTTTTACAAAGTTATAAAACATCAAGAGCGTTGTCTACACCAGCTGGGAACCCGGGGGAACAAAACGTAAACAAACTTTTTTTCCTCCGATCAGCTGTTTGGCGTGGGGTATGTCTTTACAAAGCTGCCGTTAATTGTAATTACTAATTTTAAAATTTAGGTAAAAGAATTTTAGTGCTAAAATTGTTTTTAATTAATTTTTAAAAAATAATTTCTGTATGAATAAAAGTAATTTTTAATATAGAAATATATAAATAATTTAAGCTAAGCAACTTAATTAAAAGTTGTTCCTGGACAACTTGTGGTGGCTCTGTTCTTAGTCTTCCTGAGCATACTAAATTTTCCCTATCTGCTTCATATCTTCACTTTATCTCTGGTAATACTCCACTGCTTTACATTTTAAAATCTCATCAATATTCAAACCTTCTGAAGCTAAGCAGTGAGAGTTGCAAAGTTCCCTCAAGAAACGAACATAGTAAAGGAAATATAAAAAGTAATAAATAAATAAAAAAAAATTATTGTATTTGTACTCGATTACTTGTATCCTTACAAAAAATAACAAGAAATCCAGAAGGCTAGTGCTTAAATCAGTTCAATTCTTTTTCGTTTCAATCGCAAGCAGAATCATGATTTTTATTTCAAAATTTTGAATTATGGTTAAATTAGAACTCTACTTCTTCTTAGAAAATGAAATAATCAATTGCTTTAGATGTTTACTTCATAACAAAACTAACAATTTTATGAACTCCTGGTTATCGAGTCTAAAATATAAGATTTGAGTATTAATTTAGGGCTTTAAAATTAAATTTGAATAATATGAAAATGGCGAAAAATTTAGACTTCTTCAAAGAAACGCATACTGGAAACAAAAATTTGCGTGAGGACTCCATACTTCCTAAAAAAGGATAGGACCTCCCACCCGTTTGCAGAAAGATGAAGAAGGGGCACTGGCACGGGGGGCAGCGAACCTTTTCCTTTAACCCGTCATTCACAGCCTTTCCTAGGGATTTGAGACAAACGAAGCATCCTCTAAACCCACATGGCAACTCGCCTTGGTGGCTCCATTAGGTTAAATTCGAGCAGGAGCATCATATACTGGGACCGTGTTTATTGCAAATAAAACACAGGATGGCCTCTGTCATAATTACAAGTGACTAATAACGTGAAAAATGCCACATCGAGATGATTCGTATTATAAGTTGTATCAAGCAGCAAGACTTCTCCAAACTTGAGAAAAAAATTTTTGTTCAACATATTGATTAAAAATTGCACCGATATTTTTGTCCTCATCAACGATAAGAAAAACATCATTTTCCGGTTCAGCTGTCAGATAATTCAGACACGCCTTTGTATTTTTCCAATAATTCCAAGCATTCCTTTAAAGTAGCTTTAAATTTTAAAACTAAATAAAAATACAGTGAGATTCTTGTGTAAGGTTTGCAACATCCTTAGCATTACTAAAACTCGATTTTGGTTTCAAATTTCTTCCATTATGGCACATTTAAGTCCAGATCTTTCGCAACCAAAACAAACTTCAGAACTCGAAAAGATAGAATTATAGAAGAGGAACCAAAAAAATGCCAACCAAGATTTGTGTTGCTCCAAGTAGCTCCTCAATGATCCAAACAATGTTTTCGTGCAATAATTTTAACTTCACGATTTGGGCATCCGAATCCACCGATCCAGTATAGTCCTCAGTAGCTTAAAAGATTAAAACATATTAATTAATTTACAACCAAAACAAGCAACAAAGAAAAAAAAACCTTGGAATTACTCAAGCAAACGATTCCAGCATGACCGCCCTAATGGGATGGATAATTCCATTTGAACCACCTGATGTGGCGTAAAGTTGCAGTCCTTGCTGGTTAGGTGTCTCAAGAAACAGGTAGGGTAGTGGCGTTCCGGATGAAATACAATTAAGCAAAAGTTGAATAATTTCGTATTTTTCTTTCGTATTTTTCACCTTAGTATCATCGAAAATGATGTACTCTTATCTATGATTCGTGGCATGATAAATTTATAATGTATTAATTAACTGGAAGTGTCTAATACGCCTGAAATCAAAGAAGGTCTGAGCATCCAGTTTGTATTCATGTGGATTTTATTGTATATTTCTTTTAGGTAAAAATTTTAAGAATTTTTGCCAAAAAACTTGAAATTTTATAACATATAATATATTATATGTGGAAAAATAATGTCACGTATAACCTACTAATTAATCATTTACATTCAATTTAAATTATTATTTCCTTGCTGGTTTTATGAGAGGGGACAATAGAAAATAAAACGAAGTAGCTAGATTTTTTTTGCGTTTGGCTAGTTGCATTGTCAATAACTACACATAAGAATTTCTGTTTCTGTATTTAGAAGGAAACTAACCAGATGTCCTTAAAATAACTCAACTGTAAAAAAATAGAGAATGACTTACGAACAACCAAATTAATACTTTCGGCTATTCGGGGGGGAGGGGTTATTGGTATAAGATTAATTTTACAATCACTAGTTTAGCGGGCAATTCAAAATTGATGTGGCTACCCGTCCTTCTACCTTTAGCTTATTATTAGGTCCAGGTTTAAAAAAAAAACCTAAAAACAGCTTTGAACTTCTTCCAGTTATCACAAACTTTTTCGGAAGATTCTTCGCATCCAACTTCCAATCTTCACGCAGTTTAAAAATGTAATTCTAGAATGATTCACCATTTCTCTCAAACTTTTTGTGGATGAGATTTCCATGATCGTTGAATTGTCATGTTATAAAGCACCTCAGGTAAAGGTTCTAAGAACCTACAGTTTATTATTGGGTACTGTTGAGACCGTCCTTGTACATCTGTGCGCGTTTTAAAGTAGTCGATTTATCATGACCCATGATTATTTAAAAATAAAATTAATGACCTTTTTATTTTCAAAATGTTTTACATAGCTTGGTATAGGGTCCAGAATGGGATCTCTTGAGCATTTTTCTAGTAAACGCTTTAACTTATAATGGACACAATTCCACTTGCCTTAACAGGTATTCCGCATTGGAATACCTGTTAAGGTATGTGTCGAAAACCTTCCTAGCTGCGTAAGCATCGTCCATTTCCTAAACATGCAAGAAGATTTCTTTCCAAGGCTTGTGTTAGTGGTCCTTGACAGCAAAATGATTGTACACAAAGGAGCAGTATCTCCTTAATTTGCCCCTAAAGGATAGGTTTAAATTACATTTCCATCATGTCTTAAAAGAGATTTAACTGAAGGGCCCATTTTTCTCATTTTCGCGCCTTAATTTCTCGTGCATTTTCAGCGCTCCAAGCGGATAAAAAAATTTGTTGTAAAAAAATACTTCTACTATTTTAAATTGATTTTTCTATACAGGGAACTATTTATTAACTTATTAACAATGATTTTATACTATTATTTCATTAAAAAATAATTTTTTTTTAATTTTTTCCCGCTAGAGGCGGTGTTTTATGGTAAAAAAGAAGGCGCGAAAAGGAGAAAAATGGGTACCTCAGAAAAAAACCTTTTTTGACGTAATGGCTTTAATTAGGAGGAAACGGTTTAGAGGGCTAATAGAAAACAGAGTTCGCTTTAGATTCCAATAGTTTTTATTTATCTTTTGACAACGTAAATGTCAAAAACGCGTTACCGAAGTTTTAGTTTTTTTCATCCTTTTTAAAATTTATGAACTTTAACTAAGTATATCTCAGCAACCGTTAAAGCTACAGCAACAAAACACAGTTCCCATTAGATTCTAGTAGTTTTTCTTCTTTTTAGTAATATAAATACCTTAAATGCGTTACCGAAGTTCAAGTTTTTTTTCATTGTTGAACTTTTTAAAACTTAACTTGAATTTATCTCGAAAGCCATAATAGCTACAGCTTTGTTCTTGGTTTCATCAGATTCAGCGTCATAAATAGTACCAAAGATTAAATCAGAAATAGTACAAAGAAAAATTATTAATTACATTTAAACATGTTTTCCGGATTAGATTTTTATAGGAGTTCCTTAAATTATAGCCTAAAAACACTTCTTGACTCAGAAACCCAGTGTTAAATTAAAATATTTGATTACGATTAAGGCTGTTAATGAATCAATTCAACTGGCCCGACTATTAATTCCAAATCTGATGGTTGATTTTTCAGTTAGATTTACTTTTAAATGTAATATAAATTAACTAAATATATGAAAAAGTTACTTTCCTTTTGATCCATAATATCTGAATAAAAATCTATAGCAACTTCAAGAATATCCTTTTTGTTAATAGCAGCTTCACATTTCATTTTCAAGTACTTTTATATGTTTTAGTTAGTAACATTTTTTATAACTTAATTTTTTAATGGGATATTAAACGTTTAAAATTTAAAAAAATGCAAGTTTCCCATTATTTAGTCTCGTCGATATTTTTTGCCTATGCTGTTTAAGGTGGAACTAGTTTTATGATTGAAGAAGCCTTTTGTAATGTACTAGACGCTTTCTTACGTATGACCCCTTTTCGTCAAATCTTCGGATCGTTTTCTCCTGGCTGGCTATTTTGCATGTTCTAATTACTTATATGGGCCTTACCAAAGAACTCCATTGACGCCGAATACTGCTAGTACGTCGACTACTACAACTTATCTCTAGTATTTATAGGCTTACTGTGAAGAAATAAGCTTTGATTGAGGAAAATTCGTGACTTTCGAGAGATTATTGTGGTCCCTTTGACCACAAGTACAATAGAGTCGTCCATCGACGTTATCTTGTCAAAAGAATCTTCAAAGTGCATCCCTGGTGTGAATTAATGCATTGTACATTCGCTTAAATACCATACCTTAATTAATTTTTAAAAGAATAAAAATTATCATGCAAATAAGTGCCGTTTCTTTAAATTTCTGCTCTCCATTACGGAGCTGTAATTGCAAGCACTAAATTTGCATTATGGTCCGCTACGATTTTGTTAAATATATTCATTTTTTTTTTAACATTTAAGTGTTGCTGAAAACATATATACTAAGGCGGTAAAGCCTTCAATCCTTTAATGTACTTGAGTTACAAATGATGAACTCTTTTTAAAATGACTGTTGGTTTCGTAGTTTATGGAAGATACCATTTCTTTATTTTGTTCAGGTTACAAATAGGAATAAAACAGTTTTGTCAAGTTCCCTGTACAAATCTACGGAAATTCCATTTTTATTTTACTCTCGACATACACCAATCAAATCAACGACACATTTTTTTTATTTTGAATATACATACTTTCAAAAACTTTTGGTAGAAATTGAAAATTTTCTTAATCTTTAATCGATTCAAATATTTGTGGATGAATCGATTCATTAAATGTTAGACACTAACACCGTAAAACTACGATAACAACCAATAGCAATTTTAAAATAAATTTTCAAAACAAAATAGAGAAGTAAAATCTAGTTCAGACAACTTTAAGAATTATATTTATAGCAGTACCAACCAAAGGGGCAAAACATGTTACTATAAAGTAAGTAAAGATTGCTTACTGCTAGAAAATATTAAAATGTCGTGTTTTTATATTCTTAATAATTACAAAAACGTCAAATTTTTTATGTCATTTAATTGAATTTTTAAACCATTACAAGAGGGAAAAAGTAATTAAATAAGACATGACTCAATATTGTACACGATTTCAAGCATTTTGAAAATACTTTTGAATTTTTAGAATGTAAATTTCTAAGGATATATGGTTTCAAGAAATTCACTGAGAGTGCCATAAATATTTGTTTCAGTTATATTACAGATTAGGACATTAGGAACAATAGCTATATCCGATGCCGAAAAGGTTTGTGTGAAAGGTTCTTCTTGCTGGGGAGATCAGAGAGCCGTTGCACGTGACGAAAAGAGTTCCCAGTACAGAAATTAAACGTAGTCACATATTTTCTGTAAGGATTTTTTGTTATTAGTAGACTAGCTTCATGACCAGTTATTATCAATGGATGAAGGGAGGGAAAAAAACGAAAAATGCGCTGTGTTTTTTCATGGATCAGAAAACATTGATGGATACACTTTTCTTCGTTGCCGGAAGTGGCTCTCTTCAGTTGACTTCTTTTTTATGGTGTTTGATTATTTTGGTTCATTTCGTTTGGTCTCTTCTTGTGATTTGTCTGATTTAAACAAAAAAACATTACGATATATATAGTTTCAAATCAATTTAATTAAATTAGTTTTAAAAACACACGTAGATACTATATTAACGCGAAGACCAACTGACAAATTACAAGGAAGGAGATTTGGCTAACTATTGAATTCTTTCAAAATAAATATTTAGAATAAACATGACCTTTTATTTAACCAACTACAAGTGCCAACATAAGTTAAATGTAGTATATTCCTTGAAACATTTGTGGCATGAATTGGATGCATAGGGTGCAAGCGATCTTTTTTTAATTTCACTTGATTGAGATTGGTTGTCAGATACACCACGTTTAGTAGAAATTCCAGGAGAGTATCTAATCCTTTGCTTTTCTAAGTACCACTAAAAAGGGGAAACTAGAATGCATGGGTGATTGTGATCAACAGCAGATTTTTCCTGATGAGAAGGATTGTGCAGCCCATTTCCCACAATTATTTCCAGGCCAACAGTGATGCACAACTGCCAAACCTAAGTCAAGGAAAGAGAGCTGGTTATCGTGAGATAAAATGGTCGGGGAATCCGGTGGATCTCAACTTTATCTTGGAAGATTTGAAGAAGAACTTCCCAAAAGTTTTCTTCGTTGACCAGATCCCTGTTTACTAAAAATTTGGGCATTTAGGGTGTGCCATCTTTTTTCAAAGAGATTCAAGTTGGACATGAAGTGACAAGAAGTAGCTAGTGCCATCTTAAATGCCCAAAGGCTCTAGTACCAGGACACTTTATCCAGGTGGCAGTAGTGTTATGTTGTGAAATTTTAAACACGAAATGGGGAAACTTCAATCACGCAACTAAATTCAATCTTAACATTTAGATGCGTTTCATGCTTGACAAAAACATAAAGAACAAAAATTACATCAAACTAATTTAGAGTGACATTATAAAAAGTTACGTATTAATTCTGAATACCTTGTGTTCGAAGCGAAGAAGAAATGCAGGGAAACACAAAATTTCACAAAACAGTAAACGCTTTATGATTCCAAATAAATAGATAATATATATCAATAAAATATGCAATAATTTGTTCGATAATTTTACGACGCGAACAGCCATAATTGTAACGGTCGAAAAAGTTCGTTTACATTTATTTTATTTTTTTTTATTCTAAAAACTATTCTCTCAAAAATTATTAAAGTTCTTTGTTGTTTGCGTAATCGGATTGAGAGTAAAAAACAGTGCATGTTTTTTAATGGCTTCTTTTAAATATTTTATGTATCAATTTTATAAATGTTTTCGAAAAGGACCATTGATATTTCCTTTAAAATCATTGTAAATAACGAAGGGAAGTTAAATCGTCGAGTACCGAATCAATTTTGGTAGTGTAAGTAACTCTGATTTTATTACCAAATGTACATCTTATCGAGATAGATCCTATCTATGTATACCGGTATCGAGCAAATAATACCTTATATCCAGAGTAACGAATCTATTCTTGAGAGAGCGCAAGCCATCCCCAAGAATAGGGGAACGAGGGTCAACATAGTGACTATCGTGAGTGGGAGTCACCCGCAGTGATGGCAAACTAATTGATTATTTAGCGTCACTTGAGCCTAACAATAATAGCGATTAACTAAAGTGATAGCATCAGGGAGAGAGTAAAAAGGTTTCTTCAATTTTCTAAAATACAATTCTCTGAGTATAGAATTATGAAAAATCAGATTGACACAGCTTCCATTTGAATGTACTTCAAGTCGTTGAGAGATGTAGCAAACCACGGGTTTTTCAAAAAAATTCTAAGTTTATGGAAATCCTTATATAAACTTCCCACTCAACCGTATCAGTGGAAAGATGATTAAGTCGATGGAAGCTCCGAAAAAGAGCTCCGAATAAAAGAAAGTTTAAATTTTATATGACAAAATTTTGGTCCAAAAGCTGCAGAAAAGGAATGTTACTCCAGCCCTTGTTCAACAAGCTAGAAAATCGAAATATTTGTAAACCCCTAACTTGTTTCGCAATCAAGAAAATAATCATATATTATGATTTATCTAATTTTTTGGGTCCGAAATCCGTTTTGGCGGCTACTGAACTTGAATTTGAGGTAGCCTTTATGAGACTTTCCTTCATCCAGGCTTAAATCTCATATGCGCATGATACATGCCAATTGGTCGAACGAAGATCGTGCCTGGAGCCGGAACAAGAGTGGATCATTACTAATGGCCTTGTAGCAAGCGAAGGAACGAGAACTATCAATCCCGGACTAAATACGAGCGAATCTCTCTTTAGGTTTGCTGCTGGAAAAATAATCACACTTGTAGAAAATCAAACTCTGCCCGACGTTTAAGAAGAGAAAGATGTTGGTTTAGTTCTAGCAGAGCCCTGTGAACCACAAATCCCTGTAATCTATCGGACAGTAATAGGAACAAAAATCAGTCTCGAAGAAGCGGGCGATATCGCCGCCTTTTTTACAAGTTAAGAGGATTGGTTAACAGACGGAGAAACCGTTGGAAAAGTAAAAGAGATTTAAAATTCCATCAAAATCGGAGACTGACGTCCAGTCAGTACATCCAAATACGCATTTCTTTCACAAAAACTAAAATTATAGCAGAACAAGAACAAATCATGATAGATAAATTAGTAATAGAGCCATAATATAGTCCGTGGTCTGCAGCTGTCGTGCTCACGAAGAAGAAGAATGGAACCCCTAGATCTATGTGAATTTTTGAGGTATCGTCGCTGTCACCAAGAAGGAAGTGTATCCATGCCCAGGTCGGATGATTTGCTGCAAAAGTTCGAAGATGCCCTGACTTCTTGTCCATGGATATCCGCAACGGGTTCTGATGCGTCCCTACTCATCAAGACTATAAGGAGAACACTGGTTTTATCACTCCAGGGGACCTGTTTGAATTCAAACGTGTCCTGTTCAGAATCAGCGGCTAACCAGCAACTTTCATGCGTTTTTTGGACCGGTTGTCGGTCGTTTTAAGGTGGACACATTTCCTCGCGTATCGGGACGACATATGGTGTACGGAACCGACCTGTTTGAGCAATCTGAGACTTGAGAAGGTTCTAGAAGCGACAGGAACAGCCGATAGCAAACTAAACCCAGAGAAGTGCGTCTTTGCTGTTAGATCTCTCAACTATTTGGGTCACGAGATTGACGGTAATGATATCATAATAGGAGAATATGTAGGCAATCCACTCCTTTCCAACAATTACAAACATTCGAGCATTGCGTTCTCTCATCGGACTTATTCAGACGCTTCGTATATCAGTTTGCTTGAGTAGCAGCTCCCCTACATAGTCGCTGATTCGGCCGTCGACCAGTCCTCGAGGCACCAATCAGTTTCCATAGGGACCACGAAAGTCGTCATGTGCCCCATGTGAAATTTGAAACGTCACCACGTCTCACGGTACACAAATCAGGGACGTCTTTTACTAGGTAGCTATTCGACTCGTGACATGCGACTCGCAAACTCTCTCGACGACTTGGAAGGGTCCCATGTATTTGGGCAAAAACATATTAGTCTTTCCTTTTGCTCCCATATTTAGTTTTACTGGGACAAAAGATCACGGGATTGTAGCCTCTTTACTAATTTTGTAGGAAAAAACTTTACCACTATCTACAGTTGCTCTAAATTTTGAACAATATTCGACTTAATGACAACAATATTCGAAGAAAAAAAGTCCTTCTTTTCTCGTAAAATTTTAGTTAAAAGTTGAAACAAGGCAGGATTTTCGACATCAAGAAGGGATGACGGTGTGCGATAGAACACAACGTATAATCAACAAAGTTTACTGAACTCGTACTCTTTTGAAATAAAAGGTTCTATAATAATCTCGATAAAACGTTTCTCTAAAATTGATGTCATGTCAAAATAAACGCAAATATAGGAGCAAAATGAGAAAAACAAGTCTTAATTGGAAAGCACCAACTGGAAGACTAGAAAATTCTCTCGGTTTACCCTAAACTTCCTTTTGTGCTTGAGATTTTGACATGGCATGTAACATTTTGGTATGGTATATAACATATTTGGCACTATAGTAAAGTAAGAATCTAACCCCTTTTGTTTTCAAGAAGGCGGAAGATCGGAGAATATTCTTAGCGCTGTTTTGATCTTCTTCCGACGTCATTGGAAATACTGGGTCGTAATCGGGATTACCAGTCTGATGAGCAATGAAACCGTTTGAGGTCTGTGTTGCTCCAAGTAGCTACCCAATGATCCGCCCGATGTTTTCCTGCAATGATTTAAATTTTGTGATTTGCGCAGCCACATCCATCGAGCGGTATAGTATCCTGGAGCTAGAAAATTAAGCAGCGTCTGAAAAACACTGGTTAAATCGAGCCCACGGATTAAAGACTGACCTTTCTGCACTACATAAAAAACTGTTCATACAAGCAAAAAATTTTGCACTTTTAATATCAAACGAAGTTTTGAGCCGATAAAAAAATAACATTAAAAATTCAAATTAAAACTATCGGTATTTACTAGATGGCGAAATATTTGGTTCAAGTCCTTTTTCTACTGTATGTAAAATTTTCTGCTTAAATGTCCAGTTTGTCGACAATAAAAACAATTAAATTAATAATAGAATATGGACATCAACATGTATTGTAATATTTTACATTCCTGCATTCGCGACCCGATGAAGTAAACCTGAATTCGGTTGAGTCGGCAAGTCAACCGTCAAAGGCGAGTTTTTATGGAAAATCCTATTTTGAACAATTCAAATAGTTAAAACGGTTATCACTATATTCTAGTTTTAGATGTTTTAGTGATATTAAATTTTATCTGGCGTTACTGGAGGTAGATGTTGATTCATGCTCACGGTTGGTGCTGTTTCACTTTCGCTGATTTATTGGACCTTTTCATCACACATATTTGCCTCCAAATGCTTGTCCTCTTTTTCTTCGTCAATGTTGTCGTAGAGAGTGTCGGCTAGTTTCTTGAAGGAATTTTCCTGTACATTAAAGTGGCCACTTAACGTGATACTTTGTTTATTGTTAAGTACTTGTAGTTATGGGATTTTCTATTGGAATAGTATCTATATATTAATATAATTGATCTGAAATAATGTTTGATCGATAATTACGAAATATCGCCGTAGGCTTTCCGACAATCTGAATAAATAATGTTTCCAATATTCATGGTTCAATCCATCGAAGAATCAGTTTCATTAAGGTATCAGCAGATCAGCCGGAAACTGGGATTAGAAAACATTTGGTTGTTTGTTTTAAATTTTACGTTAAGGTATTTAGGTATACTTAATCTTGCAAAATTTAGATTCATCAATATTCACCTTTATATCTTTCTCTTCAATTTTTTCAGAATTGATTAGAACTACATCAATAGCAACCTCTTGGCAATAGATAGCCCAACCACCTAATGTGTGGTCGGTAAAGCCGTATTCTCTTCGTAAATGACTTAATGGAACATGTTGTGTAAATGTTTATTAGTATCCTTTGATCGTCATTACTTTGATGGGATTGATAGCTAACGGGCTAAATTTAGATTTATTACATAAAAATTGAGAAGCGCGGTCTAACATATTTTTATTGTAATTTACATAAGGTGGTTGAGGGGGGTAAGGCCCCTCAAATTTGTAAGTGGTTTATATGATTCGTTTAGTTTTTGCGGAAGGATGTCCTTCTTTCACAAATTATATCTCCGTAATTTAGAAACGCGTTCGTTACGATACTCTTCTTGTACAATGAAAAATGGTAGCATGATTTTGAGTGAGTTAGTAATCGTGATATAGTAATGTTTTGAGGAAGAAATTTTCGTTGTGTAATCGAGGTATGTAGATGAGATTTTTATACCTTTAGATAAACACAGATAAACACAGAATAACAGGAATAGGTAAGTACAAGTTGTATGTAAGCTGGTGTATTTATGTAATGCCATTTGAATTTCACGGTAAAATTATTATGGAATGGTTAAGTGTCTTTAAAAAACTTATTGTTCGGTTATTTTTTCTAAATTTACCTTCTACTATTTATATTATTTTTTTTACTTTTTTAACATTTTGTTGTATACTTTTAAATACTTTTATATCCCTGTTTTATTCAAAAACTATTTCTTTTAATTTCAAACATGTATAACGTCGCATCAGTGCCTACCTAAAAAGCACATCGAGCTGAGGAATACTGTATATGCAAACATCAAATGCGCATTGAATCAGCACAAGTTCATTTCGATGAGAAGGATTGTTGGGTCCATTTAAAAAAGTGTTGATCAAATCCCTGTAGACTGTAGAGCGAAAGCGATGGCATTTTCAGTGTACACCTCCTTTTTTCAAAGAGATTCTAGTCAAATTGCGACAAAAGGCAGGTAATGGCATCTATTATGCCACCAAAATTTTCGTCATTTATTTTGATGCAAAATTTGATGTACTTCTTACGAAAGGTTTAAGGCAGAGATGCCTATAGTTTTTTCAAGTTCCGGGTAAAAAAATTAAGAGCCGGATTGATCATACTCATCCTTTATTGTGGGACTCAAACGCATTGACCAGAACGTTGTCCTTTCGGATGAAATTTCATAAATTATCCCAATGTATCATAGGTTTTTAGAAAGCTTTCGTTATTGATATTGAAAAACTGAACAGTGAGTGACGGCGGCTATCGGTTGAGGAAAATCGGAAAGAAGATTTTTTCATATAAAAAATTTTATAAAACAATGAGCTCACGTAAGAAGGGGATAAAAAATGAAGCATCAGTTTTACAATGTATACCTGGAGAAGGACGAAAAATTGTTGGTACTATTTTTTTAAAACCTCCTTTTGATGTTGTCAATTTTGAAATTGAATACGATTTTTTGTGAACATCTAGAATTCTAGATGACGAAGAAACACAGAAGTGAATTTTGCAATGATAGTGACAAAGAAAAAAAAACAGACCGTCCCGAGACCGTACTACGGGAAGAAGGTCCCAGACCGGATTGTTCTCATTGGGACCACAGGTATTTTCAAGAATTCGTAATTCTATGGAAATCCTGATGCCAGCACTCCACTCAATCGTATCAGTGGAGAGAGCATTTAATCGATTGAAGCTCCTCAAAACGCCACTAACAAAAAAGTTATCATTTTAATGAAAAACTTTGTAACAAATGCTTCAGAATAGAACGTTCCTAAATCCACATACTATAAAATAAAAATATATGTAAGCCCCTTACTTGTTTTGTAATTGATTGATTTTTTTTGTGTTCATGTTGTGTGTTTCACTCTTTTTAATTCTGCTTTAAGATAAATCTGTTGCCATATAAACAAAATTCTAATGCTTCCAACAGATTGAAAAAGTATCTTTAAATATCTTTGAAAGTTTCTGTATCTTGTTATTTCTTGCATTTTGTTGCGTCTTGAAAGTTTAAGTACTTTTTCACTCATAAGAAAATTAAAAATAGCGAAGATACCAAAAGTGCCTCATTACATTCAATTATCTTTTGTATCTCTTTGAAACAAGATAGGATACAATCCAACGAAGGCATCTTTTGTTGGATGGTAATGTCTATTACGAGTTTTCCTTTGACTAATTTAGTATTTGGTAAGCTAAATATCAATTTTTGGTTTAAAGGAATACGAAGTTTTATGAATTCAAATAGTCAAAATTAATAAATTAATAATTAATAAGAAAATTTTGCTAGTCACGTCGTGACTATTAATTCAAGTAATTTTTTTACTTAAACTCATATTTCTGCATTTTCACCGAATCATCTCAAAGAGAAAAATATACATTTAATTTGTTTTTAAGTACAGCAGGGGTCCATTTATTGGAACCCTGTTTCGCAATACTTTTTTGGTTCCACTATCTGGAAAGTACCAGTATCCAAAAACCCATCAGAAAGTTAATAAGAAGGGTTCAGCAATATTGGAGGGTAAGGCGGACTACCTGCTTTCCCACTGAAAAAAATTTGCTGAACCACTTATAGGGTTTGCATGGGTATAAGTAGAAATGAGGGTTGCACAAGGAAACCTCTTTGGGACCTTAAAATTGCGCACCCCTTTTTCGGTTCCACTATCTGGAAAGTTTCAGTAAGCGAGTGTTCCAGCAAATGGACCGCTGCCGTATATAATTACGGTTCATATGTTAAATTATTATGACATCAAGATTTAGGATAAGTCTGAAATATGTTGCAGTATAAACTGATAGCATGCCAAAACATAAGTAAGTAAAAAATTATGGTTTTAGGCCTATCATTAAAGAAATTTTTAGATAGTTGAATCATAGTCACTAAAGTATTTTGAGCTAGAACTTGAAGTCTGACTAAGAAAATTCAGTTTCTCGCTTCTTTAATTTGTTGTCCATTTTTTATTAAATTTGTTTTTTTTTCTTTGTTTTTTTTTTAACCGGCAAAATATCAGAATGAAGATATAGTTGAGACTAAACAAAAACAAAGCACGTTATGTAGAGCCTATCTTATTTTTATCCAGGAATTGATGCTGCTTATAAGTAATATAAAAAAATACTTTTTTATAGTTATTAGAGTATAATCGCACAGCCAAATATTCAAAATATTTTATCTACGTACTATAAATTCAACGTTGGAACTTGACACCTTAATTGTTATGGAATTAAAACAAACAAAAGATCACAAATTCAATAAAATGATGAACCATTGCAGATAATTCGTAACTCGTATTTTTCTCAGAATTTATGTATTGTTATACTCAATGAATGTTACGTATAAATTCTTTTAGAAATATTTCAAATTTTTTAAAAACTTTTAAATAGTTTTTGAATAAATAGAGTGTTTTAACACGTATATAAACTATTTTCGTTTAAGTTTCTAAAAACATTTTTTTAAGATTTTATGAATCCTGATTTTAACAATTTAAAATCTTTAAATTTTCTTTAAAAAATAGAACAGTTAAAAACATTAAAAACATACCACACTAGGTTTGGTTATCTTTAGTTTTGATTATGTACCCGATTATGCCTCTCATCCTGGCAGTAAGTTGGTGGATAATGATGGTATGTTATTTCTTCTTTATGTGATTTCCGAATTTTTTTGGTTGTCAACGAGAGTCCTTGCACTGTGTCTTTAATTCCATCGATTAAATTGACTCCTAAAAAGTGGAAGATTCTTTGTGGAATTACATCGCCTAGATCCAACAGGTCAATTTGAATCATTAAAAAAACTCAAGGGACTAAGCAGTTCTGTGAAGAAGTTGAAGATGATGAATTCGTTATTTTCAGTATTTTTACCTTGACTGAAAAAGTAGCATTACCTTCGACCATTTTTATTATTATTAATAGTAAGTACAAACCTATAGAAACGCAAATGGAAATCTTAAATTTTAGAAATATTAAATTTAAAAAATCAATACTGGCTTAACTGGCTATTTGCTACGATTGAATATTTTTTTTCATTTCGTCAAATTTTCCTAGAGACTACACTGTGTGCGTGTCAGTTTTTTTATTTTTTTTTGTACTTTGAAAAAATCTGTACTGCATTTAATTCATTTTTTTATTTGTTACCGGAGTCCGAGCTTTCAAAATACAATAATATGTGTATTTTTTAAATTATATTTGTGCGTAGTAGCTAACGGTACAAAACCCACTCTAGATATTTTTTTTTTATTTATAAACATTTGTTTTCTTTTTATTCATGGGCATTATTATTATTTATTTGTGGGCATTATTACCTATTTGGATATTTTTTTACTGAAAGTCTAAATTCAAAATATTTCGTGAAATATTATACGAATCTGCGGTGCTATTATAAGTTTTTTTTAAAGTTCAGCACATTTGTTCAGCAAACAAATTTTGATTGCGTCAAAATATTCGTTCGTTAATAATATTAACTAAAATTTCGACTATGAAAGCTATGATAGATAAGGATAGCCCAACGCCAATAATTAAGAACGGGAATGTAAGGTCAAACAATGCTAAAGGTCTTGCTTTTTTATTATTTGCTGAAAAATCCGTCCGACATTGCCCTGTCGATGGCAAGTATTCCTTTTTGTAGTAATCGATAATGCCAGCTGCATTTGCACGTAGAAAAAATCTATATTAAATCAATCGATACAATCCTATTAATATATAAGATTATATAATTATTTTGTGTAACTTAGTAAAAGTACGCATTGAAAGCAGGAGCAATCTCGCTATTTAGAGGAAATCCCATTTGAAAAAGTAATTGGTTGTATTCTTTCAGCTCGGCTGAAAGTGTCATGCGGCAACGACCATTTGATTGAGTGTCTTGGTAAACGATGTAATTGAGTAGTGACATTACCTTAAAAGATATTGATTACATTTTAAGATTTTATCTGTTTTATATTTGTGAAAGAACTGAAATTATTACGGTAGGGTACACGCATTTTCGACGAAGGACGTTGTCTGCTGCCATGAATGCGTCTGTCGTCCAAAGTGTTGGATCTTGTCGATATTGGTCACCGATTGTTTTTTCATACCCTTCTGTAGCACTCTTTAAATTTTTGTGAAATAAAAAGGATTACTTATAATACAAAAATAATAAATATATTTGAAATTAAATACCAAAATAATTCTAGACATGAGTGCGTCTTTTTGTAGTGTTACCAATCTGCCTTGGGTTACAGCCTCTTCCAAAGTATTGACGATGGGTTCTAATTTGGGGACGGTCAATAAGGCAGTCATGACGCCGGTGTAAGCATTGATAAGGGCAACCATAGATATCAACCAAAATCCAACAAGGATTTTAAAAGACTTCGAGGATTGATAGGGGACCAAATATCCTTCTACCATTTTTAAGAAATTAAATTTGTGAGTTTTAATTCCCTATCTAAATAGAAATTAATTAATATACCTTGACTGGTTATGACTCTGAGGACGTACTCAAATTGGCGGTAAACTGCTTCACCAATAGTTTTTCGACGAGTGGTTTCATGGTCATATTTTTGTTGTATTTTGACAAATACAGTTGAAGATAATATGAAAATTGCGGTCGTACAGAAGAAGGCTATCCATAGCTATACTTATCCATTATTTTTATCAATTTAAATTAGTTTCTCTTTGGTTTAATGCACAAATAATTCTACGTACTGTTAACTGAAAAGGTCTTGTTGCAACATGGAGGCGATTTTCTTCTTCAGGCCAAGGTTGTAAAATTGAAATTGGGTCAATCCACATTGTAGCTGACAATTCCATGTGCTTAAGATTGTTCAATTCCTGATCGAACAAATATGGGACAATATCTACTTCCTTTTTATAATAAATACAAATACTTTAGCGTCAGGATTTATGTAATAAGAACTATTTAAAAGTATTTATTAAGTTATTTATTATTTAATAAGTTAAATTATAAATAACAAAGTAGTTTTTTGCATTTACCTTTTGATCAAGATAATTAATCGACGCTTGGATAAGTCCGTAGTTGGACACCTGAGTTTCATCGACTATGATGTATTTATACCTATAAAACAATTTCGTTGGAAATTTTCAAAGTGCACACTAATTAAAAGTTTAAAATGTATACTTTAAATCAAAATAATTCTGGGCATCTAGCATGTACTCGTATATCATTCCTCCAAAAGTGTAATTTCCATCTTTTTGTTTCTTGTAAGTAAAAAGTGGTGGGAACTTGTTGAAAAAACATTTTTAACCAAATGTATTTAGTGGTTGCAAAAATATGGAAAGTTAAATCCTTATGGTATATTACCTGATTTGCCAGCAGGTTTATCTCTCTTCCGTTAATTTTTTGGCGAAATTCTTCATTTCTTGTCATTTTAACTAAAGTTGAAAATAAAAAAATTAAAAAGAAGAGCAATTTAACTTTGCGACTTGTTACTTTCATTGTACCCGACTGAAACAGAGTCCGTTATGTTTAGGTAGAAGGAGAAACAGCTTTAGCGCTCTTCAATTAAATAAATTAGTAGAGACGAGAAATTTCCAATCAATCACAATAGATGTCTATTGGTTAACTGAGTTTGTCGATAGGATAATTAAGGCTGAAAGTGAAATTAATTTTAGAAATCAATTTGTAAGTTTTAATTGAATTCGATCAACATTTCAAATGAGGTACTGTAAAATAAAATAAAATAGATAAAACAAAAATAATATTTATAACACGGGTTAATTAAATTATATAATTCTTTCAGATAATAAAACACCCGATAAAATTGCATTTTTGCATTATAAATTATTTCATGTGATATACTGCCAAACCCAATGAAATATAGCTACTGTTTATCGATTTTTGTTATATAAACCTTTCTTTAAATAAAGTATACACAAAAAACGTATGATGAGACTATTGGGGACTGGTAAATGTTACCATGGTAACAAGTAAAAGCTAAAGCTACATTTTCATCAACAGATTGGGCCTTGATAATTATCAATACAGTGATTTTAATTAAATTGAAAAATTAATGATCAGTACTTCTCTGGAAAAATGACTTTACTATCTTTTACTAACGAAATAGTCACTCATAGTCATTTGAACATAATGATTGAAAAAAGCTTTAATGACCATTACTGTATTAGGTGAACATGTGTTTACATTTAGTAAACTCATTTCATTTATTTCTCAGTTCATTAAATAATTGGCCACGAAGTTGGTTCACCACCAACTGCGTACAAATTATACAAATTCTTAAATAGTAAACAATTCTAAATAAAACTTGACTTGTTTTATTTATTCGTTATCAATCATAAATATTTTTTAAGCTGCCAGAGTTTCAGCCTTTTGAGCTCAACTAAAATTGTTCATCGGCCGCCTTCGACAATAGCATCAAAGCAAGCTTGTCTTTATATTATGTTTTTAAGAAATGACACCACTTTCACAAAAAATTTCGATTTTTGTTGTATGTGTGAGCGGGATTAATACGGTTTAACCGCCCTAAAAGAATCAGTAGTCTAAATGCTTTGATCAACTCGATATTGGAGATCGATGCTGATCGTTTCTTTTACCCTTCTAGCAGCACCCTGTTTTTATGGATTTAACCATAACTTACAGTATAAATAAACTATAGTGACAATATAAAAAATACATTAATTAAAACAGTAATTATGTATGATAATACACTGTTTAACAATTTTTTTTATTTCTTTGAATTTTTATATACGAAGTCCTTTTACGCAAAATCAATTATAACGTACAGTACAACTATTCGAATAAATATTTTATTTTTATATGCTAAGTGAATGTGTAGAGTACATCTGGCCCCCGTTAGAAATCTGTACATGTCACCAGGTGGTGTATTGAATTCTGCTTCAAATGTGCATCTTTATTTGAAGTTTATTCGTTTTAAAAAGGGGAATTTACTGCTTTTTAAGTGTGCGAAAAACCGTTACCTAAGTCTCATCAAAACACTCTGCAGCCACTTGATTTGAATTTTACTAATTTTGTTAGTAAGATTGATCGTTAGTTAAAAATCGTTAGTTAAAATTGATCGTTTAGTTAAAATTGAATCGATTTGAATTTTACTAATTTTGTGTGATAATTTTGTGAAAAACCATTACTTAAGTCTCATCAAAACACTCAACCACTTGATTAAAATTTTACTAATTTTGTTAGTAAAATTGATCGTTAGTTAAAAATCGTTAGTTAAAATTGATCGTTTAGTTAGTTAGTAAAATTCAAATCGATTCACTACTTCTATTCTTAATTAAGCATCAAAGTTGAGATTACTATTTTTTCGGTCCCTTTGCTGAGGTAAACACAGGCAGGTATAGCAGTTCGAGCCTGAAAATGTCGGAAAAAAAGAAAGCTCAACTTTGGGGCCTAATTAAAAATAGAAGTAGTGAATCGATTTGAATTTTGCTAACAAAATCTGAAAGCGCATTTTATCGTTGTCCTCTGAATTGAACTATAGCCAATAAAAAGGAGGATTTCACTCCTTTTGCTGGACTTAACTAAGACCTATTTTTTCGTTAGTTAACACGCGGGGGAAACAGCAGTGTTTAATATATATGCCTCGTCCTCCTGCTCTATGGCTCTTGGTAGAACCTCAATCGTGTTCGTACCACTTATAGATTAGCTTAATGGCTTTCCATAAAAAATAGGAAACAAATTCTAGCTCAACTCCTTCTACTTTTCTTCGAGAAGCCTATAAACACGGTGGCTTATGGGAGAAAAAAAGTGTTTAATACCTCTGCCTATATATATATATATTTATTTATTTATATAATAAATATATGTATACAGTAGTGAGCGAAAATATTGACCGATTTCGTTTTAGCCCATAAGCGCCCATGTAAAATATTCCTCTGAAGAATAACAAAAAAATGCTTAAAACTTAAAGCTAGATTTTTTTTCTGATTTTTTCCATTTTTATCTTTCCCAACCAATGTTGTCACCTCTTTTCTTCCCTAAACATTGCGGAAGATCAATTACGCAATAAAGATCTATTAGTTTTATGAACTGTAGACTAAAATATATCTAAATAACAATAAAAATAAATGTGCATGTAAGTATAAGCTCGCAAACCAATTGATCAATAGATCCGATGGATATTCATTTCTGATATATATTTACGTATGCATATTTTAACAATGTATTCGAACCCAATGAGATCAAAGACAAGTAATTTATTGCAATATTCTACATGAGTAGAGATATGAATCATTTCATACAGGAGCTGCGAACTAGATGTTACAATATTTATTCGTTCGAGTTTCTATTCAAATTCCTGCTATTTTTATTATCCACAGTTATTACATGATACTCTGAACTAAATATACCCGGTTTACTGTTGTATTTATGACAATTAAGCTTTAAAGCCCAAAAATTGACAAGATAGTAGGTTTTAAACAGATAAAGGACACATTGGACTTCAAGAAAGAAAAAAATAAATAGTTAATACTACTTGATAAACTATGCATTAACAGTATATGCGTATATATTAAGAGTATTATAAAATAAGTTAGTGAAATAATAGTACTATGTTAAAATCTTACGTAGTGCTTTTTAAACCAACTTATTTTGAAGTTTATTTTTAAATCTTTTGAGTAAATTCAGACAGTCAATCATTTTGTTGGTTTTCAATTAGTAAGAATCGAGGTTCTGATTAGTTGGATCGGAAATCGGAATCAATTAAATTAATTAAAAATGAGAATTTAAATTATCAGTTTTCGTTGTTTATCATAATAAAAAATTACAATTCATATATTAAAATATAGTCACAAAAATGTTGTCTCAGTCTTGAGACTGGAAGAGAGACTTGAAGGGATGCGCCCTTCGGTCTAATATTGAAGGTCAGCGGGAAATCACACCCAATTTTACGCGGACGTCATTTGTTTCAAAATGAATTTTTCTGAAATGCAAATGCTTACGTTGATACCTAACAGATTCTGAAATAGGAGGGGTCGCGACGCTTTCATTCGCCCTTCTTTTGCTAAAATCTAAGAATTCTGAAAACCAATTATCACCTATCACGGAAATAATCAATTGATAGCTAATACGATACAGTTAACAATTATTATACTACCCATACACATTTTTTATTCGAATCGCATGAATCGGAATATTCGTGGATATTCAATTCACTTGCATTTTTAAATAAGTTTAAAAATTAGAAAAACATGCATTTTTTAATTGACCAAAAATAAAAAGAATGTTAATGAGCAAAATAGCTTGAATTATAATATTTCCATCGAGTTTCTACATAGATTCATTTAATAAGTCAAATTTTATTTAAATTTACTATCTACTATTTTGTAAAATTTGTCAGTTTCTTATGTATCGATACCTAGCAGTAGCCAGTTCAAGATATTGTGCTCAATGATCTACTGTACTTCAGTTCAAAAAAACTTTTAAATAGAATATCTTCTGTTGAACAATAAAGATATTGTAGCAAATCCGCAACGTCTTTTTTTCAATATCTTCAGTCGCCTCTAATGATCTAGTATACTTGTCAAAAGATCTAACAAATACAAGTTAAGATCTAACGTCTTGAAAATGGTTTAAGAAAGTTAAAATCTCGAGTCCATCAATAATGATATTATGTCGGGGTAAGAGATTTTTAGTCAATATGGAAAATACCTGTTGTCGAGTAGATTCACTGTCGCACTGCCACATTTTACCTATCTCGGGAGGATGAAGGTATCGCCCTCTCAAAAATTTACCTGCCAACTAGCAAACCTGTTGAGAATCTTGAGAAGCTCTACTTTTTGTGCGACACGAAAAGTTCTAAGTTTATCCACAGCAGGTAGAAATTTGAGGGGAGAAGATACTTCAACTTTCATGAACGAGGGGTACACCTTTCCTACACAGGACCCCGCTCCTTCACTCTTTCTTCGAGTTCCAAGTTTAAAACCTTTGAAAAGAAAGGTAAATTAATAATCAATCACATTTGAGTTAAAATAAAAATGAATTCCTCGTTTGGCTGTTCAGTGGTGATGTCAGCACTTAACTGTTTTGTGAGATCAACAAACGCTTGAGACGAAACAATTTTGTCATTTTCTAATTCGTGATAAAGTTTCCCAAGTTCGTCTTTCTACAGGACTAACCGACTGAAATTATGGATTCATCCATATTCAGTAGATTGTTGATGAGGATTCGAAAAAATTTCATTATGGGGAATGGAACGCCAGATGCTTTTTTGATAGCCTAAAGAAGTTCCATAGTTTCCGTACAGCGTAACACACCATTATCTGCACTAGTCACAGACAGCTGTGAATAAGGAAAGATGGTTTAATACCAGACACAAGCAATGAAGAAAATAACTTCCACTTAAAGGGTCGTCCACACGGCCGCTTTTTCCTAAGTCATCAGATGCTATATCATTAGCAAAATAGACATTTTTGGGAGGTTTTGGACTATGAGTATTGTAGTCTTACACCAAGTGGGAAGCAGGAAAAGCCCGAAACCTAAATTCCCCTAATACACTTATCCTCTAAGCAGAAAAGCAGCCGTTTCGACGACCTAAAATAATATCTTAACGGCAGCAGAGAATCACTTTTCTTGTGTAATTTTTTCAAGGTCGTAATTTTTTTTTCGTATACACATGTTCCACTCCTTCAGAAATTTTTCTGCGGATTGCCGTTTCCAGGAAATGCTTAGGATTAACCCTTAACGTATTGAATCGAAAAAAAAACTTCCGTGAAATTTATACTGATTACGAGATAAGTTGGTTGAAAGCATTTCTTTAAAATACGCCATTTCTTTTACATCCGATGCAATGAGCCCTTACGAAGGCTTGTACGGAGCAGTTAGACAAATTCAAGAAAGACATCATTGTTAAAATAAATTTATATGGAACTACCTACAAATTCAAATGTTAAATATTAAAAAATAAATGCCAAGATAAGATGACACAATTTTTTAACTATTTCGTATTTACACATTTGAAAAAAGGAGAGAAAAAGTTTATTTTCTTAATTCCACCGAGTATAGGCAAAAAAATTGTACAACAGTTAAGACTGTTGGCTTCAACAAATCCTGCAATTCTTTGATATGATTGGATTGTTGCTGAGCTACTGCTTTTTTCCTGGCTTCAATTATTTCAATTGATACCTACTTCTATTTTATTACTCCTGTTGGCTTCTGCTGTGTAATTTAAAACATCTTGCTTAGCAGACTTTCAGACATCCACGGATATTTTTTTCTTCTTCCTAATGTCTCACCAGTAAATTGACTAAATCAATACTGTTCTTCTATTGACCAGTTGAAGCAATAACAGCTACGTTTTTAGCAACCTAATAAGGAAACTACCAGCCGAAACCAACTTTCCGGACAGATGCATAATCCGGAACAGCCCAACAGATATAAAGGAACAAAAAAGTAAAAAAAACTCACCTGGAGTTTCCACCTGTTGCTCATACTCCTCATCCCAAGGCGGAATCCCCTTGTCGCGAAGTTCTTCGTATCTAATCGTGACTGGCGGATCCAGAACGGCAATGAGCTCATAGTAGCGAGTGTAGGCGAACCGAGCGTTCAACTCAGCACTGGCACACAAGCCTCCCTTCGGCGGGTACCTGGTGATCGTCTTTAAGTCCCGAGAGAGAAAGTGGCTGTGTTTGATGGGAAAGGTGACCCGCCGGCTGGCGATCTCCTTCCAGGTATTATCGAAATTCTTGTGCCAGTATTCCATCAGATCAACCACCTCATTTCCAAGCTTTTTTGACGACACAGCTTCTCCAATTCACGCAGTTGTCCGATCCTGAGATCTTTACCATACAAGGTCACGAAGATCTTCAACTCCACAATGAGGATACGGAATTACTCCGGATTGATGGTATTCACCTCACTGTTGGGAGCAAGATGCATATCGTGAGGAACAGGGGGATCCAGCTTCCCTTTTCACCGACCACCATAGCCACTGATGGCCAGAGTTCCACAGACATAGAGCGGGATGTCCTTTTAGGCACCTTGTAGGTATACACCTGCTCGTCATCTACATCGTACCAGTATAAACTACCGTGAATACCGACGAAGAAGATCAGGAGCTGACCATCAGGATAGGGTGGACCGACAAGTTCATCCGGCATGTCAGTAATTTCATCAAACTTATCGGGAGGATGGATATCAACTGCATCCTTCTTGGGACCACCCTCTGCACCATCTTCTGAACCCTAATCGTGATAACCTAACCTAACCTAAATTTTTTTTATTGTGTTATTAGTAAATGAGTATTGTACGTTTTCTGAAAAAAATTACTTTAATGTTGGAATTTGTAACTCCAAATGAACCAGTGACGAACTGTTTTCTACTTTCGGTGTAGGTTTAAACATGCATTCCGGGATAATAAAAGCAAAATTATCGTAACATTTAAATATTTAACTTTAAACTTTACTTACGGCTTGTGTAAGTTGTCTTCATGATGATGTGTGAAATAATCAAACTTGTAACCCGTTCTTTCCTTCTTTCGTTCTGTAACATGAAGCGTAAGAAATTTGTTTTTTTCTAGGAATGTGCAAATCGCTTTATTCCGGTTGACTTACCACTTTTTACTTTTTTCTGCCGGTGTAAAGGTCGTTTTCCTCTGCACGCTGCATCGCTTAACATTCGCCTTCGTCTGTGTAACAGTTTTCGGATAGTCTGAGGGTTATTTTCTGGTTTCGAACGTCCCCTTTCCCGTAAAATCACAATCTTCGATGATGTAAGAGTGTGGAGAGTTTCGTTGTGTTGCGCAAACAAGCACTCTATACCACAAATATGTTCCTTTTACTAAATCAAACTTAGGTAGTGGTCTATTCAACTGTCGAGCACAAAATCCGCCGTACCAATATAAATTAAATTGCAGTGCGTTGATTATAATTTAATACATTTTATATACTATTGTACTGGCCAGGCCAATAAGACATTAGAAAATCTTTTTTTGAATGTGTTAACTCCTTCGTTTCTAGGTAAACAAGATATCAGCAATTTTTTGGTTTTTGCATAGAAATAATCGAATTTGAATAAAAAACGAACCACAAGAGGTCAAGAACATCCACGAGTGTATATCCCTGTACGTTTCCCGACCGACAAAAGGTTAAGAAAACCCTTGAACGTATAACCCTGTTCGTTTCCCTGATTTTATATGATGTAAAAGAGTATTATTGTTGATGGAAGTTCTATGCTTAAGACCAACAATAAATGTGGGTAAATGTTTTTATGTTGATTAGGGTTGCATATAATTGAAATGAATTTATCAATATAATTATGTTTGTAATAATCTGTGTATATTTTATCAGACTGATGTGTGCATATTGTCACATACGCGATTATGGTTAAGTATGTATTCCTTGTCACTTATAACAATAGGACAAACTTGAGAATGCTTTAAGTTAAGGTCCAGTTTAAGTTACTACCCAAAAATAAATGTATTTCCCGGACTCTACGGTCCGAGTAAGTATGAATAAGACTGATTAAAGAGTTAAGACTGTAGTAGGCTACATTATATAGGAAAACGTTACCTCTCTTTTACCTTTGTAAGAGAGAGAGCACACAGCGAAATTATGAAATCATAGCGCGGGAGAACATAATAGATTCATAGAAGAAATGATGGCGGGATTCCAGGTATCCGCGGGTAACCCGGAATAAAGAAAGTTCTGTCGGTCACTCGGAATAGTCGAGGGACCGATGACACATACATGTGCAAGTTCGTAACAAAATAAATTATTACAAAAATGTAGAATTATAAGAATTGTAAGATAAAATGTAACAAGATGGGTTCTAGGGACCTCTCTCATAAAGAGTTGAAAAACACACTTAATAGTAAATTATTCTAAATCACCTACTTTCAAAAACTCTTTTGATATACGTGAAAATAGTCAATGTATCAATCTCCTGTCGTCACATTTTTCTGCAGTAAAATAAAAACGCTCGCACTAGAAAAGGCTAAGAAATTCAGTGCAGAGCAAAAAAATCTCAGAACCATATCCTAGGCAATCTTATCTCCAAGCTGGGTCACAATTTTGCAAACTCGTTCTTAATGGAATTCAGAATGAAGCTCAAGCACCACTCTTTGACATCGGTGAAATGGATCAATTTTGTAAATACTGCAAAGCTGACTTTGTCAAGAGTGAACGCCCAGCTGATAGATAATTCTTGATGTGTTGAAACAAGGAAAGAGTGATACTTCCTTCTCCTGGTTTTTGCCTTGGTACAGTCATTGCTTTTCTCACATGATTTCATCCAGATTTAGGACCTTTTAAAAATGATTTAAATTAATTTTCTTTTTTTGCTTTTTTTAATATTTAATTTAAAAAAAATAATCAATATACTTTTTCAGGAAGAAGCAAGCTGCCTTTATTTCTTTTCTCTGAACAAGGCGGAAATTCGTGCTGGCAAATTCCGCCTTGTACGAGATTAAGCGAAGGAAAAGGCTTACAGTGAGAACTTGGACGTCGGGGATATTAAAATCTTGCCATCTACTTTCATCGGTGGTGTACTAGGGTGTCCCAAAAAACATCATTATTTTTATTTTCGATTCTTCCTTTGAATTGAGAAATATTGTGACCTAAATAGAGCATGTTTGAAATATTTTGAGAAATAAAAAATATTTAGAAATACCACCGTGATTAAACTTTTTAAAAATTTTTAATTTTTCACATTTTTAATTTTTTTTATAAGCTGTTTTTTTTATTTTTTCACTTTCTCCATTTTATACCATGTTTTTAAAGTCTGACTTACATCTGGTAAAAAATGGAAAAGGTTGGATAAAGTTTAGAGGTCCCTCCAAGCAAAAAAAGTAAGTAATTTGGGATTTCTTGTATACGGGCTTATGGAGAAATTATACCTGTTACTGGATCTTGAAAATATTAGATTTTTATAAGAATTAAAATAATTTTCAGGTGAAGTATTTTTGTCTTACCACTGGGTTTCTGAGTCAGGTAGAACTTTTTAAATGAGGTTTCAAAAATACTAAAATCCAGAAAAGAGTTAATGGTACTAAATTTGTTTTCATTAAAACTGGGAGGGCTTGCTTAATCGATTAGTGAAATCCAAATTTCTTTATCACTTTCAGTTTTGGAGATAAAGCTAATTGATTTGTCCAACTTTTTACAGATATTTTGAATATTGATAAACTCTCAAAAAATGTTTCCTTAAATAAAATTACTGTATACGAAGGTTATGTTTCTCCTTAAAATCCCCTTAAAGGATAGGTTCCACTAAAGTTTGCATCATGTTTTAAAAGAGTGTTAATTGAAGGACCCATTTTTCTTCTAATGTCTCGTGAAATCTCAGCGCTCCAAGCGGATATTTACATTTTCATTATGAACAAAATGACATTAACTATCTTTGAATTGTTTCTTTTATACAAGAAACTATTTATCTATCTATTAACAATAATAATATAATACTTTTCATGCAAAAATGACATTAAAAGCTTTTCATTACCCACTAGAGGCGCTGTTTAATGGTTAAAAAGACGCGCGCGTTTTTCTGCGCCTGCGCAAAACTAAAAGTTTACCCACAGGTTCACTAGTAGGCAGGTAGAAATTCGAAGGGGGGGGGGGGATACTTAAACCTTCCGGGACGAGGGATACCCCTTTTCTACAGGAGACCCCGCTCCTTCACTCTTTCTTCTAGGTGGAGCAATCGGAGTAGATGGGTGGTTAGCAGGGGCCGATGCGGGAGCAGAAACTGGCCTTTTACAAATAGGCACTTTTGAAACAGAGATCCGCAGTGTAGCATTCTTCTTGGATCCACTGAATGTTGACGATAAGGACTTTGCATTTTTTTTCTGTGGTACAGTTGTAACTGTCGTTCCTAGTTTTGACAGGATGGCAGATAAACTCTGTACATCCAATGCCGGATTAGGGGTATCGCGGACCTTGGGCAGAGCCTGTACAGAACCCACTTTCTGGGCCCTAGGCGGCTGCCTAGTCTGCCTAAATTTTAAGCTCTACATCGAGAGCTTAAAATTTAGAATCTTCGCGAACCTTTAGAAAAAAAAAATATTTGTTACAAATTATCAGATTGTTTCATGTTGTGTTTCATTACTCACGAGTTGGGGATGATGATGAGGACAATAAGAGAAGTAACCATAATACTTCACAGCCTTGGAGAGGAACCCCAAAGATTGGGCATAAGTTACGTGAAACTTATTAGTGCAGCCCCCAATGCTGCAACTCATACAGGCTTCAATTTTAGCCTATGATGTCTTTCCTTGACTTTCACAAAAAGGCAAGAAACAAAAGATTTAAGCAAGCCTGTTTAAAGTACTCTTTTGGTGCTGAGTTGAGGATGATGGGCTCCTTGAGGGAACTATTTCCAGTGATTTACACTTATTGCCTAACCATTGACCGGAGGGGACAGTGACAGTTTAAATTCCTTTTCCCTCTTCATTAAGTCATCCTTCATATAATTAATAGGCGATCTAATAAACTAATTGGTATCAGCTCAATCAAATCCGGGTTAAAAAAATTGTGTAAATTTTTTCTTTATAATTTTTCTTGTCTTATGGCAGCTAGAGAACTCTCAAACCCAGTATTACTATGCATCTTATCGAAAGTATCAAGGCATAGTATCGAAATCTATCTTGGAACGAAAAATCCATGAAAAAAGGAATAAACCAATTAAATATTTGAATAGTTTTACAAATCCAACTTCTAGTTGCTAACCTTTGAGGGATCGATTGCCCAAGGTTTACGAATTTTCTGAGATTATATGAGACTTTCATGCCAAATTATATTTTTTGAACGCACGATTCTAGTTTTTCGTTAATTATAAGCAAAAGTTTTTTATGGTAAAGAGAGAGGGGTAAAAGGGTTTAATTGATCATATCTTAATTGAATTTTTATGGTTATTGTAGAAGCTGGTACACTTTCTTTTTCTATTTCAACAGTCTTCCAACGGACTCGACAGTCTTCCAACTCTCGGAGATTGATCAAGGATCCAAATGCTATTTTTTAAAGATTGGGTTACACTTTGGAGAATAAAAAAAATATATGTCAATAACTGGATTAAAGACATATAAATTGCTTTAACCCCAATTTTCTGTCAAATAGGAATTAGGTAAATGGTTCTAACTGCAGAAATACAATTTACTAATAATTCTTTTAATTATCAAACTACTATTTTAATAAGATTGGTTTCTTAAAGACATAGGTTTACTTTGTTTATTCTCAAAATTTAGCATACTTAAGGCTCATTTAGAAATAAACAGGAAATTTTAAATTTTGACAAATTCAGTGATCATAATTTGTTATGATAGTTAAAAATATTAAGTTATTGAGCACAAATAATTTTTGAAATGGCTTTATGATTATTAGGCATTTGAATAAAACTTGCTAAGGAAAGCTGATGAGTAAGTTTTACTGCTTGTTTCCTGATCAGTAAAAAATCAAAACAATACAAAGCAAAGCAAAGCTCGTGACCACTAAATTAATTTTGTGATATTTTCACGAAAAAAAATAAACCCGTTTTATATACCGGTAGGTAGTGAGATTTTACCAGTAAATATTGACCCTACAATAAAGAAAAATACAATTTAAGAAAACTACAATTGAGCAATATTTTAAATTTAATAATATTTCAAAAAAAAATTTAAAACGATTATTATCAAAGATTCATTGGAAACACATCATACTTAAATATATTGGATAAAAAAGCGTCTTCGTCAATGCAGGCAGGGGAGCAGTCATTGAGTATACTCATGATAAAAATAGTATATGTAGCTCAGTAGCATGTGTTTATATAAAGTAAACTCATTTTTATCTAAGTAAATAATACGCCACCTATCAACTATGTTAGACGATTTTTTAAATAATATATAATTCTAAATAAACCATGACAGTTTGTCATTTATTCATTACAAACAACAAATATCATTTATACCGTAGATGAAATTATCAAATTCGTGATAATTATTAAAAATATCATTGAAATATTACTTTCATAATAAATCATTCTTGAATTTGCGATGAATAATGGATGGAGTGCTATAATAATTCAAAATACAGCCGAATGATCTGACTTGAATCAGGCCGCACTGGGCAACGGCTATGGGTCACACTATCTAGAACAAATAATTAATTGAAAAAAACAACAATAATGTACGAACCACAAACATTTAATCTATTCTAACTTAGATCACATTTTAAAAAAAAGTAAAAATCACGTCGTAACACGATTGATCCACAATTTTCAACAGTCATAACTCCTAACGGCTAAATTTTCATACCTTTCCTAATACCCTTAAAATATTTAAAATTAATTTAGTTTTGATTTCTTTGAAAACAATCAAACAAATCAATGTGATTGTAAATTCCTTTTCTTTGAAAATTAGCTGCAAAGCTTAAGACGAAGATCACACTTGAAATAGTATGTTAAAGTGGAACAAAAAGTTTAACCAGAAATAAAACGTAATAAAACTTAATTTTCGTCATGTTTTTCTACCGAACAATTGTATTCCATTAACCTTCGATAATTAGAATGAAAAATCGAATAAATGGTATTGTAAAACTTTTTTTAAATATAATTTTGTCTCTTCAAATAATTCAAATTAAAGATATATCTTCCTCGAGCAGGAATCCAGAGAAGTGAGTCAGGGGCTCCTTCTTGCGTTGAGGTTGCTTCATCTTCAAATATACCATATGGACCTTTCATCGTATCAACTTGGTCACCCCCTTTCAGCTTAAGGGTACACTCAATTGACAAAGTGATACCTCCGAAGAGGGAAGTTGAAGTTGCTTTAATCACACGATTAACTCGGAGATAAGCAAAAACAGGAGATAGTAAAGTGGCTCCTGTTTGGAATCCACGAAAAGGGAAATAGTAAACCCCATTTACAGGTGCTCTAAACACTCCTGTTGTGATATTAATGGCCCTGCCTTCATTCAATAATTCGACTTCATATTTTATAACCCTCTTAGCCAAATGAAAAAGTGAGTTTCTCTGAACGAAGAAATGAATAGGCGATGATTTTACGCTGATGACACCTATTCGTTTTTCCAAAACTCCTAAAATTAATTGATGAATCTGTTTGCATATTTAGTTTGATAAAGAGTTAAAAATATTCAACAGCTTACCTGTTCTTTGTTTAAAATTACAATAGATTATTCGTATTTTTCCTAAAAAATAAACAGAGTAAAATCCACTAAGCGTATACCCGATATGCCTCGAATCCTGGCAGTTAGTTGGCGGATCGTGGTATATTTCTTCTTCTTCGGTTGTATTGCGAGGCCTGTGACATTTATAAAGCCACTGTGGAACCTTCGGGATCGGGAAATTGAGAGATAAATAGTGTTTAAAATATTATAGTTTGATATAATCAAGGTGTTATATGACGTAATGGTAATTTATAAAAAAGAATCGGCCCGTTTCCTCAATCAATTACCTTTTTAATCGTATTTTACTCTTTTTGGGCTGTTTATTTCATCCAAATATTTCTAGTGCAAACGTTGCCATTTTTCAAAATTAGGATTTGCGCATAATAAACATTTTCGGAACCAGTAGTACCTGTTTTTGTGACGCGTTAAAGGCCCCTAGACCTTCGGTATATACGATATCCCTCATGGAAAAATTAATAAAAAAGGTTTAGCTTTACAAAATAATTAATACTTGATTCAAACTCGATATGGCAGTAATCTAGCCGGCCTCTTGATCACATTTTGACGTTCAAAATTCGAGGAGATCTTGTTTAGTGAAATTGTTTCCAATATATTTTCCCTTTTCGAAATTTCTTGAAATAATTCTTCTGATTTTATTTTCCGTTCATTTTTTAGCACCCAGAACATAGCTTTCAATTCTTCGTGTTCGTGTTTTAGGTGAGCCATCTCATTACTTTGGAACTGAACTAAGCTCTAAACGCGATCTAGTCGGATTGAACAGCCCTCCTATTTTGAAGTAATTGTTAGTTGAATGCACAAATTTAATTAGTTCGTATTTAAAAGAAAATTTATCGTTACCTCATGTTTGGATGAAACTAAAAGCGACGAATGCTCTGTTTTCTCGATTTTTAAATGCTCTGAAGTACTACAATTTCCTTTGATCAAAGTTAATACTATCAAGATAATTACAATACAACAGAATGATCAAATCGTCATTTTTAGAAATTTTCATGAAAGATACAACCACTTTAGGTTAGTATTTTGGATTAGGTGAACAATTTTTGCCGAGTATAAAGTCCTCGGAAATAAAAAATGTGCGCGTGTCAGAATATAGTTGTACAAATTAGGAAACAGTATAAAATTAGAAAGATAGCTGATTTAGAATTTAATATATACTGCAACTACACAATTCATGAAGCCAATTATATTTCCGTGTTCGTCAAAAGATTAAAAATCAATAAAAGTTTGATTCTCAATTTGAAGAGACAAATTTAATGGTACCATATTTTTGTTTTATTTATGATGATAATTTAACAACGAAACTGTTTACCGAAATAAAAATGTATTTATCTTAATTGCTTTTAAAATAACTATAAAAAAATCGGATATTCGATGATGAACACAATTGGTTTCAAAATACCATTTATCACATAAACTAAAATTTATATCATGAAAGCTGTTTTTAAATAAGGAGAATCCAACATCAATAATTTAGAATAGGAATAAAAGGTTAAAACAAGGACTAAGCGAGAGAAGGACGCCCCCAAAACTGCGGTTCATTGTTATCTTCAAGTATTAGTGTTACAAAATCCCAAAAAGGGGGCGTTATTGTTGCACAAGGCACAGGGTGGCGGCTGTGTTTTTTATTTTAGTGTTTATGGTGATAAATATTCATTTTATTTGAGTTACTTTGTTAATTAAATAACACTTTGTTTTGATTTCAAAATACACCGATTATTTTTAGTAATTCTACTGCAGGTTTGCCATGACCAAGTGTATCATTCAAAATGTCAAAATGGGATCCGATTCAATGAAGAAAGGAACTGGGAGAACCTTTTAAAAATGTCTCTACCAAAAGACGCCACAGTGTGTCAACTTCATGTCAAGGATATCAACATAAAAAAGAGGGATATGGCTATGATTTATGATGAGCTTGTTCTCACTCCTTATAGGTACTCTACATTGAGACCAGGCTGCCTCCCGATAAACATTCCAGGAAAGCCATACTTATTCAGTCTCGTCAGTTTTCTCAGTATCTTTTCTCTTCTCATTTAGATGGTTGTTCAATAACCGTGTCAACTGTGGGGAAGCTAGGTGATGTAGAAGAAGTCATTTCCCATCTCCTTATTTACACTATAATCTGCCACAAGGAAAACACACTTTAATTATTTGGAATTAAGAAGTGGATAGTTAAGTCCCTTTTTTGCTTGTGAATATGATTATTAATCAATCAAATACGATTTTCAATAATTTTTTTACACGTGGATTCTTCCGGATCTAGAAGCTAGTAAAGAGAACAGCTATTTCTTTTACCTTCAAGAAACCGATTTATAGAAAACATTTCCAATAAAACGTAAAAAAAATCAATTTAAACCATGATAACCACCAAATGACATTAATATGTATTTTATCTATCTACCAGTAAGCTTTCTTCTTTGTGACGAGGCTGGTGATAATCCCCTCTCAAATAACCAGTTAATCACAGTATTGATCCATTCATTCAACAGGGGCGCGTCTAAACTTCGGTTTTTTTCACTGTGCCACTGTTGTTGTTGATTTCTTACAAGTCTCGCACGGCTTACGGGCCCTCGTAGTTTTGACCCTACTTCACTATATTTAGATTGATATTATTAAATTTGTTCGTCAATTTTTATTGATGAAACTAATTAGAATTGGAATAGTATATAATAATTTTTCATCTCTTTAATGTTATGAGGTCTTAAAAATAATAAATATGTCATATTTGATAATAATATGGGTGCCTTCGTTTGTATTTAAGATTTTTTTTTTATATTTACCGGAAGATGCTGAATCAATTCAAATGGCCAAATTTGAATCGATTAAAAATTCAAATTCACCAATTTTTTAAGTGAATTGATTCAGATTCAGATTCTCAATTTTTTAAAATTAAAACTGAATTAGTTCATTTTTGAATCGATTCACGTTTGAATTTGACAAACACTGCAAATACACAAGAATTAAAAAAGATGTATTGCTTCTTTTAGAGAGTACATGAAATCAGACACTTTTGTTAAACGTGAAAGGGTGTACGGCATTATATGAATATCAAAGTAGAAATTGTCAAATTAAGACATAAAGTCCACATTTATTGTTGAATCGGAATCGGAGGAAGAAGCGTCCTCGTCCGCTCTCGAGCGAGTTTCTGACAAAAAATCTACGCTTATTGTTGAATTAGGTTCGGAGGAAGAAGCTCCCGCGTCGCTTCTTTCGTGAGTACTTGAAATTCCACCGGCATCTGGAACTGGCGACGGAACGTCAACTGTAGAAAGCGACAAAGCCGAAGTCGAAGCCGAAAAGGCAGGTGATAATAATGGTTGTGTGGTTACGGACAAAGAAGGCGCTGAAGTAGGCTGGAGACATCCGTTCAGAGAGGAGGCGGTCAGTCGAGTACGTACTACTTGTGTACATGAAAGGTGAGAAGACCCAGCTGGACTTTGAACCGACAGTAGGGAACGGTATCCGCCGAATGCAAGGTGGGAAGATCCAGCTTCATTTTGGAACAGCAATGGAGTGCGAACTCTTTGGGAGAATGATTGGTAAGAAGATCCGGCTGGACTAGGGGCCAGCAACGGAGTCCGCATTCCTTGATGCAACGAATGATAAGAAAATCCGGCTGGACTAGGAGCAGTCAACGGAGTAGTCATTCCTTGAGGGAAAGAATGACGAGAAGATCCGGCTGGACTAGGTGCAGTCAACGAAGTACGCATTCCTTGAGGGAAAGAATGACGAGAAGATCCGACTGGACTAGGGGCCAGCAACGGAGTCCGCATTCCTTGAGGCATCGAATGATGAGAAGATCTGGCTGGACTAAAAGCAGTCAACGGAGTACGCATTCCTTGAAGGAAAGAATGACGAGGAGATCTGACTGGACTAGGGGCCATCAACGGAGTCCGCAATCCTTGATACAACGAATGAAGAGAAGATCCGCCTGGACTAGGGACTCTCAACGGAGTCCGCATATGTTGAGGGAAAGAATGGCGAAAAGACCCCGACGGAGTGTTGGGATATCGTGGTGAATCCGAGTAATGGCGAGATGGCGATCGTAGGGATACCATGTCATCTGAGGCAGCTGAACGTAGTGGTGTTGATGCTGGTAGATGGGTGCCGCCATGGAATTCCCCACCTTGATTTCTCGAATTCTATTGAATAAAATTAATTAAGAACGAAACTTAAAATAAAATGAAGAATTATTTGCACAACCTCAACAGGAATAGATTCATCTCCTGCTGTAGGATTGTAGGTACCATTGCCGTGCCGTTGCGCAACAAGCGCGCTCAATAGCTCAAGTTTCCGATCTTCCCTTTCTTGAGTCTTGTACATTATATACACTAGATCTTCGTTAAATCTTTCTCTTTTGTCTTCCAGTGCATAGTACATTTCCATTACTTCGCTATGACTAGTTCTCCTTCTCTGGGAAGGAGGACGGCCTAAGTAATCGTTTTCTTTGTCACGTTGCCTCTATATAAAGAAAGATGTCATTGGTTAAGTCGTATATATATATATATATATATATATATATATATATATATATATATATATATATATATTAGTTATATTTCACCATTCTGCGCGCTCCTACACGGTTGTACGCTGCACCCGCTTCCAAAAGGTTTGGCGGATTAATGGTAGGGTCGTCGCAAAACATTTCTTCGAACGCAGCAAAGTATGGCCACCTTTCTCCTCCCCTACCCAGTGTCTTAAATCTTTTTTACTTGGCAAATAAATTCTTGAACCTCTGCATACAGAGTCTTCCACTGGATTCAGTGAATCCGTGTTCGATCATTGTAGCTGAAATCTGGGATTTAAAAATTATTTATTTAAAGCTGTTTCTTATAATTTAAATCATATTCATCTAAAATTACCTCACGTCATATTGACAACATGGTAATACTTCGACCTTGAAATCTATGCTTAAATTCTCCAAAAATTTCAAGCAAAAGAGTAGTTCTTTCGATGTTGAATAGAACTCGATGTGCAGGCGGGCCAACGTCCTGAAACTGCCTATCTTCATCCAAATTATTTTCAGCATCAGAATATCGTTCTTCTGGAATTCCACTTCCATCTTCTTGGGATTCTAGTAAAGAGAATATGAAAATTAAAAAAAATAATGACCATATCATGATTACCGTTCAAATTAGACATAGACGGACTAGGGGCTGAGTTACAACCGTTATTTCTCCGCCCTCCTAGACCTCGTCCAGTTGTCGACCCTCTTAGACCAGTTGTCGATCCTCTAAGACCAGCTGTTGACCCTCTTGGACCAGTTGATAACCCTCTTCGGGCAGTTGATGGTCCTCTTCAGGCAGTTGATGGTCCTCTTCGGCCAGTTTTCGACCCCCTTTGACCAGTTGTCCGCTCTCTTAGAGCTGTTTTAGGTCCTCCCTGGACAGTTATTGGTCCTTCTTCGCCAGTAGCAGGTCCTATGTAGACAGTTGTCGATCCTCCTTGGCCATTAGCATGTATATCATGGACAGTTGTCGATCCTCCTTGGCAAGCAGCAGGTCCTCTGTGAACAGGTGTCGATCTTCCCTACACTGACACTATATTCAGTTTTTGAAATAAATGTGAGTATGGATGATATATAAAATTGAAATGAAATGAAACTGAACAATTTTTATAAATAAAATGTATTGTAATTACCATGAATAGATGATGGTGATGCTCCTTCTTGGGGAGATGTTGATGTACTTGAACAGTGGCAGTTGTCGATCCTCCTTGGCCAGTAGAAGGTACTACATTGACAGTAGCCGATCCTCCTTGGCTTGACGTTGATGCTACTTGGCCAGCAGCAGGTGCTCTGTGGACAGGTGCCAATCTTCTTTCTGGCACAACTGCATTCCGTTGGTCTAATAAGGTGTGCATGGAGGATCTAAAGCAGAAAAGTAAAATTTCAATTTTGAAATTGTACTGAATGCAATGTATTGTAATTACCTTGAGTAGATGAGTTCGCTGATAGTGAGTGTAGTGATAAACTGAATACTTCATGTAGGAGATCTCTCCGATATGGGTGATCTGAAACAAGATCATGATTAATATCAAACACACTTTAGTATACGACACATGAACAATACTCACAATTCATAAATCTTGCGTAGTCAGTCGTGGAAATATCATAATCTTTCACCGTATTCCAATATAGTACATGGCGAAGGAAATATGTATACGAGTTGTTACGCCGCCGACGAAAACTTTGGAGTGCTAAATTGTCTCTTAAGTTTTCAATATCCATTTCGACAGTTAAGCAAAAATAAAGCACATACGAAGGAGACGGTTTAAGAGAAAGCAAGAAAACATCAAAGATGGTATAACACACGTGACGGTTCTAGAGAAAGCATGGCTCCTTGGAAACATCAAAGATGGTAAATCCGTCGTTGCAATGGTTACCCCCTTGAATTTACTTCGAAAAGCGGTGTGCACGTACAAGTAAAAAAAAAGCTGCTAGCAGTCGAATTTTAATAGAAAAACGGTTCTGTTGCTATGGCAACACGTGTTAAAGGATAGCAGAAAACAAAACAAAAGATAAGTGGAAGTTTAGACGCGCCCCAGAATTGCCGCCTACCTCGCTGAAAGGATAGTTATTAGAGAAACTTGCCTAAAAATTTGGATAAATATAAATTTAAATTCTAAATGGTAAACAAGCAGTTATGATGAAATTAGTTCGTCTTTCAACGAAGACAATGACGATTTAAGCTTTTCATGACTGCCACATATACAAGAGCTTGAAGAATCAGTTTTTGAAAAATATTCAAAGCATCTTACTGGCTGGGAGTGGAATTATTTAGGAAATGAGCTTTTCTGATTGAAATTTGGGCTCGATTCAACTGGATCGCCAATCATAAAAAAGTCAATTAGAATTCCATAAAAAGAGGACAAGTTGCAAAAGGATTACTTCTTTAATGGCCATCTGTTAGAGAATCACACGTAACCAGCCACTTTCAAAAAAGTGCTGGAGTTAACTGAATACATCAAAATCTTCACCGAGATTGCACTCAATACTACCAGTCAAACGAATCTGATAATAAAAATGTGATAAGAAAAGAGGAAGTTAAAGTATGACTCACAAGCTATGTTTGGACGGACCAAAAAATGCACCATCATCATAACTGAATTACTAAAAAGGTTCTTTGCCTTGGAAATCGATGCTCGCGCTGCACAGAATTCTTCATCAGTTTGATAGAAAAGAGGAAAACAGAGGCGATGAAAGAAGCTGCCAAGCAGTCAGCGAGAAAATGGAGATACCAGTTGGCTTGTAAAAACTTATACAATTAGTAAAGAGATACAGTTATTGAAGTGTGTCGGAAGCGGTCAAGTAACTATATCTACAAAGGTGAAAGCTTAATGAAAAATTATTCATTTTTCTTGACATTCCTACATTTTATAAAATACTTTGAATTTATTGGCTTTGATAAGCGTTAAAAATGAGTGTTCTTGTTTTAGTGATCGTCAACAAATCAGAGAAGAATTTACGGAGGTAAAACTTATTATCGTAAATAATGTACATAGGGATTTTAACTAATTAATTTTTTTGTACACCATATTCAAAAAAGGCGAGCAAATCACTAAAAGTGGTTCTTGGAGAATCCTTTGGGAAAGGAAGCGTCTTCCGGAAGAAAATATTGGTCTTTCTACCTCTGCGGTAATTATATTTTCATATTCCATAATTATATTCATATATTATTGTACGATTTTTATATTACTATTTACATTTTATACTGCATTTTTGCAACTTTGAAAATTGAGCAACAAAACTAAAAATTACAGGTAGAAAAATTAAAAATTAATTAAATTTTGTCAAGCTTTAAATCCAAATTATCGATTTCCAAGCCGCACGCATATCAGCTTCACGTTAGTGCCAGCCATGTATAAAGAGATTCATAAGAAAGTATAGACTGTGATTGAAGATGCGACGGATGTTGTTATCACGACGGATGGCTGGACTTCCAGCAAGATAGAAAACTACGAAGCCCTCACGGGGCATTACATTTAATCCGACTTTATAATGACGTCTGTTACTCTCGGTAATTAAAATTTGTACAGTACACCGTCAATTATAAAAATTAAAAAAATGATTAAAGCTATTCAAGGTGTTGGTAAATGGGAAGATCAAACAGCTATAGGACACGAAGATGTGATTAATGGCATTCTTTATCAATTTTCGGACATTCTCAAGTAATATATCCAATTAAGAAAAGAGAGATTTCTAAGTATTAATATATTAATGTACGATAAATAATAATTTAAAAAAAGATTCGGGCGATGATTACGGACAATGCGGAGGTCATGAAATCTACTGCAGCTAACATTAAACTGGCCTGGCACGGTTGCATTCCACATACTTTAAACCTTATTGTTAAAGACGGACTCAAATTTGAAACGTGCACGTTTCTTCTTTCCAGTGTCCGAGCAATAACCTCTCACTTCAGAAGAAGTTCTAAAGCCAGTTGTCAGCTCGAAAAAGAGCAAGAACGTCTCAACCCTCCGAAGCACAGGTTACATAATCAAAACGACGAAATTCAATATCAAACTCTATTTTTAAATATATAAAAAAGACTAATAAGGGACGTGGAAACACGATGGTCATCAACAGTGGCAATGATTGAGCGATTTTCAGAGCATCAAGAGGCTATTCAAGCTGTTTGCTCTAAACTGAAAATCACTCTTCATCTTCCAACCGTCACAAAAACAGACGAGCTTGTTCAATTGGTCCGGCTTCTTCAACCATTCAGAGAAAGTAACTACGGTCATGTCTGGTGAAAAATATGTTACTGCCTCTTTGGTAATTTCGTTCTTTACATTACTTCGGCACTACAGAAAGTAGTTTCTAAGTTACTCCCGGATTTTGGAAAATCATATCCAATCGCTTTTTCTGTCGGATCTGTTTTTAAAGATTAAATGTTAAAGCGATTCGAAAAATTTCCGAAAAAGAGAGAATTGCTTGTCGCCACCCTTCTAGACCCACGATTCAAATTTAATGGAATTCCATCCGTAATGAGAGCCGATGCCAAAAAGTACATTTTTGAAGAGGCTTCGAAGATATCTCGGGAAACTGAAATAACAGAAGGTAGTAAAAAACGGTTTTAATTCTATTAGCCAGAAATGCTGAATCTTTTTTTTTAATTTAAAATAATAGAGGAAGAAAGTCTTCAGGAAGAAGAGCACGTAGTTTCCTCCTCAATATTCTATCAACTTGACAAGGAGGCCACTCTCGCTCAACAAGCGGGAAAAAACCGTACTAAACGGAAATAGAGCTGTACTACCTGGAAGAGATAATAGACCGGAATAGAGATCCGCTGGCCTGGTGGAGAAAAAAGGAGGAAAAATATCCCATTCTTGCGAAGCTGGCTAGACGTTTTTTATGGCTAATAATGAATTCCGTTCCTTGTGAACGAATGTTTTCAAAAACGGGACAGATTATAACGGATCGTAAAAATTGTCTAACCTCTTCCAAGGCAGGAATGATTGCATTTATTGCGTCTAATTTAGAGTTTATTTCTACTGCTAAAAAAATGAAAATGATGATAAATAAATAATTTAGCTCAATTTTTTCAAGAAATAAATTAATCTCTTTATTTGTTCCATATAATGTTTGTGAAAAAAATTAAAAGAGGGTTTGTCAAAAACAATAGCAGATTATAAGATTTTGCAATTATGTAATTTCACGAATTTGCTATATAAGGGGGTGTAATTTGATAAAAGAAATCATTTCTGCTGAACCTTCTGGTAAGATCTGAACGTTTGTTTGTGGATTTTTTTTTCTTTGCAATGGGCACAAATTGGGTAGATGGATCTTTAGAGAAATAGGATTTAAATTTGAACTTCTAAATGATGATGTACTATCCGATAAATTGCCAAGCTTTGTAAAACTTATATCGGTTCAACCTTGGGTATTATACAATGACCCTCGATTAGAGATTTTCGTACGCTATCTAAACAGTGTTCAAGCCAAATTTCCATCTGCTGCTGCTGGTAATCCCTTAAGCTACTTACGGAATTTGCATTAGACTTTCCAAGAATTCAATTTTCTTTTCAAGAGTCTGATGAACGCATGAGAGAGAGTGGTGAAACTGGAGAGGGGGACGTTATGGAGATAGATGACAAATTCGTGGAATGGCTAAACGTTTTCCTTGTTTTCTTGACAACGACCCTTTTCAATTGTATCGCAATTATCCATGGTTCTATGAATACCTAATGAGCCTTTCTGCAACTATAGTCCCAGAAGGTAAGCATTTTCCAATATTTTAAATCATTTTCACGAATATAAAAATTTGTTCTTTTTTTATAGAAGAGGCATGGCGTCAACATCGTCTGCAGATTTAAGGAAATCCACACACTTATTACAGACGTGTGACTTATATGTTACGGAAATATTAGAAATAAACAATGGCTGACCTGAAATACGCGCTCTGTCTTTTCACTATTTTTCTTATTTAAAAAAAAAGATTTGTGGAATGAAAAAAAATATTCAGCTCGATTATATATTTAATTTTATTTAACAATCACTCTTCAATAACAGATAATAAGATTTGGCAATCGTGTAATTCCACGAAAATTACTATAAAAGGGGGGGGGGCGTCTTTTGATAGATCACATCAATTACGGTGAACTTATTTTGGACTTTGGGTAAGATCTGACCATTCGTCCATTCCTGTATTTTTCTTGACTTTTTACTTTGAAATGTACTCAAATTCACCTGAATGGATAAGGAGGGAAATAGAAAAGAGTTAGATGTTCTCTTTGATGAGGTTTTATCGAGTAAAATGGCAGATTTTATCTATCTCATATCATTTAAGCCTTGGATTTTGCATAAAGATGGTAGATTGGAATTTGTTTTGCGCTATTTAATCGATGTCCGCATGCCAAATTTCCATCTGCAGGTAACATTCCTAGCTATTTAATCTATATTCATTACGATTTCCAAGAAATTTAAGAGCCTTTTTAAAAAGAAGAGTCTGATGAATGTGTGAGAATGAAAGAGAAAGATGAAATCGGAGGGGGGGGGGACTTCATGGAGATAGACGACAACTTTGTAGAATGGCTTAACGTTTTCTTTGTTCATGTTGATCACGACCCATCTTACACTGTTAATCTAGATTTCATAAAATGAGGGTTCAAATCCCCCGATTTGTAATACCATGGCTCAAAAAGAGCAGAATGATTCTTAAAATGAAACGCTTTTCAATAAAAAAAAGTTTAATCCGTCGATATTTAAAATAAGTTACTGTTTTAGCGATTTAAAGACTCCGATGTTGGTAAGAAGGGGTGGAAAAGTGGGTTTCCCCTTGTGAGGATTTACTTTGACCCGGGTCAATGGTACATCTCCCCCTATATTTCATCGAAATAATTCCCATAGGGTCACAAAGAAGAGAAGAAGAATACCCTGAATCCCTGATGAATAGTCCTAGCGACCTTGGCGAACATTCCATCGTACATGAGTACATCGGGCATCTTTCAGTCTTTCAGAGTTTGAACATTGAATTCAGTCAGTGCTCAACTCTAGTGGCGATACAACTGTTTACATTGAACTCTGTTTTTAGATCCTGCTTTTCAGAAATCAACTATATATTTTAAAATGGTAATATAAAATACTAATAAAGTAAACATTCTTTATATTATCAATTCGTTTTAATTAAAAACTTTTAAATTTATTTTAGGAACCGGCCTACTAGATCTCTGAACTACAAGTCGCCAAAAAATCCGTCTCAATTTCATTTTTACTTGTATTATTTTCATGATTTTAATTTTTATTGATGTATAATATTTGTTGTGATTCAGTGATTGTATCATTTTACATTTAAAATTTACTGATTATGTTTAAGCTGATGTTATATTGTATATGCTGAGCTTTGGAGAAAATAAAATTTGGCTTTTTACACTCTAATGTATTTTTTTTAACTGCGTACTAAGTACAATAAATTGAAATACTATGAAATATAATAAATGTAGGTTTTATCCTCCCCCCTCCCCTCTTTTATAGAAACTGATTTTGACCCTCGGTTTTCGAGGGTTATAAACCTACTTTCCAATCTACCCGTTTTTCGAGGGTTTTTACCCTCGGTTAGAGAAAGTAAAGCCTAACAGTGTACATTTATGGAAATCATCCCGTTTTCAATGACTACTTGAAGAGTATTGGTGGATTAATTCTTCCAAAAGGTAATCATTTTTATGTATTATTTTACAGTGTGTAAGAAATATAATTTAAAAACATATTTATTTCCTAGACGAGGCCTACTTGCTACATCTACAGCAGAATATAGGGAACCCACATAGTCACTATCAACGTTTGTTCTATATGCTACGCAAATACTAGAAATAAATGAATGACTCAATATATGAGATATGTACTGTGTCCGTTTACTATATTACATTTGTTTTAAAAAGATGATACGTTAAAAAGAAACTCATCACTTTAGTGGGAATAGAACACTTTACTCACACCAATACATTCACTACTAGTCCAAAGCTTTTACTAACTGAGCTATTTGAGACAGAAGGCCAATGTTTACAATTTATATTTATCTTTGTCTCCTTGTTCTCGACTACTCGAGTTTACTCGAGTAAAGTCGGGTAAAATCGGTTTTTACCCGAGTTGCCGAACCGACGAGTATACTCGACAGCACTAGATAAAATTGTGATCAACAACAAGTACAACGTTGCCGCGCAGACGTTGCCATTTTGTGATATTCAAATTCTTCGCCTACTAAACTTTTTTTTGAGCCAGTAGTACATGTGATTTATTATGAACCCAAAACCTTATACATATTTCGTAGGGATAAAACGTAATAAAATAAGCAATAAAAAAGCCTTAGGGTGTATCCGATTGATGAAGTGATTTCTTTCAAGACAGAAGTTGAAGTTCCTTTAATCAAAAGATAAACACAAAGATAAGCAAAAACAGGAGAATGGAAATTTCATTTTCTACACTTTTTCCAGTGGATTTTGAGCAGAAATTATATTCAATTATCCTTTGTTAAATGTACGATTTTACAATGAGCAATTTGCAATGATTGTTTTTATATTTGTGTTTGCTTTCATTCAACCATGAGGTAAAGAAATAATTTATTTTAAATGCTTGCTTGTTACAAATAATTAAATAAACTTAATGCCTAAATAATTTCCTTATTAAACTGTACACTGTAACTTAATCAAATTTTAATTATTGATATTTTTAAAAAATCCGGATTTCTACATTATTTATTTATGTTGTATATTTTAGATACACAAAAATTCTATTTTTTCATATTTTCTGTTAATCATATGTATTTTAGTTGTAATAATATCCTTTAACATTTCCATCAAAGAAATGTTGAAAAAACCGTGACATGTTTAAAATTCTACTCAATAAGTTGTAAATATAATACTTTAGTTTTGGTTCTCTTCTTGAACCGCATGCTCTTTGTTCAACGCCGAATGATTGTCTACGGGAGGTTTTTGTTGGTTCAATTCCGCCGACATAACCGGCATTAATGATGATGAAGGAACAAAATTATTGCTTGGCTGATTACTTGGATTATTTAAAGTAGAATTTGGAAGATACTGAGGCTGCAATTGGAGTGGATAAGAAGACTGCATAATAGGCTATTGATGTTGCATCATTCCAGTTGGCGGTGGAGGAACGACGTACATTGGTTGACCATTAACCATTATCATCTGAGGCTGCTGCATATTAACCGCATGCTGGAAGTCTTTATTTTGTCCACCACAGCAAGTTGGAATTGAAATTAGGCTGACAAGTACAATGTTGTTAATGAAGGATAGGGCACTGAATCCCATTAAAGTCCATTCAATAGAAAGCCAGTCATTACCTATTAAAAATATATTAGTATTGTCGATAAAAAATTCAGGCGTATTCATATAATCTTAAAACTTACAATTATAATAATAATAACCGTAGCAGCCATGGGGTGATACTCCACCAAGGATGGTCATAGTGACAGCCACAATGGAACTTGCCAAAGAAATGGCGGAAAGTACTGTAGTAGCAATTAACCTGCATTTTTATACGATTCAATGCACATTTTAAAAATCAATAAAATCACTGTAAAAAAAACTTTTAATGAATTTTACATTCCGCGTGTAGGTTTCTTTGACGCCCCAATGCCCAATCCACCGGAGGTTATGTAAAACATCCCAGCCCAAATTCCTGTCCCAACATAGTCATATTCTTTGCTATACATCTTGTTCGCAAACAGTATTATTGCTGCAATCTAAAAATATTGAAACAAGTGTCATTAGTAATAACGTCAAAGAATGCCAATAACACATGAACTTCTTAACTTATTAAAATTGGAAAAAATTATAAAAATCCAGACTTACTTGAAGACCAATTGAAATGATTCCAAGAGCGATATTAAAGGCGGAGAAAACTTGGATTGGTATCCTCGATTTCAAGGGTGTTGGCTTATAAGTAGCTTCCATTCCCTATATATTTTTTATTTACGTGTAATTGATCAATAGCAATATATTTAATTTAAATATTAAGTGCGAAGACTTTTTTTTAGATAATCTTTACTCTATAGAATGGTAATCTTAACTGTTCAATGTTTGAGCCATAAATGAGAGACGAGATGTACAAATTCCTATCACAGAGAGACTATCACCGTCTTAACCTTGGCATAGCCGTACGGAGGCGTAATTTATTTTTTATATTTTGTTTTTTATAGAGGCAATAATAGGATCCGTGAAATGACTAGACTTTAGTTCAAAGTCTCTATTAAACTTATGATAACAAAAATTGACAGGAAATTATTTATGACTAGCGGTTATAGAAATAAACATGATTCATCTGATGATGCTTTTTCTTTTTTTTAAATGATTGATTTATATAAAAGCGTGGATGAGTAATTTATAAAGATTTTAAGATCGCCGTAAAACGTAAGAATCGCGATTTTTTTATGATGAGTTTTTTTAAACATAGCAATGATTTGATATCACAATCAATATCAAATCATGCCCTCGTTTGCTAACGATATTTTGAACTAAAAATGTGATTCACTGCAATTAAAACAATGGTATGATAATTCACTGATATGTGATTTCTATAAGGTAAAAATCATTGACAAAAATGTCGACGGCAAAGCTGTCTATCAATTCATAGTTAAGATTTCTCTCTAGAGATTTCATATTCATTTTCCGCAGCTCTTATTGCTTCCTGAGTACAATTTTAAATTTTCTAAATAAATTCCTCACAAGTGATCTATTAGGCTCTATGGTATAAAAAGAGGGGTACGCAGATAAAACAGGTGGCGAATCATTCCTTACACATTCCACATTTGTAGTCAAAAAATAAATTTATTCATTTCCTCGTAGTTGTTTAAATTATGTTATTTTAACAAACGCACACAGTGATGCTTTATTTAAAATAGCGTAGAAAACCCTTATACCAACCTGTTTTTTTTAGTTTTAAAGTTTTAGAATTCAAACAAGTTGGATCGTTGAAAATAACGATATACTTAATTAGCGTTAAAATGGATGAACTAACCCTATAAAAAATTTAACAAGATGATTCCAGGTCCCACACCGCTCGCACTTTCTGAGTACACCTCTAAAAAAATTATGTGAAAGGTCTAGTTTTATCAAAATAAAAAGTAAAGTTGTATCAATTTAAAAAGTAGTTTTATTCAATGCTTGACAGCTTGAGTGGCCAAAAAATATCTCCATAAAAGTGTATCTTCTCTTGAAGAATATCAACAACACTGCCATTCAACACGATGGATACAGTCTAAATTATAAGTATGATGAAAAATATGTAGTTTTAAAATTAAATTATTTTTTTACAAATTTAAAAAATAAATAAACTCATTTTCGGAATAGGTACAAATTTTTAAAAAATCTGAAAATTATAAATAGAAAATTGGTTGAGTTTTTCACATCGATTTCATTTTATGTGTACAGCACATAAAATCGGTTCATTGCAGATAAAATTCCGTATGATTGTTATCTGCAATACTAGATGTTTGAGTCATAATATTGAGGCTACCGGATGTATGCAAGCTTAAAATTTTACATCCACTATCAGTAGGACAGTAGCCATAGTAATGGCATTTATGAATGTCACGCCCATACTTGTTATCAAGATAAATATATCTAGTAGCGTTTATTTTTCAACGTATACGATTGTTTTTAACTAGAAAATTAAATAATTTTTAAATACGAAGAATCATTTAGAATAATTTTTTTTAAATTAGAAACATCAGAAAATTATGTAGCTGAAGGGGGAAATTATGTAATTTTTTTAGCATTTCTTTTAAATTTTTGTGTTACATTAATTCCATTTTAGTTCATTGACTTTAGATAATTATTCAATCCGCAATATTTCTTAGAATAGGAAAATTATTTGAGTTATTTTAAAGTTAACCATTTTGTATTTAATTTTTCATGTTTACATCTGTTATTTCCTTATATCCTATATATTCTTTATTAATTTGTAGACTAAAAGTTTCCTTTAGGTATTTATAATAAATGTTTATAATTGATTGTACATTATTTTAATTGTACGTGGTTTTTCGTATTCCTATTTCTCTAAAATACATATTAACTATTAAATATATATATATATATATATATATATATATATAAGCCCAACATTTAATCCAATTTATTATTTTTTTCTTTAAAGGTATTTTAAAGATAGAAAGTTCAAAATATAGCTGAGTAACGCGTGAGCTGATTGACTTTGCATCTTTATGGTTTACAACCTCAAATTTCAATTTCAATCTCTTTTTAATGAATAAAATAAAACAATCCCCATCACTTTTACGCTTCATTTTCATCGCTTCATATATTTGGAATATTACACTTATTTGTTTAAAGATAACTCTTTTCCTGAACCGTTTTTTAAGGATCATCAGCTGGTAGGTAGCAGTGGATGCTGGTATTTCTAGATTGTCTCCAGTTTTACAAGTTGAAATTTAAAGGAGAATGCTTTGTTAAAAAAAATATCCAGTAAAAAAATTATTCGATAATAATCCAGCCAATATCTATCAATAATTTCAATAATTATAGTAATCAAATGCACGCATATAAACGTGGCCATAGCTCACTTCTTCTGAATAAAGACAAGTTTCATCGGTACAACTAAAGCATTCGTGATTTGGCTAAACTATGAAAGGTGACAACGCTTTTTCGTTACTTTACTTTAATAAAATAAATGAATACTCTTTGATATTATATTGACAAATTTAGGGTTCTATGTTGGAGGTACCCAATTTATCCCTGAGGGTTTTGCTTTAGCAAATAACCGACAGGTAACTAATAAATATAAATACCCTAAGGGGCCTGGCTGGGACTCTGAGGCGTTTAAAGCTAAAAAAATATTACTGCTGGGGAGTGCTTTTTCTCTGAAAATAATCAATAAAATTGCTTCATATTACACCAAAATGATGATAAAATTAAGTTACATCCGGTGACGGCGTCCAAAATTTAATTTTATTTAGCAAAAAATTTGCATATTAGTTAAGAATGGCGCCCAAAGGTGGCGTTCTCGATTTACATGTGACAAGTGATAGAATTACTAATTGATTTTTCCTAAATGATAAAATAAAGTCAACATGTTGGTTTTAACTGGGCAATGGAACTATGAAAAATTGATCAATGAATGTTATGTATTCAATTGAAATCACAATTAAAATAGTGCTGTGGGACTCGAGATCGCTCCCACGATTAGCGTGTTTTTTTTTTCGTAGAGCGACGTCTACAGTCTAGTGGATTAAGACGTCCAGTACGTTACCAGATAGCACTGGTTCAAACCTCTTGACATGGATCGCGTAGATCTTTTTTTATAAATTTTCATAAGATTTTTTAAATCTATATTTTAATTGAATTTGCCTACTGATGATCTAATGGCGAATAACAAGATGCAAAATGCGTATTTGATTTTGTCCATCTATTTTGTGACGTATTTTCGTGCACGCATTACAAAAAAAATGTTTAAAATTCTGAAAATGTTTACTTAAACAAATTTAATGATGATGTTTTGCACAACACACATAAAAAAAGACTATTTTCTTGCTCTTTATTGAAATAGTCGAAATTGTCTATCCCAGCAAGCGACGGAGTTTGCCGGGGACACCTTCATTCACTACTTAAGCCTATATACTGCTCATAGTGCTCGTAGTGACATAATCATGATGATCTTGTTAAGTGACACAGATTTGATGCATTACTTTATTATTATTTATAATTCGTAATAAAGAATATGATCCTTTGCGGTAGTTATGTAAAAACGGTGGTAGACCTATTAATAGGGCGACTGATTAATTAAAGAATATATAGTTTAAAATAAAGGTCATGAAATTGATAATATACTCTAAGTAATGCATACGCAATTAATAATTATAAAAAATTGCTGTAGAGCATTATGATCTATGATCAAGACTTATTATTTTTTTAAAGATTATGTATGTTGTAAAAGTAATTAATCTTAACCAAATGCCCGAAGGCTGATAATTCATGATCTTGTTTTTTAAATACAAATTCAAGCCAAATAAAGATATTTCGCAAAAAGCCCGCGTTGTCAGATTTACTAAAAATACAAGTGTGTTTAATACATTTTCTAGCTTTATTCCTATTTATACTACTAGACAACTAGTGCATTGTATTTGTAATACTCGATGCCGTTTATTGCACCACGAAATATATCGATTCCTTTTCATCAAACGATGAAAAAAGGAATAAAAAATACAATTATTGCTTATTTAAATACATTTAAAATTTTATACAATTATTACTTGTTTCCAATTAGAGTGTACATTTTACAAACTTAATTGTTAAAAAAATGTAAAAAAATTAGCGAAGCAGAACATTCTTGTGATTATTTTATTACATTTTACGTTACATAGACAACACTTTAAATAATAATTCAAATTTTGTTTTCTTGTTAAACCAGTGGCTGTATGTTTAATGCCGCATTATCAACTACGGGAAAACTCGTTCAATTCCGCAAGGATCATCGCAACAAAAGTAAAAACGTAATATTCCTCACCAACAAATATAATCATCCTAGATAAATGAATAAATTAAAATTGAATTGCAAAATAACAGGAAATTGGGTATAGCTTAGATAAGATACCAACGAAAAGATTTAGCACTTACTTGAAGACCAATTGAAATTAATCCAAGAGCAATATTGAAGGAAGAGAAAACTAGGATTGGTAATCTCAATTTCAAGGGTTTTGGCTTATTAATTATTCCCATGTCCCCTAAATTTAACATAATTTGTTTTTCAGAAAGGCTATTACTTTAAAAACTTTAAAAACTGAATAAAAAGCGTCGTCTACTTACGAATGGAAATGGTAACCGTTAGATTGTTATCTAGGGTGATAGAGGCCTAAGTTAATGAGTCCAACCAGACGTATGTAATTAACTACCTTTTGAACCTATACCAGTAGGTATAAAGTTGTGAATGGAGGACGGCCGGACGACATGCTTAAATCCTGCATTAATAATTTTCTTTTTTTCTACCAGACCTTTGGAAATATGCAATAAAACAAAATTGATAACTTGATTAGTTAAAGAGGCAAACACAATATTGATAGTGATAAACTATCAATTCGGTTCATTCATCAGTTCGGAAAATATTTGGTGTACCTGATTACATTTTTCAAGCTTAATGGGCATTTAAAATAGAAAATAAGTTTTTTAGTTAAGCACACCGTTGGATTCGCGGCATTGTGGCGAGTCGAATGGTATATTTGTTTAATTTTTTAAAAAATTTCTAGCGGGAGTAATCCCGCGTCAAAGTTTTACGCGCGAAAAAACGCACGTCACGTGACATTTGAAGGGTCCTGACGTCACAGTTGTGCCCGTCGGAAAAAATAACACGGCGTAGTATAGGACTTACGGCTTCAACTCGTTCTACCGCTTCGTAGGAATTTTTCCGACGGATTTGACACCCACTATCAGAAGCAGAATTTTACGCTGATTCTGAATATGCTATGTAATAATATATTAAAATATTTTTTACACTTATAAATATTGAAAAAGACAATTTTCTTTGTTTTTCCCCGTCGCGCCATTCCCTTCAAACACTTTTATCCCCGCAGGCAATGCCCAGTAATAAGCTAGCGAGAAATACGGGTTTTGATGGAAACATTTCGGTTTTATTAAATAACTCTCTATAAATACATTTTCCTATAATTTTAAGAAATGAACTTCGAAATACTCAAGTATTGTAATGATTTATGATAGAAATATCAACTCCAGCTTGCTTCCTTAATTTTATAAAACGAAGTTCATTTTTCTAAATTTACCCACCACCTTGCGAAAAAGCAGTTTTTGATCGTTTTGATGCTTTTAATTTTTTTTTATGCAATTTTTATAACAGATTCAGAATGAGCGTGAAATTCTGATTCTGATAGAGGGTGTCAAATCGCCCATCTATCATATTTTATTTATGGTAACTCATCGACAGTGTAATACAAAATAGTGATACAAAATGTGTTTACACTAAAATAAAAATTAAAACCATTAAAAGAACCTAGTACCTAGTTTCACTGGTAGTAATTATGTAAATCAGAAAATATTAAACAGCAGAGCTCAGGAAGGACGACGACGATTCTGACGAGGAAGTGCAGATAACATACGATTCCCGGTCCGTTTCAACTGACGAAAATCAGATGGCATTACCGAAGAGAACCGAAAATAAACTACTCCCATCCCTAGAAGTCAACCCTTCCATCCGTCGCACAAGGAAAAAATCAAAACTATATCCCTCGACGGCCAAGAGGAATAAGAACACTGAACCCGCACCCAACATAAAGCGAGAGTCGACCACACCTGCCTCTCTTTCACACGTCGAAGGACAGACCGCTTCATTCAATAGTAAGCTTCCAAAAAAAACCTAGCCATTGAAGCAGCCTTCGTTAAAAAAGAACAAGCGGTCCAACTCGTTGAAGACAAACTCAGAGCGGTAGCACTTCCACCCAAATAAGCTGATAAACTAGCCTTAGCACCCCACAACCAATATGTGGACCAACTTCAACGAGCTTTAGGATCCACAAATTTTGAAAGAGACATTTTACGAAACTTCGTCAAGAAGGTTTCATCCTCTGGAAAAATCAGCAATTAGCCTACCTGGAAGTTTCTCACAGAGCCTTCAACGAAGCGGCCAACTCTCCCCACGATTTAGGCCTACAGCTACATCTCAGCGAACAACAGCGCCTTGATCTAGAGCGGACGAACGATTCTCAAAAGACCACCTTCGAAACACAGTTTCGTCATAAATGGGAACAAGCCGAGGAAGCAGGAATAAAACAAATCGATCAGCTAAATCGAACTATCTCTGACCAAGCCAGCTACATAGCCAATCAGAAGATCGACATTGACAAACTAGAAGCTCAATCCAGCACCCTATTTTCTGATTTGGGAAAACCTCTGACCCACCAGAAAACTGAGAAGCACCTAAAACATAAAAAGACGATATCACACGCCTCCAATCCATCCTAGACGAAAACGAAACGTCCCTTATCTCCTACCAGGAAAGTTTGGTGAAATCTAAAGAAGAGACCGTGAAAGCGAGCATAGCCATTGTTAAGTGGGGAGCCGAGTTTGAACGGGTCACAGCTGAGAACAAAGATCTGACAAACCAACTGGCGAGTAAAGCCGAAGGCTGAGAATCCCACCATTCTCTGATTGAAAAACTCGAAAAAGATCTCAGATTGGCCCGATCAACTAATCAAAAAGTTTTCGATAGAACATCGTCTCTTCAAGCAGAATTGGCCACAGCCAACGAAATTTTTTCAAATAGTCTTGAACACTACCCAAAGAAATCAGCTGAATTCAACGAATTGCAAATGACCTCTGATAAACATATTGTTGAAAAAATTGAGTTTAATGGTACGCCTAAACGATCTCTCTAAGGAAAGTGAAGAACGTAACAAACTCGTAGCCGAGGGTCGCCGGAATTTACAATTAATCAGCAACGAACTATCACAAATTAAGAAAGAAAGGGATTCCAAAATAACTACAAGTAACCGAACAATCGATATTTTATCAAAAGAACTCGCGCAGCTAAAAGGTGCTTCTCCAAAAATTTATCCCAATCAGCAACCACCTAGCAACATAAACAGTATACCACCCGCGTTACCAGTCTATACTCACTCCATGAAACAAGAGAAATTCGCAACATAAAAAAGCACAAACTTACGTACTCCTTTCAAATTTACTAACAATAAGAAAATTCAGTTTGACAGCACAGCCACCCAAACTCCTTTCACCTAACCGACAGGAACCCAACACTATATCCCTTCTTTTTTTACACAACTCTTCAGCACAATACCAGCCATCGACTCCATGGACTGATTTCCCAAACGGCTTTGACCTCAATCAAATTGGGGACGGTCAGCCTCCTTTCATGCTACAATCTCCTGTTCCCAGTCAAGGGATCCTTTCTTCCGGAAACGGTTCATCAAACCCATTTCCTTCAATCGGAGCGATCTTTCCTCCCAACCAAGAAGCACGTTCAAATCAGTTTTCATCCACGTCATCTAATCCCAGTACAACCAAGGAAGAAGAACTTGACAAAGACGCAATGGCAAGTCGACACAATCAAGCCGCAGCTAACAAAGATTTAGTGCACTTATTCGCCGATCGACTAAATTTTATGATGTCAAAAGATGAAAAAATGAACATACCTACTTTTCATGGCAGCTCACCAAAACGAAACTGCGGCTATGCTATCCATTAGACTTTCAATGTTACCAGGGCTACAAATACATTGACCATCGCTGCGTTTCGCCTTCACGCATACTAAACTGATAACGACATATGCATTAATGCTCCCTCGGTCTACCAAAACACCCCATATCAACGGATTAATCTATCTCATTCGTTGCAATGCAAATACCGACCAAAGCAACTATCATTTAGATCTCTCCACTTCATCGATACTGGTGCTCCCGGATTCATCCGTTCTAAAGCGGCCCCCTTTACCGGAAGAAGAGGACGAGGAAATGAAGATATCCTTCGAAGGATGCCCGGAATTAATAGGGTGGGACCAAACGCCACCTTATAATCCCCGATACACCCGGGCAACACTGGAGAGGACAATCGAAGACGGCATAATGCCGACTATGAGCAGGCTATGACAAAACATTCTTTTAAGTCCCATTTTGACTTTTTATTCATTATTTTTCACTTATACTGTGTTACGGTGTTTGTTTTTATTTTTCTTAGTTTTGAATATTCCCATTTTATTCTTTGGTTTTTGAGTTCTTTTCTAAATGCTATGTTTCCTCAATGTCAACGTCGCTTTAAGAGGGAGGGTGATGTGATGAATGTTGTCATCCTTGACAACACCTCATTTTAGCCTTTAACGATTACTCTCTACTTTCTCTTTCACTATCGAATGACATTGAAAGGGAGTATTAAAGCCACCGATTCTGGCAGAATCAGGAGGACTCACTTAGCTTAAACCGCTTCTTGTGCTAGTGTTCTCTATTGGTAATACAACCACTTCAGTTATATTCTCACTCTCGTGTTCGACTCCATTTACTTTTACGATTGCGTCAGTCATCACTACGGTTGACACCCCCGGCAATCACCACATCCTTTTGCACGTTTTCAAGCGCGAGGTCTGTGTTCGCAAGAGTATGAGCGTTATCAAAATGTTGAGATGAAAGTGAGAACCAGTTTCCAGACCTTGTTGTTATTAGCCTTCACATACCAACACACCCACTACCGCATCCAACAGCCTTCCCATACCAACACACCCTATAACCCTGAATATATATCCGATTTGACGACTGTAAAAGCCAGCACTTCTGTGGCACACCCAACGTCTGCGATGCGATTCGAATGTTATCGCATTGCTTCCAGCAGGACCACGCAAAACATCACCATACGATGCAACCCGAGTTTACAATCTGTGTATGCTGTTTGACCCATCCAGACCTTCCGACTATCTCCGGTATCTAGTCCATCACCGGTGAGTCGACCAGTTCTGTAGCAGGTTTAGCCACACCTTCCAACACTGCCAACGTCGGCGAGCCGGTGGATCCAGCCAGCCCGGCCGATACCGAGCGACTTGTCATTGACGAGGTCACTCATGACGAAATATGCAATGACACCGACTCCTTGCCCAATCTGACGGACGGCAGAGATAAGCCTTCTGCTCCGAAACCTGAGACCTCTCGTCTAATTCATCTATTGACGGATCCAAAGCCGATGGAACCTTCTCCAGACATCTCCAAACCCAAGACGGTGTGGTGTAAAAGCCATGTCCAACAACGTTCCATTGAAGAGGAACCACCGGCTGAGATGGAATACAAGGAATTGAACCGGAGTCTGCCGATCTACACGCCATCCATAAGACGACAGCATCCAAGAAGCCGTATCCGCCGCCGTGGATGCCCTTACACCACCACTACCAAAGGATGAAAAAATCACGCTAAAACATCCCCATATCGCAGTGGGCGCAGTTTACCTTCGAGAAGTTTCCTGCCCCAAAAAAACAACGGACATCGGTGGCATCCCCTCGTCTAGCGCCGTACATCGACCATCCAAGTCTCCGCACCCTCCTTATCCGGGAGGTAGAACTGCACCGGTACATACAGGATAAGTACGAAGACTTACTGGATGAATTCTATGCGACCACATAGGTGGCAAGGATAGAGCATCAACATGTTATTGGAAGAAAAACCGGGGTGACAGACATTGATATTCCCTTTCATGTATATTTTAGTTGTTTTTGGTTGTTTCCCAACCTAATCCTGCGGTTGCGTTTCCCGATCCTTCTGCGATCTTACCGATCCCCGGCCAGGGGACGGCTCTTGGGTTTTCTTTTGCGCCAAGTGGACAACTTCCGTCTGCTCCACCAGGGCCAACCCTCTAGTTCTCGACATTCCTAACAGATCATTGGGGTGATTGGGACTCAGACTCGTCGGATTCGGACTCTTCTCACCGCCTGGTGGCGGAGGTAGCCACTCAGGCGGCCACAACGGCAGTAACTTTGACAGTAACGAACGAAGGACAATTATATCCGCACCTGTCTCGCTGCTCATCTTTTGGTAGATTAACAGGCCCCAAACCTAAGCCAACTAAGAGAGCGAGGAGTGCGGAAAGCGCTGAACAGTTGCAACGAGAACTCCCCCCTCCTCGGTCCTACTCAGACGACGAGGATTTGAGCGGATCAACAGGAAGGATCCTAGCTCATCACGACGACGACACTTCGAATTAATCACACTTCCCTGCCAGGAGAGGAGGGAAGGAAGGTTGAAAAAGATGACCGAAGAAGAAGACCCAATACATTTATATTATGCATTTTTTTATACTCGGTGTAAGTGTTCAATATATTAATCAAGTAAAAGCCACGAGACTCTGTAGTGAATGGTCGGGCCATGGCCGGTCATCAGCCTCGCGGTGAGTGACCGGGCATGACCGGCCATTGCACTCAACTGGCCGGGGGCTTGCTATTCGCAAGTCCCGCTTATAGTTCAACAGGCTATATAAGCCTTATGTGAACCCGCATTCTGGGGAGTTCTGTTAGTGTAGCTTTGTAACTTAGTCTACCAATACATATAAGCAAGCATTCCATCAACCTGCGTTATCCTTATTACACGAACCTAGTAGAGCAACCAATTCTCTACAAGACAATGTATGCTGTAACCATGTCCTATACCACCTTATTTTTTAAAATATTAATTATGTTGCAAATTTCTAAAGGTACAAAATGCTGCGCCGATGGTGCCATATATTTAATTTAAATACGCATTCTGAGCCTATATATTCATAATATATATATTGATAATATATAGGAAACGCCTAAACAGTCAGACTATTTAAGCAAACGTCCAATATGTATTGGGCCGAGTTATTTTAGTATTTTTATTACTGGGTGATTGAAATGTAATCGGGGTTAATCTCATGTATGAGCCCTTAATTTAGTTTGTATCAAAAGGCATCAGTAGATTCACTAAATAAAAGGTTACATTATCGATTCTTTATTCATCTTTCTATTATCAAATTACAATTTAATATATATGTACTCTCTCTTGTGGATTACGCATAGCTACACTGTTTTCATTTCATAACATAAAGTTTCGTAAATTTGGTGAACTTAGTGATCATTTTTTAAAAATTTGCTAAAAACTATTTTGTTAATTTTAATTTTTTAAATACAACTTACAAATTTATGAAAATCAATATGACATTCTTTTTATAGATAAATGAATTAATCTTACAGATCTGTTTATTAGATTAAATCTCCTCTTTTACTCTATTTGAATGTTTTATATACACACCCATATTTACATATTTTATATATTTTTTTATTGCAGTTTGTGCAATCGACCTACCCTGGAAACCGATAAGTTCTTCTGACCACCATACATCGTCACTGACCCCAATAACTATCTACACACTGCACCAGAAACTAAATGCGAAACATGTGATTTAACTAAAAAAAAAAAACATTCTCAGTTTTCTACCCTAAACACATACCATCAAATTTAATTAAGCTGTAAGTTTATCACGGACAGATAAAATAAGAAGAATCCAAATACACGGACACATTATTAAACTAATAAAATATGTCACCACAGAATCATGAGTTTGATTCAAGCTTCTGTAATCACAAATAATACACTTTAATATTGTATCGCATGATGATGTATTGTTAATTCAAAATTATTAATTAAACTAACCCATAAAACCTACACACTATATGCAGTAGAAATTCATTTCTATAATCCAAAAGTGTTAAAACAGAAACAGTTAATACTTTAAAAGCACTTTTCACCTTTAAATCCTTTACATATTCAATAGTAACAATATTTTAAAGTAAATAGTTAGACTAGTTCTTAGAAGAGAGAGAGAGGTGCTGCTTCACTAGCGGACTGTGTGCACGAGAAAAAAAATGCCAACCACACCAGAAAATACAGTACAGGATATAGCTCCAGGGCTTAACTGGTTCACTGACTTCAAGAAAGGAACTAGCTGCTAGCTATGTTTTTTTTTAAATCTCGTTTTTAAAAACTCGTTTCCGCGCGCTGATAACATCTGCCGAGAAAAGTCTACGGTTTTACCTTGAGGACATTGTCCACGTGGATATTTTTCTACATGTCAACGGCATGAGGCGTATAACAGGTTTTTTAAAAAGATTATTCGGATTCGGAAAATAAAAAAAGTACTATTTTAAATTTAATTTGCGTAAAAAGGTACAGTTTTCAAAAAAAATCTGATTTTAAATAATAATAAAATAAGTAGTGTATTTAGATTAACGAATTTAACTTATTATTTTAAATATATTTTCACGGAATTTTTCAAGCATCTTACATATTATTTAACTATTTAGTTCATTTTATTCATATAAAAATGAAATATAAGTGAATGACCTTACTCTATGGTATATACTCTTTAAAAACTAGACTTATTTTTAATCCAAGTAAGCTTAATTGAATTATTTGAAACAAAATTGTATTTTGATGAATTATTTCATATTATTTTTTTAATTGTTATAAATTAAGCCTATAATTTTATAATGAAAATTTTTAATCTGGCTTCGCTCCACCAAAAGCTCTTTAGTATATCTACTGACCGCTCTCACTCGCTAAATAGGCAAAAATAAAGCAAGACTAGGTACTTTCTTGGTGTGTTAAGTGCATCCTTCCTAAAGGTTAACTGATTTTTGGGTTAAATGATTATTTCTGATTATTTCTTAAAGGTCATTTTTAAATTTAAAAAAAGTGGTGTGATAGGAAAATGAACTCCTCTTCCTTCCTCTTCCTTCCTTTTTAACACGATTATTAAACATAACATTATATTAATGATTGTTTTGCAATTATTATTGATATGAATAAATACAAATATATTATTCATTAAAGGCCGTAATCATATGTGTGGCAGTTATGGAGGCAACATACCCAAATATTCATATGATATAATAATACATTTATATTTTGCAATGGGAGATTTTTTCACTGCATCTGGGAAGTATGCACAGTCCCCCGATGAAAATGCCAATACTTCCAACTATTCAAGGAGTTATATAAAATGTTGAAAGTTAATTACCTATACATTTTCAACGCAATAATAGAAACTAAATTTAGTCATTTGAATGAATATGCATTCATTTCTCCATCGCCATATTCACTCCAGGGAGAAAGAAAAGTATATACATAGTTTTTGGAATATGATTGGAAATGCGAGGTTGTGAGGTAGCTATATTACGTCATGATGCATGAAAATTTTACACACTTTTAACTTACCTTAACCTTGTTTACTGAACTTTAAACACAATTTATTTATTATTTAACTTGTTATAGTTAGGCAAATAAAAAGCTGCGCTTATTTAACTGTTAATCAAAATTCGTATTATTTTTATTTGCATCTTTGTTTTATATCTTTGTATATACCTATTATGTATTTGTAGTTTTAGCTATAGATTAACGTTTCCTCGTCTTAATTGACTAGCAATGATAATATCAAAGATTTAAATTTTACTTTTTCCCTATCTCGTTTTAAATCATTTTATATAATTATAAGTAGCTCACGATAATAATTTAATTGATGTAAAACACCGACGAAATATATATTTGTATTAAAAAAAATAATAAACAAACCGCTCTTTCCTGGTTTTCATAAATATTGCTGTTTTGCTAAATTCTTGCTTTTATCGCTTTTGGATTTGAAAGGCGCTTTTTTACCTCATCATACTTATTTTTAAAAACATTTAGTTCCTTGGGGACCACCAGATGGAGAGAATATTTTTAAAGGCTTATACACTACGATGCCGCATGCCCAGAATACCTGAATGTCCCTAATGACCAAAGTAAACCGGAGACAATTGCTATGGTATTTAATTTTTTTAAATTTCCCTATTATTTTTTAAGTAATCTTATAGTCCTTTTTATCATGAAATTTGATTTCCATGTTTCATTAATTCATTTGATGGTTTTGTATTCTTTGATTTTCTGAATTTCCAACTTGTCCCACTTATCTTTAAATTCTTAAAATCTCATATGTACATGACCTCTCTTGATGTCCCTAAAATGAAGTGAAAATGACTTTGTCGGTAAGCACAATCTATCTTTTTACTTATTCAAAATATGTTGACAATAACAAACAAGAAAATACTAACTCGGTGACATTGTATGTCTTTTGTATTTTTACGAATGCCTTAAGATTAAAATAGATTGTGCTTAAATGGGGGAGTAATGGAGCCGGCAAAAAAAATTATTCGTCACTGGGTAGTAACGGGAGTATGTAACTTTTACGTCATGCACAAAATGGCTCAAGAGATGCAGCTTGTAGTTGCTACCTTGGTGGATAGTTACAGGGTCACTTCGCCGGAGCAAGTTCTAGCAGTCTTCGATCCTAAAACTACGTTTCCCTGCTTTTTGGATATCCAGGCACATTAAGCGAAGAACTGTGGCAGGAGCTAATAGAGAATAAGAGCAGAGAGATCCGTGACCGGGTGCAAGAGCGTTTCAATCGTGAACGTATGTTATATTCTACATTGCTCTTCTTATATGTATTCCTTGATGTTACCTTTACTAAGGAACTCCAATTCTTCTTATTCACCCTTACTCACCTACACCATTAATTTCCAAGTGAAAAACACACGTAAATGAAAATATCGATAAGATAAAGAGTATGACTATCATATAATACGGCTTCGCTGTACGAAATAACAATTTATGTTCACGTAAAAGTTGATTGGTATCCTGCCTATCCTTTTTACGCATGCGTACCTGTCCGGTGAATGCATGAAATATATCGTTATTGCTTCAGGGTATCTTTTCGCACAACTCTTTAAGGTCATATCTGTGCGAATATCCTCGTCGGTTACCTTATCTTACCGGTCACCTTTCACGCACTCTCTTCAACATATGAATCCTCCAACCTTTCTGTCCATTATTTTGCACGACACGGCTTCCTTGACATTACTTGAAACCAATTTCAGCGAACTACGCAGCATTTCGAACGATTTTGAAGACCGGCTTTCTCTCCGGCGTGGGTATAAATAGAGACCAGCCGACTCCAGATACAATAGTGCAGTAGACATGGTCAAGCCGGACATATCCACAATACGTCTACAGTTGAGGTTCTGCTCTTGTGGCAGCACCTCAGCTGAGGACATATCATTGATCCACGACGTTGCGGAGGTCGAGGCGGAGGATCTTGCGATCCTCTCCGGCCCAAAAATAAGTTCACCCAAAACAAAAACGTTGAAGTCGAAACCATCTAGCTGTAGCCACAGCTGCGTGGCTCCTAACAGCCCCAGGGTTTCGTTGGCAACCGACGACTACCCTGAGACTGAACCGATAAGTCCCAGCGAGTTGGCAATGGTGTGAGTTGGCACCGTCCTATGATACTCTACAATAAAACTTGAAGATTTTTATGACCCGGTCTGTATTTTGAACACAATTTAAATATTGTGAAAAGATCAACTAAATTCCTGAATATTTAAGTACACAAATATTACAAAGGAAGTTATCAATATTTATAATGTATTAATTACTTAATTTTTAAAACCTTAATTTTTCCTTCTCGCGATCCTCTCGGGTCCCAACATCACTGCACCTTAAGTCAAGTACAGAGCACATCAGCCCTGGAGAACTGGCTCTGGCGCTCTCTCCGGGTACCGTGTCTCCCGGCAACTACGGCGTCTCTCCTAGCTACAGGGTGGAACCCTTACCAGAATCGTATAGCCCTCCGTTTCTGAACCTCATGGTTAGACTCAAGTCTAATAGTAATACACAGTAAAACTAAGATCCCAGTGTTTAGTGCTTCAATACTTAAATAAAGTACCACGTTATATTTAGTGGAGAAGCAGTTTGTGCAACTCTCGTAGGATTGCTTTTGGATAACTTCGCTATCTTCACTTTGGATATCTACAACACTTTGAATTCCATCTTCATCACAAGCATTTGGACTTCATTCTACACTTCTAACTTTGTAGTTCTAACCAGTATGATCCGGCTGGCTACTGCGTAGTTTACCTTATATGGCTAACTGCGTAGTAGAACCCGGAAGTTGGTCAACGACGTGGAACGACCTTGAAGCTCCCAGTATATAAACCCGCACATGTTGCTGTACAATTCAGAGTTGGTTAGACTCACGTCTAATAGTAATACACAGTAAAAACCAAGATCCCTAGTGTCAGTGCTTCATTATATTTGGTGGAGATGCAGGGTAGGGTGATTATATATTACTTCAAAGTATGAGTCACAACGCGTTATGACCGCGCGAATGCTGAACGGTGACCCGCCTCTTCTTTTCACGCTCGCTTAACTGTCCGGAGAATATAGTTTGTGCCTTAGGGCATATTTTCGCAAATTTCTTGATGGATGTATTCTAATGAGGTTCCCTTTCACTATCTCTCTCAACATGGGTTCTCCGACCATCCCGGCGTGGAACAACACATCATCTGAGCAGAATAGCCTCCTTGACATTTTTTCGTGGCCGAATTGGTGAATCTGCGCATCATCTCGTTCCAGTTTTGCCGTACAACTTTCACTCCGGCACGGATATTTAATGGGTGCCGACCACCTCGGACTTCAGCATTCAGCCCCAGTAGACATGGCCAAGCCGGACATGTCTACTATCCGTCTTCGGTTAAGGTTCTGCTCTTGTGGCAACACCTCAGCTGAGGACATATCATTGATCCACGACGTTTCGGAGGTCGAGGCAGAGGATCTTGCGATCCTCTCCGGCCGTAACATCACGTCCCCGAAAATTAAGTGTGAGCTGCAGAGCTGTTCTCACAGCTGTACGGCTCCCAGCAACAGTCCCAGTGTGTCATTAGCAACCGATGACTACCCTGAGACAGAGCCCATAAGTCCCGGCGAGTTGGCACTCGCGCTTTCTCCGGGCACGGTGGCTCTGTCACCAGGCAACTACAGCGTTCCACCTTGTTATGGCATGGAGCCATACCCCGAACCATACAGCCCTCCGTTCCCGCATCTTCGGTCAGACTTGGGACACTCCGTCGGCCCTTGGCACTACGGCATAAACCCAGTCATGGCAGCTGTCAGCGACCCAACTTCGCCACGAGGTCATGATGTCCCAGATCATCGCGGCGTCGGACAAGGCGCCCATAGTAAGGTGATGAACTACGTGGATGACAACGAACAAGAGCTCTCTCCGGTCGCGGTGGCTCTGTCACCAGGCAACAACTACAGCGTTTCACCCTGTTACGGCATGGAGCCGTACCCGGAGCCGTATAGTCCTCCATTTCCGCACCTGAGGACCGCGTTGGCAACGGGTAGCCAATGGTACTATGGAGTTCCAGAGTAAATACGATGAGTTAAAACTCAAAGTATTGTTTCCCCCGTCACCTGAGTACAATTAAGACCCTTCCTATTGCAGCATGAACTGGCACACACTCTTGGCATACGACTTTGAATCAACATTATTGTGTAATCAACATTAATATTCGCTATGTACGTTATGTTATTCGTAATCCCTATGTTCTCTATATATATATATAAATACTTCATGCATATGTACGGTGTTGGAAAAACAATACACTTATTTGGCAGCATACGTCTCAAATCCTTATTGTTTTGTGAATCTGTACATATGTATAAAAAATATTTTAAAATCTCTTGTTTTAGTTTAATCTTATAAATATTAAGTATACATGAAAAATGTTATACTCATATCGTCCATTCCTATTTTCTCAAAAACATATTATGTATTTTCCCACTATCATTCGCCTTATACCTATGATAAAAATAAAACAATATATATATATATATATATAATGTAAAAGAATACAAAATAAAATAAAATAAAAGGGGAAGGAGAGTTAATACTTCGCCTATAAAAAAAATTACACATATTAAAAAATCGTACATATAAATCAATAAAACTTACATACTTACTACTCAACTATTGTTCTTCGATATATATTCTGTATACCTGATGATTATATCTTCTACCTGATGATTATTGTTTACTATCCTGCAATTATTCTTTTCACAACCATACCAATATTCTTTCAATATATAAATTAGTGCTACATTATAAAGTTATCCTTAGATCCATTTTATTCACCAACTTATTCTATTATCTAATTCATATAACTTATTTTACCTTTTTATTCACCAACTTATTTTATTATCTTATTAAATGTTAACTTGGAAACTACGTAGTTATACCCGAACGACCTTGAAGTTTCCAGTATATAAACCCCTAATGTTGCTGTACAATTCAGAGTTGGTTAGACTCACGTCTAATAGTAATACACAGTAAAACTAAGATTCCAGTGTTTAGTGCTTCAATACTTAAATAGTGTTTCATTATATATATATATATATTTTTATTTATTTATTTATTTATTTATTTATTTTAAGTATTAACATTATTTATATATCTTATTTATTGATATATATATAGAATTTATATACTTAAAATAATGCCACCAAAAAGACCATTTATCATCATCTAATTAAAACTCTTCTATTTTTCCTAACAAAGTTCTAGATTTCATACTATCCCCTTTCATTAGTCTTTCCAAATTATGATCCCATTTAGTAAATTATGTTTAACCTTATCTATAATATCTTAACGAAATCACTGTTATTTGATTAATTTTATCAACAATTTTTATATGTAATTTTCTCTTACACTTTGTCTGAATATTATACCTACAATTGTTTTGTTATTTATATAATATATTATTTCACTACTCACAAAAAATAAACATATGCTCGTTCACGGCCTTCATTACGTATATAAATGAGGCTGTGAGAATTTGAAAATCTTTAAGTCTATAAATTGAGTTGTATATTCCGTATCGTACACTTACACCAGTTAATAAAAGCGTATAGTGAGCTTTTATAACAAGAACCCAAGCAAAGCGCTGTCTACCTTAAACATACGACATTGAATTGTATTTTGTTATAAATTTGTTCCACCACAAGATAGAAAAAAAATTATTCAATTATATGAATACAGAATTAAACAAATAAAATATGCCACCACAGAATCACGAGTTAAATTCGTGCTTCCGTGATCACATATGATACAATTTAATACTGTATCGTAGAAAGATGTAATGAATTCAACATTCCGTAGCGAACTAACTCCTATAAAACCTATTCATAATACGTATTAAAGATGAATATTTATAACAACAAAATGCAAAAATTAACTAAACTCTCTTTTCTTAAAATAAATAGTTCACCTTTAAATCTTTCACATATGTAACCCAAAAAATTTAAAATAGTTATGCTTCTTTAGGTAGAGAGAGATATACACTTCTTCACTGGTGAACTGCGCACAAAAATGTGAAATATTTTTCCAACACAGCATTCTTTCGTCTGTGCCTCATTTGACTTACAAAGGAAATGGCTTTAGGGCTTCACTGCTTGACTTCAAGGATGAGCTGCTGGCTATATTGGAAATAATGTGCTTTTTACTATATTCTCCCCTTTTTTACTGCGCTGAGAAAAGCAGGATGCGGGCCGCGGTATTGCCTGGAGGATGTCTGAGTAGATTTTTTTCCACGAGTCAACGACCTGTGGCGTCTACATGAATGTGTTGTATTTAGATTTTAAACGTAAAAAGTGCCAACTAAACAACTCGCAAGTCACAAACTTATAAATTAAAAAAAAAAAACTCACAGCATTTCAAACAGAAAAATAATTTTTTTTTTAAGAATTTAAAAAAGAAAGTATGTATTTAGATGAACAAATAGAGCCGATTATTCAGATGAATGTACTCTTCATATTGGAAATAAAGCGAACTGCGAAAAAAAGTTAAACTTGAGTTATTTAACTATTTAGCTTTTTTTCTTTCATTTCCCATTGTAAATACTTTTCGTGAATTCGACTTAAATGGGTCCTACTGAATAAACAAATATATTGTTTTATTGGATTTAATGTGTATAAGATCGAAAATATAAATCGCTTTAAATTATGCCTTGAACTTTCTGCTTAAAATATTGAATATGCCTTTGACCCCTAAAATGTCCCTCATTTTGTGGCTCTCTCCCTCTCTCAATATCGACAAAAAAGAAAACAAAAATACTTTTTGGGAATGTTATGCGCGCCTCTCTTAGAGCGGAACTGATTTTTAGCTTACATTTCTAATGTTTTATGAATAAGAACACAATAATTATATAAAACAGATGTATTCCAAGTGGAATGAAAAAAAAATTAGAGCAACAAGATACTTTGAAAATATAATTTGTAGTTCTGAAAATGATAAAGATGTATTCATTTATTTAATTTGTGCATTTATTTACGAATGGCGAAAGAGAGAAGGCTAAACTGCACATCATATATGTCGTAACGATAATATACCCGTGAACACTAGCGCTATTAATTTTTTTATGTTTTATTTAAATTTTTAACAGAAAGACAACACTTAATAATAAATAATAATTTTTTTTAAAATTTATCGATGAAATATATCTTGTGTTGCCTAAAACGTAAAATATTTTGAAAATAAATCATAATAGTTTTTAAAATACGGATGATTAATTATAAAATCAGTTTATTTTCTTGTCAACCGAATTGAACAATTTGCTTAGAAAGTTCCTCTAATCTATTTTTAATACATTATTGAAATCCCAGAGATCTACGCAAATTTCTAATTTCTTTGAAATTGTTCTTTAGACGGACCATTGAAGGCTGTATAAGGCCTCTATAAGGCAATTAAATATATTTATACATAATTTTTTTTTCAAATACAAAATTGTAACGCAATATATTCAATGACGAAAAGTATTGTGACTAACACATACTTACAGATCTTGGAAACATGTGCAGTAGCTATTCAATGCAAACGTATGGCTATTTAATTTCAACACTGGAGCTTTATTAATTTTTTTTATTCATATTTAATTTCAGAAATCTTTTTAATATGTTATGAAACGTCCAGAATCTTCAGAATCTTATAAATTTGAGAATATTTATAGATTTTTCTTCTTTTAGGTTCTCTCACTAAAAGCCTTAAAACCACATTTGATTATATTGGGTTATTTTTACTTTCATGATCTCATACTTTCTTTCTATGATGGTGTACATTTATATTATTTCTATTTGATTTCTTTATGCATTCTGAATCCAGTCACTTTTGTATATATATTAATTAAGTTTCAATTTAACAGATAAATTTGGGTTGTTTGAATTTTTCCTTTTATGTACATAAGGGTGAAGAGAATTGTATATGATGCCGGTTGATGCCCATATTTGGTTAAAATTTAAATTTTTTTAAAGCCAACTGCCGACGAAAAATACTTCTCTTCTATTCTATACCCATAATATCATGCAGGTGGATACAGCGTACACCCTCGAGCGTGACGGAATTCTAAAGAAAAAAATCATAAATCCAAAACTTTTAAAGAATAAAAAACATTAAAATTATGATGAAGGGAATTTCATAGTTATGGCGTTTTCCAATGGCAAAGTTTTTCAGAGATTTTGGTAAAAAAATCCACTCCAGATATTTTTTGAATTATCTTTCCAAACATCCAGAGCAGATTTTTCGAATTTCTCTCTTTTTCATTGGAAAAACTTTTCCAATACCCCGTACATCCGGCATTACCTCTGATGTCTCCTTGGCAGATCTGAAAAAAAATCTGTCGGCCATTGGAACAACACTGTTTTCCCATTGGATTTTTTTTTAAATCTACTCTGGATGTGCAAAATCTCTTGAAAATCTTGCCATTGGAAAACGCTATTAAACGCTTTAGATGTTTTTAAACGCTTTAGACACATTTATGAATATTTTTATTTTTTGTTGTTAAAAAAGAAATTCAAATACTACAATGTCATTAAAAAAACATTAGTAATTTATTTTTTAAGTTGAAAATCGTAAAAAATATAAGTAAGCTCATGATTTTATACACTGAAAAATAATAACCTAAAATATTTTCAGGCCTCCACGAATGATGCATATATAAATTTAATGAACACTTGTATAGAGATTCAAATCAAACGAAATAAAATTAAAATTATATAAAATATTCTACAGTTAGATGATTTTTCCCAAAATCGAGAAAAAAATTTGAATAAATCGAAATGAAAATCAAATATAAGAGAATCAATCCGAGAAAGATTCTCAGCATCCCATAAGTGATGCTAGAATCTTAGCATTTTAACAACAAAAACTTTGGAACTGAGGTTATTTTCCTCAAAATCGTGAGAAAATTAAAAGAAAATTCCAAATATTGAATCTAATGATTCGTGACATTTATTTCAAAAATCCCTAAATTTATAGATTCAATCTAATCCCTAATAAATATAAGGAAAGACGACAAGTTCAGTATATTTCTAATTTCTAAAATCTGAACACCATTACAAGGAATTCATTTAGACGCCATAACCTTCCCCCTCCCCTTTCCCTTAGGGTTTTTCTAGCTTGAACAATAAATGGGGATTTTAAAAATATATTTTTTTCAACGTAGCTAGCAGCTAGCTCACCTTTGGAGTCCAAGCAAGAAAGCCCTAAAGCAATTTCCTATGAAAGATGTAAAATACAGATAAAGGCTGAAAGGCAGTTGTGTGTTGGAAAATATTTTACTTTCTCCTGCACAGTCCACCAGTGAAGCAGTTAAGGTCCACCTCTCTACTTAAAGAGAACTGACTACTAATATTGCTACTATTTCAAATGTAATGTATCTAAAGTTAATAAATTTTAAAAAAGTAAATCTTTAATATTTAATACGTAAAAATGGTTAAGTTAACATTTTCGCACTTATGAATATATGTGTACTGTGTATATAGCTCTTACTTTGTTAGAAAATAAAGAAAGGTAAACATTCACTTAATATTTAAACAATACAGTACTAAATTGTATCATATGTGACCACTGAAACATGAATTCATCTCATGATTCTGTGGTGATGTATTTATACATTTAGTAATGTATTAGTGTATAAAAACTATTTAAATTTTATGATTTCATCTTTTATGAGAACTAAAATGGATGTCTCTGAAAGTGGATTATTGTTATTTAATTGCGCTATTTGTCGTAACCTATTAGTAAGCCGTGGAATGAAATAATATAAAAATGATACATAGTGTAGTGTGTAGTATCCCAAGAGAGGTATATTAAGTAAAGAAACTAAACACTAGAGGGATCCGACTTTCATTCCTTTATAATACATTCTCCAATAGATATATATATATATATATATATATATATATATATATATATTCTGTTATATTATTAGAATACAACGTATCGTGTTTATATACATAAATTAAGATTTGTTATACAATTATTATACCATAACATTGAACAAGATTTCCTTTGTTTGATTTTGTATTTTTTGTAAACTAATATATCCCTTTCCTTTTTTTTGTAAACGAATATATTCCTTTCTTATATGGACTGACCTTGAGTTATAAATAGATATAAGTTGCTCTGTACCTAGGAAATACACAGAGCGAGCAACTACGTCGTATGTTTTGGTTGCACCCTCTGGATATGCTCGTTATCCGTTGCTCTTAGAATGAATAAGAGCTGCGCTTATGAGAAGCCCATCCTTACATTCCTTATCCCTTTAGGAGAATGAATGTTAATTCATAAGGACTTCGTTCCAGATCCGGCGGTAATACTTTTATAACAGATTACATCAAAAAGAAGATTTATATTGCATTTAAAAACATTGTATGTGATACATATGGTCTAGTCAATATAATTATGTTTATGTGACATTGAGTACGTAAGGATAATAACGAGAGTATAACATATAACGGAATATGTGATAGTAATGAAAGTATAAAATAAGAACGAATAACAGTAAAAATAACAGAATTTGAAAATATTTTATTATCATTACTGGATTTAATCATATTAAAGATGTGGCGAAGAATAGTTCTATTATTTACCTCTTTCCCCTATTTTTAAATTAAAAAATTCCTTTGCTATCTATTGATGATGTGTTTCTCCTATTACTAATGTATTGAATTATTTACCACCTAAGTTTATTCCTGTTCTTTTTTTTTTAGCTTTGTCGACAGAAATAACACAAGACACACAAGATTCCCAATACCATTATATTTTATTTTTCAAAAGAGTTTTAACCCGAATAAATACATAGGTGAAGAAAGAATACATATAATAGTGTATAAAATGGATGAATAATATGGTGTATATGTGTATAAAAATAATTGTAGGTGTAAATAGTGAATATAAATTTAAAATTGGGATGGATAAAAATTAATTAAGAAATAATTTTTTATTGATGTGGGTCTTCTGCTTACTTAGGCTCCTGGATGTATATCTGCATTTTGAATTCATCTCATTTGCGACTGAAATATTGCTTAAGCAGCATCTCCTTACGGAGAGCTACTTTCCAGATGTTCTGTTTGGTCGGTTGGAAGCCTCCGGTCGTCGAAGAAGTATCTAGTTGTTTGCCGTATTGGCCGCGTCCAACGCCATCCCCTTGATGGCTGGTAGATGGCGGCCAGTTAACGTCCACCTCGTCGATGCCCTGTGGACGTGGTGGCGTCGCGTCCATCCAGGCCCCCAGGAGGTTCCGTTCCGAAAGTGCAGCCCATGAAGCCGGACTGTATGGTTCCGGCAGATGAAGGACCGGAGGTGAGGCAGGGGTGCTCTCGGTGTCCGGTGATGCGATCCCGCACTCGGCCAGTTGAGTTGGACTTACTGGTTCGGTCGGTGGATAGGTGTTATAGGATACACCGTTCCCGATGACGTTGTTGGATTCCGACATATTCTCCTGGTTATTATCAGAAGAATATGTTGGCTCTATGGATTCAACCGAAGCAAATCCACAAGCACACAGATTCAGCTTCAGCTGGACTGTTGCTGGTAGTTGAGCCATCTTTGAGACGGTGATGAACGAGCCATTTGATCTTCTTTAAATAGTTCCTCTTGAGGTGAAAGGAGACTAAGATTTAACAGTTATTCAAGGATGGTCGTTAATGCTGTCAAAACGCCATATAAAGATGAAGAAGGTCGGGATTGTAGGGGTTCTTAATTAAATTACAGTTCGCAATAACTTAGAATGGCAGTTGTAAAACTCAGCATAGTAGAGAGAAAGTATTCGTATGTAAATACATGTAGGGTTATTGTCGGGAAAGTGTGTCAGTTATAAAATGTGTCACCGAGTAATTATCGGGCAATACGAAATATGTCACATTACACGTTACTATACAGGTGAAATACAAACTGATGTGTGACCTTCACCAATAAAGTATATAGAAAATGTAGGGAGTGAAAGTAAAGAGAGAAATCCCTTTCTGCGATCAGTTAAACGGCATAAATGCAAGGGACACGTTACCCGTTATTTATAAGTCAAATACCAAGGTATATGGTGATTTGGTTTTAAAATAGTTGACAGAAGTTTAATCCTATTTAATTTTTTTTGTATTTACTTATTTATTTGTTATTATTTTTATTAAATTAAATTTTATTTTATTTTTAATTTTAATTTTATTAGTTTTAATTGATTTTTTAACGTGTAACGATATAAGACACATATGTGAAGAACATTGTGTGGCGTCATAAGGGACACACAGAATATATCAGAGTCCAACACATGGGCTCTTACGGGCGTTTGACAATGTATACAGTATATGGGGACCATTTGGCGATAAAGCGACCATTTGGCCATCGTTCGCCATTCTGGTGCGACGATCGATTTCCGAGAGAGAATAAGTCCTGTTTAATCTCGGGGATTCGGGTGACTGGGGTTGTTGAACCACCAAAGCGAGTTGATGTTTTAAACTAGTTGTATTTAATAGGTCTGAGATTGTATCCTGCTGATTTTCACGGAAAAAGCTTTGATTGAGTAGTTCTTCCTCCTGGATTTTTATTACGTCCTCCTGTCTTTTAATATCCTTTTGAAGTTAGTTTGAAGTGTAATAGGAATCCTAAGTCCTATGTGCAGGGGTTTTATATCCTAAGTGTTGAAGTTATCCAAAGTTATCCTATGTGGTGTAATCCGTGAGAGTTGTATACCCTGCTTGTCCACCAAATTGTAGTAGTGTAGTATCCTATGAGAATAATCCTAAGTAAAGACACTAAACACTAAAGGGATCCGTTTCACTAGTTTATTGTAGAACCACACGTAAGTATTATACAACTCTGATAAAGCACAAGAACTTCCGCGCTTATATACCCACGGAAGGAAGAGTGAAAGTACTGCACTCAAGGTGATGACCTTGAGTTACAGTGCAGAAATAAGGATGATGCAATAGTTACAAAAGGTGATGCAACCAGCCATATATGGAAATGGCACTCAAGGTCAGGTCGCAATCTGCACGACAGATGTTCTTATATGGACTGACCTTGAGTTATAAATAGATATAAGTTGCTCTGTACCTAGGAAATACACAGAGCGAGCAACTACGTCGTATGTTTTGGTTGCATCCTCCGGATATGCTCGTTATCCATTGCTCTTAGAATGAATAAGAGCTGCGCTTATGAGAAGCCCAGCCTTACAATATGAATCCAGGGAGTACTTTAGCCCGAATAAATACATGGGTATAGAGAATATGCATATAAATGTGGATAAAATGGGTAGATAATATTGGTATATATAGTCATACATGTAGACGTAAATATTGAATATATAGTAAAAAGTTAATAAAAATTGATAAAGATAAAACTGAATGTTCCATTGATCTTGATAGTTTGCTTACTTCTGCTCCTGGAAGTAGAGCTGCATCTTGATTTTGTCGCATTTGCGACTAAAGCACTACTTCAGTAGCATCTCCTTACGGAGAGCTATTTTCCAGACGTTCTGCTTGTAAGGTAGGAAACCTTCAGTCGATGAAGCTGTGTCGAGCTTCTTCCCGTATTGGCCTTGTCCAAAGCCTTCTCCTTGACGGTCGGGAGCGGGTGTCCAGTTGATGTCGACCTCGTCGATTCCTTGTGGACGCGGTGGGGTGGCATCCATCCAGACTCCTAGCAGATTTTGCTCCGACAGTGCTGCCCATGAGGTCGGGGCTGGGGTGTATCGCTCCGGCAGATGCAGTATAGGAGGCGAGACATGGGGGTTCTCGGGGTCCGGTGACGCGATGCTGCAAATGTCCACTTTTGGGCTAACCGGCTCGGTCGATGGATAGTTGTTGTATGAGACATCGTTCCCGTTTTGGTTGTTTATTTCCGACATATTTCCCTGTTTGTTGTCAGAAGAATAGGTCGGTTCGATGGACACAACCGATGCGTAACCGCAAGCACACCGATTCAGCTTTAGTTAAACTGTTGCTGGTAGTTGAGCCATCTTGAGACGGTGATGAGACAGCCTTTTGATCTCCTTTAAATAGTTCCTCTTGAGGTGAAAGGAGACTAAGATTTAACATTTATTGGTGATTCAGGATGGTCGTTAATGCTGTCAAAAATCCATATAAAGATGAAGAAGGTAAAGAGGATAAAATGGATAAAGGTAGTCATAAAAAGTAAATGTAGATGTATAAATAGTGAATATATAATTGGATTAAAAAAACTTTCAATGCATCATCAGATCGAAAAACTCATTCCTGTTGGACCACTGTAGAACACTATAATTGCGGAAAATACGGAAGAGATCCACCTATGGTTTTCCATGTTGATCGTGTGAAGAGAGGAATCATCGATCAAGTTCCAATTGCCCCCGTTTAGAAGTCGTCGGACCCCAACCATTTTCCTTCAAGATACACATCATTTTTAGAAACAACATTGGAAATTACTAATTCATTTTAAAATGATGACCCTTACTCTATAATATTTTTTAAAGTAAATCTTTACATAAAAATATTCCAGTTATCATCAACACTTGATTTTTGATCAACACATGTTTTTCTGGAAAGTTATCTCTATGAATATTGCGTATAGATTTTACCCACTTATATTAGGCTTTCATTACAGAATGTAATCATTTACTTACTCTATGTAAAATAGAGTACTAATGTGTATCAAATATATAATCACAGAAGCATGAATGAATCTCGTGATTCTGTGGTGATGTATTTATATAATTTAGTAATATATTAGTTTCTTAAAATTATTTTTAATTTAATATTTTGTGGAAACTTATTCACTGCCCAATAAAATTGTGGCTCCTGTGTTTAAGGTAGATTTCTCGGGATGTAGTTTATATCCTTGTAATACCGTAAGGTAGAAAACGTGATAGTGGTTAAATGGAAGTTTTGAGAATAAAGGAAGGTAGAGAATGTGAACATGAACTCAAATATAGACTATAAAATTTAGATTAATAAAGAAATAAAAAAAAATTCTTCATTCGGAATATACCCGCTTATACATACCGGCGCATAAAAATAAAAATATTCCTTTGTATGTTTGAGTTTTTTCTATATATATTTAGGTTCTTGGTGTATATATAAGTGGTACGTGATAAAGAAAGAATTTTTTGATTATTTGCATTTTGATTATTGCATTCATCAAGGTATACATAATAGCATAAATAATCAATGAACGAATATATAACAACTATGTATTATAACTACCATAAAACTGAGCTTATAGTAATCAAAGCATTAGGGTGATGATCAGAAAGATTCTGCATATTTAAAACCACTTTAAGAAAATTCCCTATTAATTTCCCTATAATTGATTATGTAAACTCACTACAGAGTGTTGTTCAACCCTATTGATGATTAACGCATTTGTGGGGACAGAAATAAAGAGTAGCATAAGAATATCGGTGAATACAAAATAAAAAGGGGATGAGAGAGTCCAAGAAATGTCGAAGGAATGTTTTAAGCATATGTTTGAGATATATGAACAGCGTTACACACGGTTGATTACAACGTCATGGTCTAGAGGATTGCATGAGTCGTCATCCGTGAAAAAAGTATTTCAAGACTTTCCTTCGTTCTTCCCCAGCAGCAGGTGTTTCGTTCTGCGTGGACAAACATTATTAGGAGAGAGTGTTTTTTTTTCTCTCGAACTGAAATAAGGCTACGACCACCATTTGCTGGTGATAATCTTTTACGGTGCGTCCAGAATGCGATGTTTCATATTTACGATGCGAAGGCGATGTTTCATATTTCCATTGGTTACACCGCTCTTAATTAATATCTATAGAAGAAAAAACTTATTATTTTGTAGATTGTTCTTGTCTGCTCCAAGAATCGATCGGTCATGTTAAAAATTCAAAATTCATCGGTTACTTTAAAGAATTACTAGTTAAAGAGAATAATGTTTCTGGAATTTACAACGATAATTTTAATTACAATCATATTGATCAACTATCCATTTTAGCAACTCTTCGGGGAAGCATTCAAGAGTTTGATCCTAAAGGCCCCTAAAATATTTTAACTTCGGTTAAAGAATCTTCTTTATTTCAACATGCCCTAAATTGGATTGATTATTTGAAGTATAATGTGTTTGCTTTATTTGGTTTTATGTTTTTTTGGTTTTATATTCAAAATGTGTAATTTGTGTAACCCTATCCCGGCGGTGAGGCGAATCTGATCATCAATATTCACAAAAATAAATCTGCCTGATGACATTCAACTGCAACAAATTCGCACAGCGCAACCAGGGACAACAAATTCAACATCTACGTTTAACGTACACTTTAAAACTGTATAAGTTGCTGGTACACTACGGTGGCGCGGTGACGGATGCCCTCTTAACTAACAACTACGTAGTAGCAGCGCGCAACTTTTACAAAAAGAAAACTTACAACTCATATACAGCGCACAAGAAACACGTAGGCCTCTACTCACTATATCGGTATGGAATTCTATTTCTGTTGAGGGATTGGAGCCCTCGATCTCTCGTACATCATTTTCTGATGACATGGAATCCGGTCCCAAAAAAGGGAACTCCGCTGTATAATTGAGAAAATTCTCGTAGGGAAGATATTATGCGCGTGACGCCTGGATAGGAATCGCTTGTGCCCCTCTAGTCGGTGTTGTCGACTCAGTGGGATTGTGTGACATAAAATATTGATTACCTTGCTCGATTGAAGATAAGAGGCGGGGACCTGAAGCGAGTGCGAAAGAAGGGCAAAGGGGCACCATGAGGTTCCCTATAACCCACCCCCCCCCCCCTTTAGGAGTAAAAGTTCAAGCATAATATGGTGGATAAACATGATATAAGTAAAAATCATGCATAAGTAATGGTTAGTCAAGTTCAATATTTTCTTTGAAGTCTTTAGTAATCCCGGTGTGGCTGATGATGTGGTCCTCTCCGAGGATTCTAATGGCTCCTTGACTGTGTTGTCGTCTCTTAATCCTCTTCCTCCTGTCGGTGCTTGGCTCTAGTTCTGCCGGTGGCTGTTAGGGCGCTCCAATAAATACGGTATAAGACGGGGCCTGTGCTCTGTTGAGTCGCTTTCGGTATGCGATAGTTGGTTGTTCTCGGCTGTTGCTCCTTCCATGACCTAAAATCAAAATTTATCAACTATCAAATGAAACCAATATGAATTATGGCAATCAATCATACCAGAGTTTCAATGTCGTAGTCACCTTCTGGAGCAATCATAGAAAGGACTTGAAATTTTACGTTGCCAAAGGACTGTGACAGCTCCTTGGCCTACAATGGTCCGGGTTGGCTTGAAAGTTTTGTGGGGCGGAAGTCCTTACCTTAAAAGACACAAAAGCCAGCTCTCACAACACATTTTTACCGATTGAATGAAGAAAAAAATATTTTAGGGAGTATAAATGAGAAAAGAAAACAAAATAAATAAAAACTAAATGAGTAAAATATTCTGCCTGAAAAACATACATTCAAACAGAAGGCGGAGTTAACTAATACGACTAGCTGTGTCGATATGGCTGGTACCGAAATTTTAGATTTAGTTTTCAAACATTATAAGGAAACCGATTATTTTGTATTTGAGGAGTAACCTTGGATGCCACTTATAAAACGGACAGTACTTTGGGAATAATAAGCGTTGCGGAATGCAGGGAAAACAATCGGAAGGATTGCTCGTTTGTTGCACCTAACGTTTTTGAACATAACATTAGAAACAACTGGAAAAGTTGCAAGATCGCAAAACAATTGAAAAGATGTTAGCTGGTAAGGCTGTGGATTGAACTTCAGCAACTAAATCTACGACAAGTACGTCGACTACGGAAAACACTGCGGCCTGCTCATTTGCATCGATTAGCTCTACCGAATCAGTGACTACAATAGCATCGACAACTGAGTCCACCGTCTCTAATACGGTTACGAGTACGTCGATAACACCATATTCAACAAACAGTACAAGTACTACCGCATCTACTACAGTTAGCTTGACAACAGTTAATGAATCGAAAACAGCTCTAGAATTAAAAAGTTCTTCGACTACAACTACCACTACCTCAACTGTTAAACACACATTTAGTTCACAACCAATTCCACAACCATAAGTATGTCAACGACCAATTTGAAGCCAACTAGTACTACTACGACTAAATCGAATATTCACATAGTTCTTCATCGACTAGTTCAAAGCCACCCAGTACTACTACAACTAGATCGACTACTCACGTCTAATTTTTAGGGAACACAGGTAGGTGTCCTTCAGGGAACATTTGGGGAACATTCAGGAATTCGATCCTAAAAGTCCTTAAGATATTTTAACTTCGAATAATTTTTTTTTTTATATTTAAACATGCCCTAAATTGGATTGATTATTATAAATATTTTATGTTTGCGTTATTCGATTTAATTATCATGGGCTTCGTATTAATTTTTTGTAATTTGTGTAACCCAATCCCGGCGATGAAGTGAATCTCGTTATTAATATATATATATTTTAAATCTGTCTGATCACATTCATCTGCAATAAATTCTCACAGATCAGCCAAGGCCCAAGGTCAACGAATCCAACGTCTACGTTTCACGGGCACTTGAAAACTGTATACGTTGTTGGTACACTACATTGGCGGGGCCAATGTGCAACTACGTAGCAACGGCACGCAAATTAGAAGAAAAAAAGAAACTTTAACTCATATAAAACACAAAAGAGACACGTAGGCCACTGCTCTCTTACTTCTTTTTTCGGAACATTGCATTCTTCTCGACAAAATTCTTTGAGCATGAAAGGTCTTTATGCGAAGGAATCTGCCGCGTACAACCAACAGTATAACGGTCAAGAATTCTCTCTTAACGGATGATGAACTTAATTTTATACTTTTTCCTTGTAGCTATAAAAATAAAATTCTGAGGTATCATAAAAAATAATAATTTAGGAATTTGTATTACGTACTGAGCAAATGATGAACAACAGACACGTCGTCATTGCACGGTGGAATAATACATGCAGAAATCTCACTGAGGAGAGTTCAATAATAAAAATGGTGAATGAATTTTTGCCTGCAAGGATTACGCTGATCTTATCACAGCACCAAACAGAGAACTGAAGAAGGCTGAAGCAGACTATAATACATCTTTGATGCCCATTTAACTCTTAAAGAAGAAAAAGAAGCGCACAAACAAAACATAAATTTGGCCATCGCAACAATACGCAGTGAAGGTCACAGAGGGGGACGACCTTATCGCTAAAGTCAGTGGGCATGACATTGAACAAACTAAGGTAAAAAAAGGTGCAAAAGGTTTTCAAAAATTAAAGATTGGTTAAATAATGTGAAATGTATGCAATGATTTATAATTGACCTGCAGCGAAGAGAAAATAAGTCTTCGCTACAAGGTTACGTAGGAACTCACTGTCATTACAACCGAATGCGTTCTCGTTCCACAGAAAGCTACTTTGACTGGGTAGCTCAGATACAAGAAGATTTTTCGTCGCCGGAGGACTTCTGGAAAAAAATTATACTATGAAGCAGACTCAGAATTAACAAGTGGAAAAACTTATTGAACGAATAGAATCCACGTATCAAGAAATTTTTGGAGGTACCGAAAGTAGCACCTGGGAAGACCGGAATTCAAATTCTGTTATAGATGTAACGGTGCTACAAGTATCCATGCAAGGCGTGCTGCCCAATGTAAAAGAAGTAATAAAGTCGAATAACTTTTTGCTTGAATAGGGATGGTATAAAATCAAAGAAATAGCAAAGATTGCGGATAAAATTCTGAAAGCTCAGAAAAGAATGACCACTCCCACCATTAATTTTATTTCCAGCGAGGCGCAGGAGTTAATAAATATACAATCCAAAACACTAGAGGAGGTCAACAAAAAACTAAGTGAAATCTCTTCTCAGCAGGAGGCGTCAAAACTCCAAGTGGAAGGAGTGGTCAACAACATTAGCTTTCGTCGGGGAGGTGGCAGAGGCCGATTCTCCAATCATAGAGGTAGGGGGCAACTACCAAAGCACTGGGCATAATAATATGACCTACTATAATAAATCAGCCTATAGTCAATGACCAAATTCAAGTCGAGGAAAAGGAGGAGCGAATAATAGTGGAAATTCAAATACCCAAAGAGGCCAAAAGAAAGCCGAAACAGGGAACGCTTCTGAACAAGGAAACGGTGAAAAATCCAAACAATTTGAAGGAAAATGTCATCACAGTCAAACACCAGGCCATATGATAAAGAATTGCTGGAAGCTCCATGGCAAGCCCAACAAGGAGCAATCACAGCAGTAATTCCAGTTCAACCTCCTCATCCTTATCCACTTTATCGCATCACTACTAACTTTTCATCATCATGTAGCTGTAATTCACTAATCGACAACGGAGCAGCATCAAGCTTCGATTCAACTAGATTAATAACTCGTTTAGATGCCACTATCGTCCTTGAAGATAAAAATGCGTATCCTGTTTTTGAAACAGCTTCAAAAGAAATCATTAAGACCTATGGATGTTTTAATATTTCATTCCAACTGGCTGGCCTTGAGTTCACACACGATTTTTTCGTCTCAGCCACGATGGGAGACGACTGCATTCTTGGCATTGATTTTCTAACACAAAAGAAGATTGTGCTGGATATGGGAAACAAAACCTTGACAATCCCAGACAAGGATGAAATAAAAGTTATTCACGTTGTTGAACAGGCCAGAGGACTTTTAAACATAAATCAACCTGAAACAAAGAAGTGGGAATTCAACGTGTTCCATTTAAAAGAACCACTACGCAGCCGAGTTCAGGCACTCTTGGAAGAATTTCCATCAGCGTTTGGTGAAACATATAAGGATATAAAAGGAGGTGCGTCTATTACGCCGCAGAGAATCACCACGAAAGGAGAACCCTTTTATTTTCGGCCTTATAAATGCCAAATCCACCTCCGACCAATTTTAAAAGAATTGTTGGATGAAATGCTAGAGGCGGGCATAATAGAGAAAGCATGCTCTCCTTTCTCGTCGCCAGTTTTCTTGGAACCAAAGAAGCCGCCCTCAACCAAATACCGCTTTATCGTGGACATGAGAGAGCTCAATAAAATGACAATTAAAAATAAGCATCTGATTTCGTCCATTTTGGATTTAGTCCAAAAATTTGCAGGCAGCAAAATCTTCAGTTCAATTGACCTAAACAGTGGATATCATCAGATAGTCATAGATAAACGTGACCGCTATAAAACTGCATTTTCTACCCAATTTGGTCATTTTCAATTCGCCAGAATGGTGATGGGATGTTCTAATTCCCCGGCCCAATTCACAAAATTGATGGAAGAAGTCCTTGAAAGTGTACTAGAAAAGTGCTTTGTTTTATACGTCGATGATTTGGTTATCCACAGTCCTAATGAGGCCCAGCAAGAGGCCGATGTCCGCACTGTAATCAACCTTCTACTGAACGCTGGATTAACCATGAAACCTTCAAAATGTTTTTGGTTCTTGACAAGCATCCTCTTCTGTGGACATGAAATCTCTGCGGATGGTGTTGCAGTACAGTACATACGGTTGCTCTTCCCTTTTCATTCTCAGTTGCTGTTGTAAGCATCTACAATTCACATCATTGTCTCCTGTTTGCGCTAGTGAGTTCCGTTGAAAATGTGTGCACAAAAGCTTAATGCGAATGCAAAGGAATTACAGTTGGGCGAGTCGAGCTGCGAGGCCATCACGGTCTACTCGGCTGACGGAACGACGGCGCACACCCTAACAGTCTCATCGGAACCGAGTAATACAATCTCTGCAAACATAAAAGATAAGTGTGAAAATCAACCAAAAACTGTTGGCCAAGCGGCAATCGTACCGCTTTCGCGAAGCTGTTGAGACAATCAATCATTTGTGATTGTTTCGAACTTGCTGATTTCGAACTAGATCCGGCCGTTGTTCAACTGATTTCGGAAGAGTTGCAATACGTAACAAGCATTTTGATTGCAAGCTACACCATCAAAACGCCGGATCCGGTGAAGTTCGATCCCAAGAAAAGCAATGTCGCCTTGTTGCACGGGTGTTCCGGCAAATTGGATGAAACCCTATGAAGCGAAGAGCCGCGAAATCCGGGATCGAGTCAACCAATGGTTCAACCGAGACCAAGAGTTGGAAGAAGACAACTGGAGCCTTTTGGATTCATTTCAGCAATTACCAGCAGAAAAATCCAGTCGCCGCATCTCGGTGGAGTACCTTGGACAGCGAATTAACCTAGCGTGCAGCATCCCTCAACAGGAGGAAGAAACCATGGATGACTCCCCGATATCCGACATCGAAGACTGGGATTAATCATTTTGGAAAAGGGAGGAGAACTCAATATATATCATGTATTCATTTTGGTGGATGTGTTTATTAAGGTAATAAAAGAAAATTGGGGTAAAATCAAATAAAAATTGGTTTTGTACTCCCTACCTTTTAAAAGGGGGGATAGTATGTATGTAACGTTTTGGGCCAATGTGCAGCATCCCACAACAAGAGCAGGAGAAAATGGATGATTCTCCAACGACCGACGTGGAAGAGTGCAATTGAACGAGTGGTCGCATCAACGAGTGGTTCAACCGTGACCGAGAGCTGCAGGAAGACAACTGGAGTCTCTTGGATTCGTTCCAGCAATGCTCAGCGGAAAAATCCTGCCGTCGGAATTCGGTGGAATTTTTAGGACAACGGTTTGGTCCAGCATGCAGCATCCCGCAACCAGAAGAAAACATGGCAGATTCTTCAATGACCGATCCCGAAGATTGCGATTAACTTTTGGAAGGGGGGGGGGGGAGAGAGGATATGAATATCAATTTATATAATTTATTCATGGTGATTGTGTCTAATTATGTAATCAAGAAAAAGTGGGAAAAATCAAACAAAAATTGTGTATGCACTGATGTACTCCCTGCCTTTTAAAAGGGGATAGTATGTAGAGATTGGCGAATAGCCAGTCTCGCATACGAACCGGTTCTAACCAGAACCGTGAGCCATCGGCTATATAAGCCTGGGTCATCCGAGAATAAAGTGGAGTTCGCGAGTATCTAATCTAAAGTGCTAACATGTTAGTGAATACAAAAGCGTAGTAACGAAACACAAGTGTCTATATTCATTATAGAGTTAAGTGTAGACTAAGAACCTTAAGAGAGGGAACTACAGACTCAAGACTACTCGATCAACTTTACTGGACGTCCTGCGTCCCGTCAACGAAGAATCAGTTATCTTGAAGACCATCCGAAATGAGGTGCAGCAGTTCCTAATCCAGGAATTACCGGAGCAACAGGTGGTTCGAAAAAGATACGAATTGGTCGACGTAGACAGTGCCGACCTCTTCATACAATCAGGACAAGCCGAAGTATCAATATTTCGTCACCGGCTATCCGCCCAGAAAGCGGTAAGGGAGGAATTTGAATCCTTACTCTTATAACTATAATAATTCTAAAAGAACTATAATAATTCTAACTACCGCGGAAGGGGAGGCCGAAACGATAACCGTAGGCGCCAAGATACGAATCAGCGCCGATTCAATTATCATAATAAGCCACGTCATTATTCTCCTCTCCACTAACCCGAGCGCGCTAATTCAAATAACCTTAAAGAGCTCACCGTTGGAAAGAAAATATTCAACGGAGAATGTCAACACTGTAAAAAGAAAGGACATATGAAAAAATACAGTTTTAGTCTACACGGGAAGCCAAACAAGGTAGACTATCCACAATTCTCGTCCATCCTCCTACTCCTTGTCGTTTTATCAGCTTTACTATATATTTTACTGCTTCTAGAAAGACATATGCCTTAATCGATGGTGGAGCTCATTAGTATCTCTTAAAATAATATATTTTCACCATTTAAAAAAAATCCACTTTGAAACTTATTTTGATCTGAATTTTTATGAATCCTGCTTCATAGAGGTTCCGACTATGACTAAAACAATATATAAGAATATAAATGCATATAAATTGTTTTAGTCATAGTCTATCTCATATAATATATATTCTTTCCCTAGTTTAAATGCTTCATTATTATAGTAAATATACCGTTTTATATGCTAATATAAATAAAAATACTTTCATAAATAACGTACCTTTTCCCTTTTAATTAATTATTAACTAGTTAATCTAATCACTTATGTTTAAATTCAATCTTCTCTTACACTCGCTCTGAATATTACACTTATAATTGTATGGTTACATATTTCGTCCCTTCCTTCGTTTGCCACTAAAAATTTAGCTTATGCTCATTCACGCCCTAAACTAAATGTAAGAGGAAAGTTCATCATCTTAATTGTATTTTTTATCATATTACATATTTGACAACATTCAAATCCAAACGCTATACAATTAAATATAAGCGAAAAGTACACTTAAATGACTAGCACCTTAGATCCCACGCCATATTTGCCTCAAACTTACAACATTGAATTGTATAATGCTGTGATTTTTCCCAAGAAAGGAGGAAATTAAAAAGAATTCAACTAACCGAATACCGAATTCGACTAATAAAATATGCCACCACAGAATCATGAGATAAATTCACGCTTCTTTGATCACATAGAATACAATTCAATACGAAATCGGTATGAAGATATAGTGAATTCGACATTCTTTAGTGAACTTACTGATAAGAGCTACAAGTGCTACATACAGTACTTATAAATACTAACAGTACTAATAAATTTTTACAACAGCTTAGTACGGATAATAACTAAAATACATGTACCTAAAATATTCGCTTAAAATAATTTTTTATCAAATAATCCATCACACATTTAATTGTGGCAATATTTAACAGTGAAACTTCTTTTTAAAGTAGAGAGATAGTCAGCTGTGGCTGCGTTACTAGAGGACTGAGCACGAGAGAGTGAAATATTTTTCAGTACAGCCGTCTCTCTTTGGATCTCTTGACCTCAATATGAAATAGCTTCAGGGCTTTTCTGTTTGACTTCAAGGGTGAGCTAGCTCTGTTGAAAAAAAAGTATACTATAGTCTCCCTTTTTGTTGAGAAAAGTGGGCTATGGGTTTGCCTGGGGGAGGGATATCAGAAAGGGTATTTTTACGACCTGTGGCGTCAAAATGAACAGCTTGCAGAGAATTCGGATTTAAGAAATTGAAAATGCTTAACTACTCAACAATTCAAAGAAAATATAAAATAAAAATAAGTGTGTATTCCATTCAATTTAACTTGCGTCGTCTTTAAAAATATGTATCTGTATAATTTCAATTTTAAAAAGTAAGAAAAACATATCTTATTAGGATTCACAAATAAAACTAATTCAGGGAATTTTTCTAATCGAATTGAGAATAACAATTTAACTATAAAACTCTTTTTGTCTTAGATAAATATAAGTAATAATAACCGTTAGTTTATTTGCTCTGTTAGATTGTTTAGGATTATTTAAAATATAAATCGGTATTTATTAGGGGCGTCTCTTGATATGGGAAACAAACTTTCCTAAAGCTTTTCCTTAAGTTGAACTAGTTATTAGGATATTTATAAAATGTTTTAAAATGCATAAGAACCCGAAGGATTATAGAGAAGATTTTTGAGTTTTGTCAACTTTAAAAGTCTTTTAGAAATATAATTTTTATTGTGAAAGTGATAAAGATATATTCATTTATTTTAAAGAATGGCAAAAGAGAATATAGGGGCTATATTGCGCATCATGTAACGCGCAATCATTATACCCGTAAAAGAAGTATGTTATTAATATGATATGTTTGTTTTTAAATGGAGTGTAGGCCTATAAAGATTTAATGAACAAATCTAGTTTATTTACGTTCATTCAACAATGATTTTTTTATTATATATATTATGTTAAACATTGATTAAGAAAAACGTATCACATGATTTAAACAAACTGGTTAAAAAATTGCTTTTCTTTCTCTGAAATAATTAAACTACCCTTAACGTAACCGTTTTAACTCTTATAACAATAAAACTATAAAAATATGTAATTTTAAATATAGCCAGAAAAAAATGATTTTGAATGCTTTCCTAATAGAAGCAAATATAAGGAAATCTATTACTCTAAAATTTAGAAAAAAACTAGTTTTCAATCGTGATTTGAAAATAAAATTAAGCCAAAGATTCTTTGACTCCCATGTTGCAATGTGCCCCTATTTTAAAACACGTTAAATATTATAAAACTCAAAACAGATATAAAATTTTTTCGCACACATGTTCATATACAGTATGGTCCAAATAAACTTGAGGGGCACAAAGCACAAAACAGCCAAGGGCCCCTCAAGTTTATTTGAACCATACTGTACATTCCCGTATTTTTTAATTACAGATTAAACTTATATTACATTTTAATCAATAAAAATGTTGCGACTAAGTTTACGCCAATTCGAATTCTTTAAAACCAAAACTGATCATTAAAACAAATATTTTAAACTGATTTTTTTAAAATATCAAATGAAAAATAAAGAGGTCACCCTTTTACGATTTCGTAAAATGAACCGCTCGTGTTATAATAATAAAATAAGACAAAGTAAAACATACGTATGGGGGTCCCATTATGAGACTACAGTTAATCAGAGATGTAATACCTTAACAATTTATGTGTAAAAATACATAAAATTTAATAATCTGTTTTAAATCAAAAGACATGATAAAGATGACCAATAAATGTTATCAATTCGATTAAATTATATGTTCATAAGCAATGTTATCGAAACTTTTGAACATATTTTCCAAAAAATTCTTTACACAGAATAAAGCAGAAATAAAATTATATTCTTTTATATTCATTTAAAAATTAATTATCACATTTCACACTACCAGTGTCACCAATATTGACGGTTAGTGTGATAATACGAATCATATATATAAGTGTCATTAGATTTTATTGTAGTTAAAAAGGATTCATTTTTTCTAAGAAGAAAGTAAAAACTTTAAAAACTGACTTTTATTATTTAAAATAGTGATTTATATTCCCAAGGTCGAGAAAAAAATAATCTATTAATTTTTTTCATTAACGCGAGATTTTTGTTTAATTTTACTGAAAAAAGAGAAACATTTTTTATCACAAGAAGCCTTTGCCACGTGAAAAGAAATATATCCACGTCGAAATTTCCCCCCAGGCAAACCCTGTTTCTTTTTTTACATAGCTTGCTGAGCTAGCTCATCCTTGTAAGTCAAGTAAGAAAGCCCTGAAGCGATTTCCTATGAATGTTGACATGATGATGCAAGGAAAATCTGCTGTGTGTTGGAAAATATTTTTTACTTTCTCGTGCGCAGTCCAGCAGTGATGCAGTCAAGGTATATATCTCTCTCTACTTGAAAAAGTCTGGCAACGATTTAAAAATATAATTTATTCAAAGGTGATAATTATTTAAAACGTACAAATATTCTAGTTAACATCATCGCTTTGTTGTTCTTGAAATTTACCTTCACGAATATATATGTACTTGCTGCCTTAGGCTTACAGAATGTAAACATTTACTTATTCTATGTAAAATACAGTACTAATGTGCTCAAATATGTGATCACAGAAGCATGAATTCATCTCATGATTCTGCGGTGATATATTTATATACTTTAGTAATGTGTTAGTGTATTAGTATATTTTAATTAAATCTTTTATGGAAACTTAGTCCCTACTCAATAACATTTTAGCTTCTGTGTTTAAGGTATAGATCTCTGGCTGTAATTTATATTCTTGCTATAATGCTATACTAATAAAAGGTTACAAACGCAACCGTTGGATAATGTTATAATAATAAAAGGTTTAAAACGCACCGTGGTTAAATGGGAATGTTTTGAATAAATAAAGATAGAGGATGTTAACATGAAATAAAATATAAATTATAAAAGGTAGATGAATATAGAAATTCGAAGCTTTTCTTCATACGGAATATACCCGCTTATACATACCGGAAAATAAAAATAAAAAAATACACGTATTACATGTTTGAGTTTTTTTTTCTATATATATATTTAAGTTCTTAGTGTATAATATTGTAGTGGATCTGTTAAGATATGTAGATAGTTACCCTCATTTAACTACTACATTCTTGTACTTAAGGAAATAAACTGAATAGAATGCTGAGAATAGTATATTTACAACACAGTCACCTATGATACATATTAATGCGGAACTCCAACTCGACTCTCCGGTTACCAGGCGCCTAAGGCATTAGAGAGAGAGAGAGATCGAGAAGCGAAAGGATAGCGCAGAGACATCTATCGATTCTCTACAATTTATATCCCTTTAAGTTGGATATTGGTTACATCATTAATAAGTATAAAAGAAATAATGATGTGAACAGGAGTACGCGTATAATGTTAATTGAACTTAATGTTCTCTTTGAAGTCGCTGGGCAACCTGTAATGAAAAATAATGGTACTTTGGCTGAACCTTTACTTAGTTTCTTAATATTAAATGATAACGCGTAGATATGTTAAGTAAAGTATATTGAATGTATAGAGGTGTTAGACTACATGGTGGAAAAACTCCATCTATAAACATCTGTCTATTGATGTATGTTAACTAAACACCAGTAAGTGAACTCCCCAGAGTGCGGGTTTCCACAAAGATTATATAACCTTGAAACATAATTAATAAACTTGAAACGAAGAGATCTACTACCAATACTCCATCTACAACTACAACAGTTAAACCCACGAGTTCAACAACTAGGCCTATTACAACTACTCTACTTCGGCCTACAGTTTCAACGACAACTTCTTCATCATCGACGACCGAATGCTCTAAGGCGAGTCGTAAAGTCCAACATGGGACCAAACTGGGTTCACTAAACCTGAGTCTACACTCGATCAACATGCTGTTATTAAAACGGGTGTAGATGGACTACTTTTATACAAGAGGAGACGGATTCTTATGATGTTGCTAAAGAATTAGAAATTAATATTGGAGCTCGTTTCATTCCTGAAACTGTCTAACGTTTTTGCAGTCGCCCTTCTAGACAAGGAGATAAATCACCAAGAATCCAAAGATCCATCGGTCAAGGAACATGGCCTTGCCGACGTTTTGATTTGTACAGGAGCTGAAGCGATTGATCATTCCAAAATGAGAACGCGTGCGCTTCACATTGAAGACTCTATCACTTTATTAATTAACCAAAATCAATATCTTCAAGGACGTATAACCGATCAACAAAATATTCTTGCTGCAGAAATTAGGAATACCTATTGTGCCACGATGAGAATGAGAAAAAATGAGGCAATCCTAATAGCAAACTTTGATCCAATCCTGGCAGCTAAAAGCCTTGGCCTAGACCAATGCTCCAGTGTTGTCGAATATGGCTCCTTATTAATTTTACAGCAATGTACGCCTGTAGATGTAGAAATTGAAGGCATCATTAGTAATTGTGGTCCACAACCAATTGCTCAAGTAAATAATATTACAATACAGCTTATCTCCTAATGGTGTAACATTAGTCCCATATTTTCATTGTTTACACCGATCTAAATGTTTATCCATTGGAGGAGCAACCTATTCTTTTTTTTATGGTTCTAGGCTTCTCCAAGAATCAATCGTTCATGTTAACAATTTGAAATTATTTGGTAATTTAAAAAAATTTAATTAAAGAAAATAATGTGTCTGATACTTACCACGATAAATTTAATTACAATCCCATTGGTCAACTATCCGTTTTAGCGTCACTTTGGGGAAGTGTAGTGAATGTTTATATGTGCTGTGTTCACTATCAGGTTCTTATAATAATGGATAACGCTAATAGACTCGTATTATATGCTTTGAGTAGTATATTGTGTATAGAAACTACCACCAAGGAACTCCGCATGATGCGGGTTCGCACCAGACTTATATAGCCTGGGAGAGGGGGAGTACATAGTGGGGCTTGCGATTCCAGAGAGTTCTTCAGCCCGAATAAATACATGGGTATAAAGGATACATATAAATGTGGATAAAATGGGTGGATAATATTAGTATAGATAGACATAAAAATAAATGAAGATCTAAATAATGAATATAGAGTCAACAAAATCGATATAGATGAAAATGAATTAAGAAATAACGTTTCGTTGATGTTAGTGTCTTGCTTATTTCTGCTCCTGTAAGTAGAGCTGCATCTTGAAGTCGTCGCATTTGCGACATAAATATTGCTTCAGTAGCATCTCCTTACGAAGAGCTACTTTCCAGACGTCTTGTTTGGTAGGCTGGAAACCTCCAGTTATTGATGCAGTGTCTAGGTGCTTGCCATAGTGGCCGCGTCAAAAGCCATCCTCCTGACGGCCGGGCGTGGGCGTCCAGTTGATATCTACTTCGTCGATTCCTTATGGACGTAGTGGGGTGCCGTCCATTCATGCTTCCAAAAGGTTTCGCTCCGGTAGTGCTTCCCGTGAAGCCGGTTCGGGATGTACGGTTCCGGTAAGTGTAGAACAGAGGGCGAGACAGGGGCGTTCTCGGGATTCGGTGACCCGATGCTGCCAGTGTCCCATTACGGACTCACCGGCTTGGTCGGTGGATAGTTGTTATACGAGATTCCGTTCCCGTTTGGGTTGTTTGATTCCGCATTTTCTCCTGTTTGTTGTCAGAAGAATATGTCGGTTCGATGGACTCAACCAATGCGAAACCGCAAACACACAGATTCAGATTAAGTTGAACTGTTGCCGGTAGTTGACCCAGCGTTTGACGGTGATCGTAGAAGCGCCCGATGTTCATTTGTTTGCCGTGGTTCCCCCGTCCGAAGTTTTCGTCTCGACAGCCTGTTGTGGACGGCCAGTCCAGATCTACTTCGTCTATCCCTTGGGGACGCAGTGACGTGGCGTCCATCCAGCCTCCTAAAAGGATGCGTTCCTTTTAAGAGGTTGGAAGAGTGGGAATACGTTTAGCATAAAGTGGTTAGTGGGGCTTGCGAATGCTAAGCCCCGGGCCGTATGAGTGCAATGACCGGCAGTGCCCGATCATTCACTACATAATCACCTCCCTCAACTTAGAGTGGAGTCATAGCCTAATTGAATAAAGTATAGAGTACATTTGAACACTAACACCATTTTAAGTATAAAAATTGAAAAATATAAATGTATTGATTGTCGTCTTCTTCGGTCGTCTTATTTATTCTGTGGCTCTCTCCTCCTCCTCCTCCTTCTCGGCGGGGGAGGTGGCTATTGTTTGGGGTCGTTATCGGAAGTCTGGTCCGGGAACAAATCGTTGTTACTTGGTCGAGGACGTTGCAGTCCGCTCTCATCATTTCTTGTTCACCTTTCTTGATTCTTCTCCACCGTTGGAGGAGTCGTCGTGGATGACGATCTCTTCCCTTTCTTCGGTGGGGGCGATTCTTTCACCTTGCTGGTCGACGATCCCATTGGGGCGGTTGACTCGGGGTCGGGCGCGGAACCGCGGGAGCCAACGGCCGGAGTAGGCCCGGATGGAGACGATATTTGGGTCATCGAGAGGACACTCTTGGCGGTGGCAGGCAGTGTGTCGGCGGCGGAACTGAGAGGGATGTTGGTGTGGCAGCGGGGATGGTGATAACCGATGGGACGAAAGACACGCGCTCGGACTGATATTGTGTTATCAATTCTTTGTGAACTGAGCATGCAGAAATATCGCGAGTAAGGCGATCGTTCAATACTTTGACCTCAGCTGTTATCGTATCACAATGGGCCTTCCATTGAGCGATCGAAGTTTCATTAACGTTAATAGCGACGGCGCGCTCTTCCGCTGAAGTCTTCCAATAGGTTATTTCAGTTTGCTTATTTTCTAACTGGGTGCGAGCCAACGTGACGTCAGAGTTTAGCGTGTCAACGAGTTCTTGTAACTGTTTCCGGCTGATGGAACAGGAGTCAAGATCAGTAGTCAGGAAGCCGATATTCAGTTCAAGCTTTTTGAGTTCTTGGCTCTGAAGTTTGATGTGAACGTGTTTATCAGAAATCTTCTGCAGTAAACGGTTTTTCTCTTTCACCACCGTAGACTCAAAGGCATTTCACTGGTCTTGAAAGTGCTGCTCTAACGTGGTTCGAAAGGCTGCTAGGTTATTAACGAGCGCGTCACGTTGGGATTCAGTGACGTTAAAGCGGTCGTATAGTTTTGGGTCTCTGCTTGATTCTTTGAAAAATTATCAGAAGTATTGTTAAGAAACGAAATCTTTTGATTCAATAGCAGATCCTGAGCGGCCTGCTCAGAAGCAATTATTTTATTTCGTAAGACTTCGCTCTCTTTTTGTGCAGCAATCAATCGACCGTTTAATTCTTTGATGAGCGCTTTATAGGCGTCTCGTGTCTTTTTGTCACTGAAGCGTCCTAGTTTAGAGACCGTTTTCAGCTGTTTAACCAGGGTTGTGACAGTTTGATTTTAGGTTAAAAAAGCGGTTTTGGTCGCGTCGCGACGAGCTAAGATTCTGTGAGAAGAACCGCTCAATTCCTCGTCGTCAGATGATGATCGATGAGGGGGGGAGTTCTCTTTGTGGTTGGTCAGCCTGTGTTCACTATCAGGTTCTTATAATAATGGATAACGCTAATAGACTCGTATTTTATGCTTTGAGTAGTTTATTTTGTATAGAAACTACCACCAAGGAACTCCGCTTGATGCGGGTTCGCACCAGGATTATATAGCCTGGGAGAGGGGGATTACATAGTGGGGCTTGCGAATGCTAAGCCTCGGGCCGTATGAGTGCAATGACCGGCAGTGCCCGGTCATTCACTACAGAAGCATACAAGATTTTGATCCTCAAAGCCCTCCTCAGGCATCTTAACTTCAGTCAAAGAATCATCTTTGTTTCAACATGCCCTAAATTGGGTTGATTATTTGAAATATTTAATGTTAGGATCACTTACCTTTTTTTCTTTAATGTTTTGTGATAAAAATGTTTAATTTGTGTAACCCGATTCCCACGGTAAGACGTGTTTGGTCATCCCTTTTCACAAGACGGAATCTTCCGGACCATATACAGCAGAAGCAAATCCGATCGGAGTCTCCAGGCTCTCCAGATTCAGCCACAGCAGCAACTTTTCATGCACACTTAGAGATAATCTACGTGGCCGGCACACTTCGTTGGCGCGGCTGTGGATGTCCTCTAAATTAGAAACTACGCAGCAGCAGCGCGACTTTCAGAACATAAAAAACCAGAAAAACAACTATTCTACTGCGCGCTGGACACACGTAGACAGCTGCTCTCTTTTTTTTCTCTCTCTTATTCCCTTTTTTTATTCAAAACTACGCATTACAATTTTTTTTGTGACAATGTCCTAAGATACCATTTTCCCATGAAAGTCGATAAACGGGCGCGCCCGCCCGTTTTACGATCTACATTCCTGTTAAAAACCGGATGCTGTTAACAATTGCTCTCCTCCCGACTACGATTGTGTAATAAACTAAACGAGTTGTTTATATATCAACCTTCTACTAGAAATTCAATTTTTCTAAAAAAGGAGTTTTATATGTTAAAAATTTTTTTCTCTCTCTCTTTCAATTCTTAAAATGGAAAAAAAAATTGGAGGTTGGTTTTTTCTTATATATCTTCTTATTCAAAATGTAATTTTTACTCATTAACACGGTGACAATGTTGTATGTATCGTGTGTGTTTTTCCACCTTGTATCAATTGGAATTATTCTACTTTTCTTCTATCATGAGTGTCATCAATGAAGTTCTTGGCACTTGGAAAGAAGTGATGGAAACCGATCCAGCTCTTCTTTCGTCTCCTCACCCGGCAGAGGGGAGAACATCCATCGCATCAGCGATGAGCAATCCTTCTGTTCCGGTTGTAGAAGATTCATTCATCCAACGGCTCGCCCTTTTACCGGCCGACGAGCTGGACGAGGCAATCCGTATTTTTCTAGAGGAATGGAACGTGAGCCGAGAGGAGTTCAGTGTCGTTAACATGAGACGAGAAAAATGGTTTCGGGAAAAGCGGAAAGTGTCTGGAGGTCACAGGTATAGACGACTTTGTTCCAGACTGGATAACCAAATTTTCATTTATGGAGTTGCTCCGACAGGGCAGCCACAACTTTTCCACAAAAGGCGGCCTCCAGAGAACACGGTTTCGTTTTGAAGGTAAAGAGTAGCGACCACAGGCGTCTGCACCGTCGGGGGACCCTTTAATGGGCGGACGGGTTCTAGACGCGGTGGCACCGCCCGTATCTCCGTCATCTTCATGTGGTCTGGCAGGCGGCGTAAACGAGTGAATAATGAATTGGCAATACCATTTAAAGCGGGCAGAGGGTTACAACAAGCAATTAAACGTATAACTGTAGCTAGAATAAAAAAGAAAAAAATTCCAATAGCAAACTACTGTAGATAACTGACCCAGGACGTGATATGGTCAAACAGACCGGCTTCCTTAACAGAGGTGAGGATGCCATCGACAGATTGTGGATCATGTTCCTGGATTTGACCTATCATGACGGCCATAATGCTAAGTTGATCAATCGGGTTATAATTGAAAACAGTAGGGTGATGGTCAGTAAGGTTTGGCATCTTTAAAAACACTTCGTGGAATTTAGCAACAAGATCTAGGTTATGTAAATGTATAACAGGTTCCTGTCAACCCATTTATTATTAACATACCTATGGGGACGGAAATTGAGGGTAGCATATGAATTACGGTGAATAAAAGGTAAAAAGGGGATGGGAGAATAACCTGAAGGAGAAAGATCGTAGACGGGTGTAGATGCGATCTTAGTTGAGGCACGGATGATAGGAGGTTTGGTTTCACAATGGAAGTCGGTTGTACAGACGTAGGTGAAACGGAGGATGTCGTATTCGATGGCATTACAGGTGCAGGAGCAGTGGGTGCCGTAGTGGGTGGTATCGGCACGTGTGTTGCGCTGTTTTCATAACCGGAACTGGGGCTGTAGTGCTCGTATGCATTGTAGTAGTTGTCACCGAGGAGGAAAAAGTCAGCAAGGTATTAGTCGGTGTTGAGGTTGACAATCCGCTTGTTGAATGATCATTAGGGAGTGTGGAAGATGGAGAGAGCGGTGGGTCTTCAAAGAAGAATCTGTTTCTCCTTCTTCTCCCTTTGGGAGAAGAACCTTTTTCGTCATCCTCTCTTTTGGGGAGAGGCGAACTTTCTTCTTCTCTTTTAAGGGGAGAAGAAATATTTTCTTTCTCCTCTCTTTTTAGGATAATTTTATTATCAACTAAAATATCTGCACCTAAATTTATGCTATCTCTCATTACTAAAGAGGAGAAGAATTCTCGACGTAATATTAAGTCGTTCAGTGTGAATTTAATGTTAAAACATCCATACAATTTAATAATTTCATTTGATGCCGTAGTTAATATTGGGCAGAGGAAGTTTTATCATCTTTTTGAATGAGTTGGGGATCCAACTGCGCTAACAATTGAGTTGATATTAAAGAGAAAGAGCTCCGCTATCGATTAATGCATATTTTGATCTAAAAGCGACGTTTTTAATTACGATAGTCCGGGCGACGACTGTCTTAGTCGGATCGCCGACGGGGGTCAGTACGGCCTCTGTCTCTATTTCTATGGCCTGTGTCTCTTGTGTTTCTACCTTGAGAGCGACCTCCCTCGCGGCGATGGGAGATGTTGTTAACAGCTCCTTTTTCGGAGGGCTGGGGGGGGGGGGGGTGTGAGTTTCTATATTCATTATAGAGTTAAGTGTAGACTTAGACCCTTAAGAGAGGGAACTACAGACTCAAGACTACTCGATCAACTTTAATGAACGCACTGCGTCCCATCAACGAATAATCAATTATCTTGAAGACCATTCGAAACGAGGTGCAGCATTTCCTAATCTAGGAATTACTGGAGCAACAGGTGGTTCGAAAAAGGTACGAATTGGTCGACGTAGACATGCCGACCACTTCATACAATCAGGACAAGCCGACGTATCAACATTCTGGCACCGGCTATCCGCCCAGAAAGCAGTAAGGGAGGAATTGGAATCCATACTCTTCTAACTATAATCTTTATAAAAGAACTATAATATTTTTAAATACCGCGGAAGGGGAGGCCGGAGGCCGGAACGATAACCGTAGGCGCCAAGACACGAATCAGCGCCGATTCAATTATCATAATAAGATACGTCCTTTTTCTCCTCGCCGCTCACCCGAGCGCGCTAATTCAAATAACCTTGAAGAGCATACCGACGGAAAGAAAATATTCAACGGAGAATGTCAACACTGCAAAAAGGAAGGACATGAAAAAATACAGTTTTAGTCTACACGGGAAGCCGAACAAGGTAGACCATCCATGATTCTCGTCTATCCTCCTACTCCTTGTCGTCTTTTCAGCTTTACTATATATTTTATTGCTTCTAGAAAGACATATGCCTTAATCGATGGAGGAGCTCATCATTATCTCTTAAAATAATATATTTTCACCATTAAAGTAATCCACTCTGAAACTTATTTTGATCTGAATTTTTATGAATCCTGATTCATAGAGGTTCCGACTATGACTAAAACAATATATAAGAATATATATGCATATATATTGTTTTAGTCATAGTCTATCTCATATATTACATGTTTATATATAATACAAAGAATATATTTATATTATATATTCTTTCCCTAGTTTTAATTAGGGATTAAAACTGAGTTTAATTATTTATCTTAGCATATAAAACGGTATATTTACTATAATAATGAAGCAGTTCTTCCCTAGTTTTAATGCTTCATTATTATAGTAAATATACCGTTTTATATGCTAAGATAAATAAAAAATACTTTCATGAATAACGTACTTTTTCCCTTTTAATTAGTTATTAATAGGTTAATCTAATCACACTTATGTTTAAATTCAATCTTCTCTTACATTCGGTCTGAATATTACATTACGATTGTATTGCTACATATTTCGTCCCTTCCTTCGTTTACCACTAAAAACTAAGCTAATGCTCGTTCACGCCCTAAACTAAATGTAAGAGGGAAGTTCATTATCTTAATTGTATTTTTTATCATATCACATATTTGACAACATCCAAATCCAAACGCTATACAATTAAATATAAGCGAAAAGTACACTTAAATGACTAGCACCTTAGATCCCACGCCATATTTGCCTCAAACTTACAACATTGAATTGTATAATGCTATGATTTTTCCCAAGAAAGAAGGAAATTAAAAAGAATTCAAATACCGAATTCGACTAACAAAATATGTCACCACAGAATCATGAGTTAAATTCACGCTTCTGTGATTACATAGAATAAAATTCAATACGAAATCGTATGAAGATATAGTGAATTCGACATTTTGTAGTGAACTTACTGATAAGAGCTACAACTGCTACATACAGTACTTATTAGAAATAAATTTTTACAACAGCATAGTACGGATAATAACTAAAATACATGTACCTAAAATATTCGCTTAAAATAATTTTTTATCAAATAATCCATCACACATTTAATTGTGGCAATATTTAACAGTGAAACTTCTTTTTAAAGTAGAGAGATAGTCAGCTGTGGCTGCGTTACTAGAGGACTGAGCACGAGAGAGTGAAATATTTTTCAGTACAGCCGTCTCTCTTTGGATCTCTTGACCTCAATATGAAATAGCTTCAGGGCTTTTCTGTTTGACTTCAAGGATGATCTAGCTCTGTTGAAAAAAAAATTATACTATAGTCCCCCCTTTTGTTGACCATGTTGAGAAAAGTGGGCTATGGGTTTGCCTGGGGGAGGGATATTAGAGTGGGTATTTTTTCAACATGTCAACGACCTGTGGCGTCAAAATTAACAGCTTGCAGAGAATTCGGATTTTTAAGAAATTTAAAATGCCTAACTACTCAACTTGTATTCCATTCAAAATAATTTGCGTCGGCTTTAAAAATATGTATCTATATAATTTCAATTTTAAAAAGTAAGAAAACATATCTTATTAGGATTCATAAATAAAACTTATTCAGGGAATTAAAATGCATAAGAACCCAAAAGGTTATAGAGAAGATTGTTGAGTTTTGTCAACTTAAAAAGTCTTTTAGAAATATAATTTTTATTTCTGAAAATGATAAAGATATATTCATTTATTTTCAAGAATGGCAATAGAAAATATAGGCTATATTGCGCATCATGTATCGCGTAGTCAAAATACCCGTAACATTTGTATTTTGTTAATTTGAAATGTTTGTTTTTAAATGGAATTTATAAAGATTAAATGAACACATCTAGTTAATTTAAGTTCATTCAACATTGATTTTTTAATAATTTAAATTATGTTTAAAATTGATTAAGAAAAAACTCCCGCATGATTTAAACAAACTGTTTAAAAAATTGCTTTCCTTTCTCTGAAATAATCATACTACTCTTTACACTTAAGAAGGAGAACACACATAAGAAATAAGGCACCCCGAAGGATTAATGCTACAGAACATGACAATGAATAAGGTGTTCCATAATTCGTAACCACAATAGTTGTGAAATACTCAATACTATGATTTTCAAATAATAGCTCTCTTGGTTATTCGCCTATCTTCTAAACTAATTTCTAACTAATAAGCTATCTGATTAAAATGACACAATCTTCAAATAACTATGAATTATAGATTGGATAAAAAATAATATAATATATAGGCCTATATATGTTTATGTAAATAAAGAGAACAATTTTAACTGTGAGTAGAGTCTCATTGTGAGACAACAATTATTTTAAAGTTGTAACTTCAACCATTTATGTTTAAAAAATACATACAATAGAAATTTAATAATTTGTTTAAAATCAAAACACATAATAAAGATTTAAAAAAATAATCAATTTTAATTTATGTGTATATTTATAAGCAATATTATCGATACTTTATTCCATTTTTTCAAACAAACTTTTAGAAGAATAGAATAAAGCTGAAATAAAATTACATACTTTTTTATTCATTATAAAATTAAATATGTTATTTCACATAAAAATTAAAGATTCACTTTTCTTTTTGGCCCATTGAGTCAATTAAAGCAAATTATATGAGTATACACCAGATTTGACATTTTTTTCAAGCATAAAACCAAAAGCTTTAGCAGCTGACTTTTATAATTTAAAATTGTGATTTATATTCTTATGGTTTAAAAATGATTCTATAATTTGTTTTAATTCACGTGAGCTTTTTCTTCATTCCTGTGAGATTTTTCCTTCATTTTTCCTGCAAAAAGTTTATTTTGTTAAAGAAAAAATATTTACACACCAGAAGCCGTTGCCACGTGAAAAGAAATATCCACGTCGACATTCCCCTCCCCCCCCCCCCGTCCAAACCACTTTTTTCAACATAGCTTGCTGAGCTAGCTCATCCTTGTAAGTCAAGTAAGAAAGCCCTGAAGCGATTTCCAATATGAATGTTGACAGATACAAGGAGAACCTGTTGTGTGTTGGAAAATATTTTACTTTCTCGTGCGCAGCCCACCAGTGATGCAGTCAAGGTATATATCTCTCTCTAGTTAAAAAATTCTGGCAACGATTTAAAAATATAATTTATTCAAAGGTGATCATTATTTAAAACGTACAAATGTTCTAGTTAACATCATCACATTTTTCTCTACGAATATATATAAGTACTTACCTCCCCAGGCTTTCATTAAGGAATGTAAAAATTTACTTAGTCTATGTAAAATACAGTACTAATTTGAATCAAATATGTGATCACAGAAGCATGAATTCATCTCATGATTCTGTGGTGATGTATTTATATATACTTTAGTAATGTATTAGTTTATTAGAATATTTTTATATATTAACGTTATATATGTTTTATATATTATGCTACATATATATTAACGTTATATTAAAATATATAACGTATTCAAAGGTGATCATTATTTTTAAAAAGTAAATCCTTACGTAGAAATATTTTAGTTAATATTATCACTTTGTTATTCTGGAACTTATGTCTACGAATATATATGTACTTGCCTCCATAGGCCCATAGGCCATAACATTTTACCTTCTGTGTTTAAGGTCTCTGGATGTAGTTTATAGTCTTGCTATACTAATAAAAGGTTAAAAACGCAACCATGGTTAAATGGTAATTTTTAGAATAAATAAAGATAGAGGATTCGGACATGAAATAAAATATAAATTGTTAAATGTAGATGGATATAGAAGTTCTAAGCATTTCTTCATACGGAATATGTCCACTTATACATACCGGCACATAAAAATAAAAATATACCTGTATTACATGTTTGAGTTGTTTTTTTCTATATATATTGAAGTTCTTAGTGTACAATATTGTAGTGGATCTGTTAAGATGAGAAGATAGTTGTCTTCATTTAACTACTAGATTCTTGTTCTTAAGGAAATACAGCATGGTTCAAATAAACTTGAGGGGCCCTTAGCTGTTTAGTGATTTGTGCCCCTAAAGTTTATTTGGACCATACTGTACATTGAATAGAATGCTGAGAATTGTATATTAACAGCACAGTCACCTATGATTCACTTTATAATCCGGAACTCCAACTCGACTCTCCTGTTACCATGAGGCATGAGAGAGAGAGATCGAGAAGCGAAAGGATAGCGCAGAGACATCTATCGATTCTCTACCATTTCTATCTCTTTGAGTTTGGATATTGGTTACATCACGTATCATTAATAAGTATAAGAGGAATAATTATGTGAAAAGGGGTACGCATACAATTGTAATAAAGGGGTCTATTCAAGTTATATAGTTTACAAAGCGTGTATTGTACAAAACCATTTAGACCAAAAAAAAAAAGAATGCCATCGATGAGGGAATTCTAAGGTAAATTTCGAATGAAAAGGATCTTGAATCATTTGGTCAAAGGATAAAAGAGGTAAACATCAATCATAATTATTATTGTAATTAAGACAAAAAAAAGCTAACATCTTATAATCATAATTATTTTTAAATTTTTATAATCGTAATTAATTTTTATTTCTTTTAGCTCATTTTTATCCATTTTTGTGTTATTTCTTTTTCTCCCTTTTTTTCAATATGATTTTGAATAAACATAAAATGTTTTATTTTTATCTTCTTTAATTTTGTTTCCGAGTGATAACTGATAAAATTGTATACAAATGAAAAAATATTCATATATAAACTGGGATAAAATGTGACCATGACCATATTGTAATGAAAGGATCGTGTGTTATTACCTTAAACAAACATGACATTTTAATTTTAATTTTATTTTCTGTTTTATTTCCGTGTTCGATGGTATGTATAAATCAACCAGAATATAAATGACCCATAACCATATGTTGAAATAAGTTGAGAAAAGAACAGAGAATAGAATGTATACAAAAGATTTCTGTCACCTTCTCCTTACTTATCCTGAATGTGTCGGCGCAGTTTAACCTCCCGGATAAGGAGGGTGTGGAGACTTGGGTGGTCGATATACGGCGCCGGACGAAGAGGTGTCACTGATGTCAGTAGAATTAATCAAGCAAATCCTCGTATTTGTCCTGGACATACCTGCGAAGTTTCACTTCCCGGATGAGGAGTGCGCAAAGACTTGGTGGTCGAGGTAGGGTGCTGGGTGAGGGGAAGCCACCGATGCAAGTCGCTTACCGGGACACTTCTCGAAATGAAACTTCGACCGCTACGGTATGGAGACGCCGAAGAATAGTGTGGTTTAGGCTCACCCTTAGACAGAGGTGTGGTCGGAGCGTCCACGGCGGCAGATACGGCTTCCTGAAAGTCATCCGCGTCCAAATCGAGAAGAGGCGTGTAAATGGGCAAGCGCTGATCCGGCGGTATTTCATGATATGTCATCTCTGCCGGCGGCTCCACTTCAACGGGACGTTGTAGGACGTGGCTTTGACACCACATCGTTTTGGGTTTGGTGCTGCTTGGAGAGGGCTCCACCGGTTTCGGACTTGACCTGAGTAGATGAAATAAACGGGAGGTCTCCGGTTAATTGAATTTAATGCTCTCTTTGAAGTCGCTGGTCAACCAGTAATGAGTACTTAATGGTACTTTGGCTGAACCTTTACTTAGGCCCTTAATTTTAAATGATAACGCGTAGAGATGTTAAGTATATTGAATGTGTAATAAAGGGATCTTAATGTTGTTTAAGCTGGAAGAGCGCGTATTTACGTGAACCTCTCGGTTCGAAGTCTAAATCAACTCTGACGAGAGATACAGAAGGTGCGGGCTTTTATAGTAGCCAACCCGGATGTATATTGAAGGTTATGAATGTAGAAGTGGGTGTGTTGGTATGTGAAGGCTATGGGTGTGGTACTGGGTGTGTTGGTATGTGAAGGTTGACAATGAGGAAGTGTTCCAAGGTCTGAAACTGGTTTTAACTTTCATTACAATTCTTTCCTTTTTCACAAAGAAGTAAAAGTAACACTTTGAAAGTTAATCCTGTTTCAGTTGTCGACCCGGATGGATGTTATACGGTTACATGGTGGTAGGAGAGGTTGATGGGTAATTTGATTCGCAAAACATAAGTATATGACAGTGTTGTACAATATTATAGATTTTCTAAAACATATTTTCTAGGGCTAGTCTTGGGAAATAGTTAATGGAGGGAGCAATCATGTTTCTAGGTCAGTATAACCATTATCAGTTACTACATATACAAAATCAAATTCTACTAACAGATGAATTCATGATAAGGCAAATAAAAGGATGGGATGGAAATAAGTTGTCCGACACAGGACGCGAAGGTAATAGAAGATCAATTTTATTCATTATTCTATCAAACTTCTTTTATCCTTTTTTGTATATATATATCTTCTATTATATATATCTTCTATTGTTTTTGTTTTATCTTGTTATGATTTTGTACTCTTGTTTTGTAATAAACATTAAAAAGTAGTGTTTTCTTTTTAACATTTTTATTTACATTATTCAAGTCTTTATAATGTGAGCCAACACCCTGTTTTTTATGGGGTATTTATAGATGGAGCTCAAAACCAATAGTTGCAATTAAGTTGGGAGTAGAGCAAAATATACAAAACATAACCATTTTGTCCCTTCTTCCATAATATGTTGATTATTGGATTCTTATGTCGCGTTGCCTAGGTTGTGGCGTAGAACTCATCCAGGAGGTCGTCGTATTTATCTTGAAAGTAGCGGCGTAACTTGACTTCTCGGATGAGAAGTTCACGCAGGTCCGCTTTCTTCGAGAACGGCAAAATATCTGGTTCATCTGCCGTTTTTCGTTTTAACGGGAACTTATCGAACGTAAAACGCGGGCCAATCGGTGTAGTTATGTTGTGAAGATCATATGGTGTTGGCTTACTTCTTTGAAGTGGCGGAGCCAGTGCGCCCACGGCCATCGCCACAGCCTCGTCCAGGGAGGATGCTTCTCCAGAGGTGTCGTCTTTTTCATCCGATAGTGGCGTATAAATCGGAAGGGAGTGTTCCGTTGTCAACTCAGCCGCGTCCGCTGGCGGGTCCTCTTCTACTGGTTGTCGTTGTACGTGGCCTTGGCACCACGCGGTTTTTGGCTTAGTTACCACCAGATTCCCTGTCGCCGGAGATGCTGCATATTCCATATCGCCGTGGTTGACGTCATCAACCTCGAGTCCAACTGTTGTGGCTGGGCTGTTTGGCGGAACCTCCGGTTGCTGTACACTTGTAGCTGCCGTAGCAACTTTTGCTTCGGTCATCTCGGTTGTGGCTGAGTGGTCTCCGGTTTCGATCCGGTCCGGATCTGCCAGACAGCACACACAGATCGTTACCTTCGGCTGCATTGGGCAGGCTGCGATTGGGATGGGACGCTCCCTCGATTACTCCCCATTCCGACGCTCCTTATATATGCGTCACGGAATAGCTGGCAGCTTTACGATTTGCGTCGCAGTTGTAGGGTGTGCCGGGCAGGATCTTGTTGGACAACATATGGGTAACCTTCAGGTATGGCAGTATATGGGTGAGGGATGATATGGAATATAGGGAAAATTTGGGACAAATAAGGAAAATTTTGGGATGTACAAATAAGGAAAACATAGCCTTTAATAGCATAATGAGTTTTAGTAGCTAAGTTCTTAGTATCCATGGAAGAAGTATCTTACAAAGAGTCAGTACATAGAAAGGAAACATGGTAAATAAAAGAGACACTCGGTGAACATGAAAAATAAGAGGCACTTTGTGGGGTTCTATGTGGGAATATACTGTTAGTAAATGAGAGGAAACCGGTTTAGTATACACAATTCAACAAACACTTACATGTGGGCAAAACAGAGAAAATACTAATTAAATTTATAGCGTGGGTGGAAATAGTGATGAGACAAAAACCGCATCATCTATATCGCGGATCCGTCGTTACTCACATGGGGTAAAAAATGGGGTAAAAATGTTTTCATGAAGGGGCGTGGTTTGGGACAGGGAAGCAATTCGATTGTGATGTCACAATAGTGTCGTGAGTGATGACGTAATGATGACGTCACGCATAATGACGTATGTTTCTGTGACGACAAATTTGTGACACCTTAGAGAGTAGTAATGATACACACGTATAGCGTTTAGTGGGGAAACATACAATTCAGAATAAAATAAAATACAACATAAAACGATAGAATACCATATAAAACGATGCAACACGATACACATTTTTGTTTTGTTTACTTGTTTAAGTTTCCTGGGGACGAACTATGCATCCGTCGTTCCAAATCCATGGACCATCTTTGACGCGAATGATCCGGGTGTGCGCGTGGGGTTCTTCCAGGCCTGGGTACACTGGGGGTGCAGAAGAAATTTCGGAAGTTGTTGGTAAAGGTGAGTATGATGGCACGGTTGCTGCACCGATGATGAGAGGGCTTGGTTGGATATCTGTTAATGGTATACCCAGTTCCTCATCCTCCTTGGTCGGTAATTTGTTATTTCGTTTGTCCCGAACCCAAGCAAGAATAGTCCCGAAAGGTACACATTTCACACAGATCCAGATTAGCGCAATCATGGATAAGAATCCTATTAGTCCGAACACGAAAATCTTAATTTTGTCATTCCACGAGAAAACAAGGTACTTGGTGGGCTGTTTGGGTCACTGTTTGGTCAAAATTTCCCACCATGGTAGAACCAGGCACTTGAGTGTTTCCTACGAATGCGTTTATCATGTTTATGTTCTCTAAAGCCCGGATGGCATGACCAACGTGGCTTTTTAGTTCGTACTTATAATCACTTGCAATGTAATCGTCAAATTTTGAGGCTAGGGGTAGGTTTGATAGGTGAATTGTAGCGTTCTCAGGGACCCAGGTCCCATTGGTACCGTTAACTTTCCATGAATGCGTAAGTCCATTTAAGTTAACGTATGGACCCGAGTACTGACAATTTGTGTTCCATTTGGCGAGTCAAAAACCATCGAGTCCAATGGTGTATTTCATCTGTTGCCACACTAACTTCGGCTGCCATCCGCAAGAAGTTTCCTCAGCTGTGACGTCAACACGCACGGCTCGACACTGTTGAAGTTGAAGGGTTTGACCACTGCCAGTTAAACTCTGACATTGGCCTAAGCCAAAAGCTGCGGCTGCTAATAATCCAGACATCTGTGCCAGCGTCACTGCTTGGTAGCGTTCTACCTTTTTTAGTTCATAAATTAGTTCAATAAATTTGCTGGATTTCACGGGCCGACTTGTTGTCTGGATCTAGTTGAATTTTGATATTATGTTTATTATGAAGGGGTTGTAGGATTTGCAGCACTGAGTCCTTTAAATGGTTGTAAACGGCATCTGAAGAGTTAATGTTCAATATTGGTACTGAAAATTCGCTGGCAGGTTTTGTGGTCGTAGTGCTCTCGTCTGGGTTTTTTCTAGTCACGATAATAGTACGTGATGGTTGTGGACCACTGAGTCGGGATTGTGGATTTCGGCCCCAAACATCGTCCAAAACTTTGTAGAGGCGTTCGAAAAATATGTTGAATCGCGGGGTGTCATTCTCTTGAGAGACAGGTAGAGACGGTTCAGGTTGGTTGAGGGAGGAATTACTGACGAACTATTGTCGGGGTGTGAGGGGGGTGCTACAGGGTTTTGTTTTGCGGGGGCAGGTAGTATGGAATCATTCTTTGGGAGTATAGTTTGATTATCGGGTTGTTGCACGTTTTCCTCGAAAATGCCCACAGCTAGGCATGTGCCAGTGCCACGGCTTCGTATAGTATAATCTTTTTTGTATTCAAATAGCTGTGTTGTTTCTTCACTTTTATCCCCTGGTTTAGCGCAAGGGACTACCCTCATGTTGAAAAACATTTTATATGATGCTAACCAACTTTCATTTTTAGATTTTAGGAATCCCTCACCAAAAACATTTGTCAGAGTATTATTTGGAATTTTATATGTTAACATCGCTTCTTAAGCAGTTTCAAATTTCCAATTCGGTTCGTAATCTGGTAAAGTATTAAATTCCCATGATTGTAATCCCACTAAATCGGTTTGTCCGCAGTGTTGGAGACCGCAGTGTTGATCAAAAGTTTGATCAATCAAAAGCAATCAATCAAAAGTCATTCCCTAATTCAAATTTTTGTTTATAACTTATTCCTGGATCTCTATCCGGGACTGGTTCGTGTTCATATTGCAAATCGAGTTGGCCTTCAGTATCGATGGAAGTAAAAAATCCATCTTCCTTGTTAAACAGACGAATGGTTCCCTGAGCGACTACCCTGTAGTCTCTTAGAGCAACGTTTCGTCTATTTCTTCGTTTGAGTAAATTAGTAGGAATAACTGAAATGTAAGTATCTGGTACACCGAAAACCTTGTGTAACGGTGCTAACCCATTACAAAGTGTAAGTTTATTGGTTTCTCTCTTCGGGGGCTTCTGGATCTTTACCGTAGACCGAAGCATACAACTTATTCAACCTGGCTACAAAAGCTTTGGTCCGCTAATCTGAGAATTGACGTAACGTAGCTAAGTGTTGTCTAATCTGTTCTATATCTTTGTTGTTACGGAATCGTTCTAACATATCGGCCCACCAAACAGCATAAGAAAAAGGTGGATCTTTATCTGAACCGGCTCTTACTCGTAGTTTGGATTCATTGTGACATTGTTTAGCTTCGCCCTTTAATCTTTCTGGAAAAATCTTAGTTTCTGTGCGTCATTCCAATTATTGCTATCGGCTATATCCTCTGCTTCTTCTAACCATTCCTCAATATCCTTATCATCGAGATCCCCCGTAAAAATTGGTATAAGGTTACGCTCTCCTCTAGAGAAAATCTCGGTTAATGTAGTAACTACTTGTAATCGCATATCGTCGGCTTCACCGCCAGGCATTCTATACTGCAAATTTAGGTCGTCAAATGAATGATCTCTATGAAGACGGGTGCTACGATGGGTTTTCGGAACGTGTAAAACTAATGCTTGTCTAAGTTGTTGTTTAAGAGTTGCGGTTTCGTTTAAAAGATCGGATAAATTGTGTTCTTGTTCGTTTTGTATGGTAGACTGATTAAGAAGTTCTTCTTGCTGGGTTTTTACTATCGCCTCAAGTTTATTATTATGCTCTTGTAACACAGTAATACGAATGCTATGTCTACGATTGTCAGTTTCGATTACTGAATCTTCAAGCACTTGGCACCCTTTAAAGCAATTTACTAATTCGGTTTCTAAAAATGCAAGGTCTTGTTTTAATTTATTTACGTTGTCCTCAGTGTCGTGGAGTTTATCTAGTTCTAGGGTTAACTCCCCTTTTTGTTTCTCTAATTCGGCAACGGTTACTTCGAGAGATTTTATATTTAGCTCGGCGTTTTTTAATAGGTCGGTTTGGATGCGAAGTTCAGATTTCTATTTTTCTTTTAGATCTCTAAGATCTGTAACGGATTGATTTGTTTGATTTTCAAAATCTTTCAGTAAGGCTACGTGGGGTGGTACTAATTTAATAATTCGTCTGTCTACTATTTGATCTTCTAGAAACTGTTGCTGTGAATCAAGCGCGTGAGAAAGTGTTTCGATAAAAATGACCTGTTCGGTTACTTTATTTTTGTCAATAATATTTTCGCCTAATAGAGTTTTTAACAATTTGAATTGTGTAAAAAGGTAGTGTGCTGTGGTATCAGCACTGGTGTGATCAATTTCCCGTAACTCGTAAAAAAGGACCTCAAAAAGAGCTTTCTGTACGTCTTTAATTGCTTGTTTCTTTAAATGAATAACCCTATCTTCCTGACGCTGTGTCTTGCTAATATGTTCTTCGTCTTTAATCTTTTTGTATAGATCACGTAGACTGGTCGATTGGTCGTCTAATGTCGTTGTTTTAGACATATAGATGTCATGGGGAAGCTTTTAGACTTAATAAATGGTCGAACAAAAATTCCTCGCTTTGGATGTCTTCAGTTGATGTAGATGGCGCTGTGAGAGTTGAAACCTGCTTCTCCACCAACTGTAATAAAGGTATCTTAATGTTGTTTAAGCTGGAAGAGCGTGTATTTACGTGAACCTCTCGGTTCGAAGTCTAAATCAACTCTGACGAGAGATACAGAAGGTGCGGGCTTTTATAGTAGCCAACCCGGATGTATATTGAAGGTTATGAATGTAGAAGTGGGTGTGTTGGTATGTAAAGGCTATGGGTGTGGTACTGGGTGTGTTGGTATGTGAAGGTTGACAATGAGGAAGTGTTCCAAGGTCTGAAACTGGTTTTAACTTTCGTTACAAATGTATAGATATGCTAGACTACATGGGGGAAGAATTCCATTTATAGACTTTTGTCTATAGATATATGTTAATTGAACTCCAGTAAGTGAACTTGTTAGAGTGCGGGTTTGCACAAGGCTTATATACCCTTGAAAAAAAGAATTAAACAAAGAAGAAATAGTCGAGTTGCCAGTCTTCCATTCTACTAAGCACCTTAATCCCGCACAGCAGAAATACTCTGCAACTAAGCTGGAAGCTTATGTAGTTGTAGCTGCTACAAAAAATTATTATCATTACCTAATTGGAGCTCCATTCACATTGTATACCGATTATGCAGAAGACTACGCTCCTAGGTCAATTCGAGATCAAAATTAGATATAGATCAGGTAAAGAAAATGTTGTGGCTGACCTAATTTCAAGAGCTCCAGTAAGCACTTTTTCCGCCAGTCATAAATTTCCAACACTCAACTGTGAGATTGATCAGAGAAATGATAAATTCTGTGCAACAATCATGAACCGTCTGCTATCTAGTGGCACAGATGGAATTCAACCAAACGTGCCCCGAAAGGAAGAACATTACCGATACTGATTCCTATCAGTTTTTAAATAATATAATGCTCATATAAGCCATAATGAGCTTTTTCATGCTCATATAACAGGAGGTCGCATTGGAAATCACCGGATGTATCTTACAGTTGCTTCCAAGTATTTTTACCCACATTTGAGAGCTGATGTTAGAGCCTACATAAAAAAGTTGTACGGCTTGCGCTGCCGTAAGGTTACCAAACATGGTAAACATGGTAAACAAAATTGAAGCCTATACCTACAGACGATTATGTTTTCTGGCGTATAATCATTGACTATAATGATGCCCAATTAAAATGTTCAATAGAGGCAACTACTAAAAACTAACTACAAAACTACAACTACTTAATTGGCCATTCTACCAAGGTTGGTAGTGTAGAAGGATAACTTGTAGAAATGCTTTATATAATTTAATGTATAATGCGTTAGGTAGACTACAACTATAGAACTCCGCTGAGTGCGGGTTCGCACAAGGCCTATAAAGTCTTGAAAAGAGAGTACATAGTGGATTAGCTATAGGCGGGACTTGAGTGTAATGCCCGGCCAATCACCGCAAGTGTGACAACCGGCCATGGCCAGACCATTCATTCCAGAGTGAGTTCCGGCAGTTGTATAGTGTACCCTGATATTTACATACCTCAGCACATACCTCATCAGCACCGGTCAAAAGGGGGGCTCCCGAACTGTCAAGGGCCAATTGATTGGATGTCAGTTCTCTTTGGGTGAATAGCTTCCCATCTATACCATTTATTTTATGGTCATATTTATATATGACCCTATTGTCCGAAAATGAGTCGTAGTCCGGTAGGTTATTTAAATTGTCCCATTTTTCTTTACTCGCCAGAGAAGCATTTATTTTTCTACAGGCCTATTTACTGTAGCAGGTGGAGAGGGTGAAGCATGGATGGTGCTGCTCGTGGGATCGACTGTGGATGAGGGAGTTGATGGATGGATGGGATGGATGGAGACAGGTGTTGGTGCGATTGTAGTTGAATCAGGGGTGGAAGGAGCTGTTAGTTTCACATTGGACGTCGAGGGCACGGACTTAGTTGTTGCGGAGGACGCCGTAAGCGGTGGCATTAAGGATCAACATTACACAGGAACTCATTACACAGTTGATTGGGAATATCACTAAACTGGATGAAAACACCGGCCGCATCATCGGCCATATTAATCAAATTGAACTTATTTTTATTATTTCCACTTCTGAATTTATCACTTTTTGCAAAAAATCAATGCATTTTCATGAAGTCAAAGGACTTCCAAACACTTACGTATCTTTCATACTGTGGCTTCTTCCTTCTACTCACTCGTTCAGAAAGAGTAACATTATGCATCCGAGCAATGGATGCCGATCAAACCGACGCCACCACTCAGATGGGAGTAATTAATGCTCTGGTCTGCCGTGAATGTCATTTAAAAGATTATTGGCTCTTTCAGCCCAACATCTTCGAACTACGCGTTCATCCCGAACACCTTGAGCATTTTTCCTCCACCACCAAGTTAACCACCTCAACGAGTTCCACGGGCATCAACATTCGTGAGTAAAGAAGAAGGAGAGAAGGAAACGAGCGCCCCTCTCCTTCCAAGAAAGAAAAAGGAGAGAAGGAAACCAGTCTCCCTTCTCCTCCAGCCGAAAAAGAAATATAAGATAAGGACCCCAGCCTTCTTTCTCTTGTTGAAAAATAAAATGAAGAGAAGGAAACCAGTACTCCTTCACCTGCTGTCAAAGAAAAAGAAGAGAAGAAAACCAGAAGGAGTACGAAACCAAACGGGGGCTGTCCTTCGGGATAATTAAAAGGAGTGCTGCATGGTTACAAATTATCCTTTAAAATTAAGTCGCTCTAATGCTGGACATTTCTTCTTTTCAATCTATACCTTCTCGCTTCTTGTTTTCGGGAGTTCACGTTCCTTCAATGTGTTGAAAATAAGTGGGGCGTAATGCTTCATGTTGTAGACCTCGACCAACATATGCTTGCAATCTCTCTACCACCTGATTTTAAGAGACGTAATTTTTGGTAATAACATTAGAAACCTGTATACACGTACTTCAACAATCCAAAGGTCGTAAGCCAAGATTCGATGCAACAGTTTTTGTCTAACGTACTACAGTAGATTTTAAAGTGTTTGAGTTTGGCGAAACCTTTACTCAACAGAGCAACCTACTCCATTAAATCATCAGTGACAGCTTTATATCGGTCAAGATTCTTTTCTTGCAGACTGAATCTCAACTTTACTAGTTTAGGACAGGCCTTAAAAATTCTGGCCAGATGTGTAACAGTGAGCCGAGTATCTTGCACATAAAGTTCTTGCAGTTAAGTTATCTGTTTAATCGGGTCAAGGAGGACTCCAGTATATATGGCTGACATCAAAGCTGATCACACACTCTGACTGAGGAGAAATGTGTCTCTCGAAGAATTCAGCCCACGAAATAGGTATGAGATAGTAAGCACCTCGAATGGAATACATTTTTCAATTTAAATTTGGGAAACAAAATATCAAACACATTTTTAAGCAAAAAATATTATATTTAGCATATCTTTAAGATGTGTACAGGTTGGTAAAGTTCTCACTCACACTTGATATAGCCAGAGACAGGCAGTCTTTCTCATCTTTCAAATACTTTTTGCCTGGAAAGAGGACCATGTCAATCGCCATTTCGAAGGTGTAACTTGGTTTACTATCATAGAACAACAAATATTGTTTTATTGAGCCATAATTACGTTGAGTTTTTCAAATTTTTAGTTAGAATATTTCGATAAAGCGGAAATCGTGTAATAACTTGGGTGGGTTGGCTATACAATAGTAAACAACTCTCGAGCAGCCCGTAACAGTCAAATTTCTAACTAAACAAGCTTATTTAATAAAGCCCCAAACCTGTGTCATAGTCTTCAAGTATGAATACAATCAAGAAAAAAATCAGATCTGATTAGTGAAATACATTTTAAAATAATTTTAATGATTTAGCGGCTCCAATAAATAATGTTAGTAATAAAAATCAATTTGATTCACAATATGAATTATTGGTCGCCAGCTCGGCGGAGCCACAAACCCGGGGGGTAAACGGGTAAACAGTGCATCAAACTTACCAGTTATAATGGCCTCTCTCTCTTAACTTCTTTCAACTCATCTCAGAAACAGTTCCGTAAAGTGGAGTCAACCCATCATATTGCTGAGAGCCTTTTTCATTAGATGTTTTAACAGATACTTTGGCTCATTTTCCCAAAAAGTAGCGAACAATTTTGGTCGTACCAATACCAAGCGGCTACGAAGAGTGAGTCGCCTTTTTAATCTTCGACTTGCGTTGCTTGTATAGATGCGAGTAAAAAGCAGCAGGTGTACAAACGTCGACTCCCCATAATTCGACGACGTTCTTGGCGGACTCGAGTTCTACTTGTTGACAGGCGAGCAGCAAAGAGCTGGTGCCTGCTCAGCCAGAATTCTCATCAAAGATGAAATCTTGGAGATGAGGAGTATGAGGGTGAGGGCAGTTGATTATCAAAATATGATCCTCTAACTCTTTCAAATTTTGAAGATTAATTGGCAGCAATGATTCCAACAACTTGCAATCGTGGACGATGAGTGAATGATCTAGAGCTGCCATACTTTCTGCTACTCTATTTTTTAAAAACATTAATTATTTTAAAATATGGAAAGTTAATAAGATAACAAATTACAGAATAAATATTGTATCTGTAAATTACGTGGGAGTATAATTCTAGTAAAGCTTCTTTTGAAAAAAAAAATATTGTCTTCTAATAAAGTTTGTGGTGGACAGCAGGTAGGTGATATGCAGCAGGATTTTTATCGTAAAATCAGTGCAGGTCAATAAAAAACGAATTTATTGAAAACATGAAACCAAACACTATTAAAATTTATTTATATATAATATATAAGATGCTATTAATACTGATAACTATATTATACCTTGTAATAGAAACCAGTTAAAACTGTGATTTTAATCTTGCTGTTCTCGTCTGGACTACTGATGACCTTAAAAGAGGAAGCCGTAACACCCCCCAAAAAATATTCATTAAATATTAACCATCAGCTAATAATGATAGGCAAAGAATATACATTTACGATCCCAGTAAAAACAAACTAGTCCAAAAATCAGTTCCAGATTAATTTAGTTTATGGGAGCAATCGTGATGAGTGCTTACACCAGTTTCACACTTTGCATGACACGGTGTATCTGATAGAGCAGACGACCTAGTCAAGGTTTATCACGTTTCCAAGGTTACAAGTACCTCGTTCTAGTTGCGGCAACGTTGCTACCTTGATCATGATGGATTATGGTTCGCACCCTGGGATCCGATGTACTAGGTAATAACTAAATATTTTTAACCAGGAAGTTATCAAGTTGGATTTGCAGTTGTATCCGAATAAAATGAGATGATACACAATATACTTCAATGCAAATTTCCGCTTCGCAACTTCATGGCATATCATACACAAAGCTCCGGCGATGACGAGCGGCGCCAGTGCTGCACTCAATTATGAGTGACGGCTTGTCCTACTTCAGCGTAAACTGTCATGCAAAAAATCATATAGAACGCTTTAAATTGGTTTCGTAAATTTATTCAATCGATTATTAGCAAATAAGCGGGAAAAATACTTAATATAAATTCGACACAAAATATACAAATGTTCACATTATCCAATTCGTCACACTATTTTTAAGAGCCGCGCGTAAAATACAAAAATTCTCTCAAACCGATCGCAGAAATCGAATCACAGGCAAAAATCTCACAAACTAAGACAAGGAACACAATTAAGGTTACCCCGTAAAAGGGTTCATGCTCTCAAAAATCAAATCGAACGCAAAAAAAACACGAATTACAAGGAACAAGTTTAATCGACATCGAACGGTTTTTATTCACAAAAATCGAATCGAAAACCAAAACATGAAACTCAGTAAAGCTATCCTCGTCCTAATGTCCCTTATCTCAAATTTTAAAAAATGCACGAAAAACAATCATGAACCAAACAATCAAGGAACACATTGAAGTCACTCCGTCGGACAATTTTACTCTCAAGAACATCTCAAGGACACTGACAAAATATTTATATTTGCAGTTGGAGTTATTTCGTCGGCATAGGGGAGTTTTTTTACACGAATCACTCTGGCAGCGAGGCGTAACAACGTCGGTAAGCGAGGGGTTCCCGACTCTTTTTCCCCCGGTTCAGTCCGCGGGAGAAATGGGGGGAAAGGGGGGAAATGTGCCTATCTCTTACATGTAAAAGGGGGGAAAGGGGGGAAATAATTGGGGGAAATGTTTTCCCCCGGTTCAGTCTAGAAAAGAGTCGGGAACCCCTCGTCGGTAAGGGACAACACTACTCGGGCCGAGCGCTCCATCCACCGGCTTTTTCATAATCAAAATTCTAATTGATTCAATATTTTAAGCAAATATTTTACCGGCAACGTAGGCGAATTATTGTGGAATATTGTAAAATAAAATCGTCTGTTGAGTGCTATCGAGTAATCGAGTATATTAGCTGTTTTGTTTTCGCTATTTTACAACTAGCTATTTATAATTTATGTGTCATTCCAATTTACTCAAAATTACATTCGTTTCTTTAGGCTTGAGCACGTTTCATTTTCCAATTCGAGAAGTAATAAAACTGAGCTCAGATTTACATATACCGTCACATTTACTAACTAGACCATTGGCACTTATCGACCTCATCAACGGCTTGAAGATAAAATTCAAATGAACTCATTTGGCTGTCTAAAGTTTTTTCACTTCACTAAGTTTTAGTACTATTAGTAACAGCAATAGCAAAAGAAAAGGTTTTTTTTTTCATTTTTTTTTCTAATTTTGAATTACTAAGAACAACTCTTCCAACTTCCGGTAAATATTTCTCAGCTGTATTCCTTCAACATATTAACACTAATTAATATATTTTTATCAGACTGGAAGCAGCTTTTTACAGACTTGCCCAGTCAAGTTACCAGTTAAGTTACCTAGCAAACTATTCACAAATATATATATACGTAAGAAATCAGATAAAATGGACTTCTACCTTGAATTAAAACATGGCACACAAGTACTATCACTTGAATACAAATGTATAACTCATATTATAAGCTACTTTTTGAATTTCTACGCATTACAGTCAGGCTTTCGCTCACTTGCTGCAACTCCGGATTACGGATGCCAATATGACTGAACCTAAAGTAGTTGCCGGCTATCTGGGTTTTAAAGAGCGGCACCTTTCCTTCCTCTTTTTTCTACCAAGAGGTAATTATTTTTTATGTAACATTCTTTATATGATTTAAACTGTATTATTATCCTAATTCGAACAGAGACTTATTCCGGCTTCGACTTGGTCATCCACTTGGCCATTTGTTGCATAACTCTAGGTAACGAATAAAAGAAACATTATTTTTTTTATTGCCTACGACTCTGTTTTGAGGATATAATTGAATTAGATCTTCTAGCAATTCGGACGCAATATCCAATACTTTATTACCAACAGGATACACTGCAATCCGTTCTCGGAAATTGGCTCTTCATCAAGATAGCGCCGTACTCTTACCAAAAAATCTTGGCGCTACATCTTCTCAATGAAACTGCTCTCGTCCTGCTCTTCATTCATGATTCAGAAACGAGTTCCTCCTTCGGAAAGGACGTAAATCAGGCGGCGATTACGAAATATTGTTCAGATGTTTAATGGCGTGAGCAGCAACATCATTGAATCGCCTTCGTCGGATGGACATGCGTCACACATCTCATACTATACTCATACTAGGTAAAAATATATTATAAATATATCGAAAGTGGTTTATAACAGCAATTGAATTCTAGATATACGAGACAAGAGACCGTGCAGTTGGCAGATATCAGTGTAGCACTGTATAATGCCGCTTACCTGCCGTACTGCCAAATCCATCACACAGATAAGACTCATAAACTCCTCATTCAGCCGGACTATATTCGTTGCTGTTCATTTTAGTTCCCTGCTCAAGCCCAATGTCAGCGTAGACCTCCGAATATTTTTGGTAATATTTATCCATGTTCGTAACTCATACCTCGCTTATAAATATAAAATTTTTAATTTAAATTATCGGTATTTTGATGTTTCCAAAATTCGTTAAATATAAATGACCAATAATTAAAACTGAGGATTTCATTGTAGTTGCCGCACACATCCTTCTATTTATTTCAATCCAAAGGTTTGTATTTTAATTTATTTTAAAGACATGAACAATAATATCAAATTGATCACCCTTCCAATCCATGCTAACAAAATGTTCCAGCAAGCAAATTATTACAACAAAATTGACAATGCAGCTGCGCTAAACCACTTGTACCAAATAAAAAGAAATATTAAACAACAAATTAATAAATGAGCAAATGCGATATAATGTAATATTGGCACTGCTGTGTTAGATTTTACAAAACTTGGACCAAAACTACGAGGGCCCCGTAAGCCGTGCGAAACTTGTGTAAAACGTTACAACTTACAACACAATTAAAATAATGTATCCAAATACGATGGCTCATTTTTTTTTATCTAATAAATTATTTTTACAGATAAATGTACAGAGAATTGCTCTTCACTTCACCGGGGAAATAATAATCGAAGGGGAGACCGGGAGGCGGAAGAATAAGAAAAAAAACCCTCGGGTGATAAGGATTTCCTTCGTCCATCCTTTCCGCGACAGAGGAAGGACTTCACTTTCGATTATTCTCTCTTTTTTTTTCTTTTTGTATTTATTTTTATATTAATAAGCGCCTTAAGGGTGCTCTAATTTTAGAGTTTGACTTTGAAATATTAATCAAAACTGGACCTGAATAAAACTATGAGAATTTTATTTTATATCGAAATAAGAAAAAGTGTTAAAAAAATTTTGATTTATTTTTTAACAAGTAAATTAATAAAAAATAACCATCACTTTTAGGAAGCAAAATAAATTTTCGTAAGTAATATAATAATATAAAGGAAAGTTATAATAATGTCTATTTATGTTTTGTCTTCTACTAATAAAATATTGCACCAAAGCAACTAAACAATCAGTTTTATTGCTACAAATAAAATGTATAATAATAATTATTATAAAATGCGTTCATTATTATTTTTATCATGATCTTTCAGCCTAAAAACTTTTTTTATAGTTTGAAATAATAAGCGAATAAACTTTTTAAAGTCTGAATAAAAGCTTCGAATAATTAGATCAGTTTTTAAATCTCAAAAGGCTTATTTCTTTTTTTCTATATTCTTAAAATTAAAAAAAAAGGTAGAAAAAAAAGTTTTTACCTAAAAGAAAGGAAAAAAGGGAGCATCTTTTTAATTTCTTAAATTCGAACACTAAGAGATTCTTCTGGACGCAATCATTTTTCGAAAAATCTTATGAATAATTTAATTAAGTTTGTGAATCCAAATACTCTACGAGTGCAGCGCCTTTCTTCCTTTCATTTCTTAAATTCAAACACCGTTAAGACATTCATTTAGACGCCGGAAGCGGGAGGCCGCTGACGCGTAAAAAAATATCCAGGAAAGAATATTCCCCCAGGCAAATCGTGGGGTTCCTAACTTCAGCACTAAAGGGGAGAATCAAAAGAGATTTTTTTTTTTCAACATGACTAGCCATCCTTGTAAGTCAAGAAAGAAAGCCCCGAAGCGTTTTCTTATGAATGTTAACAGATGCAACGAAAGACTGTTGTGTGTTGAAATATATTTTACTTTCTCTTTTGCAGTCCTCCAGTGAAGTAGTTAAGGACGATCTCTCTCAGTTTAAAGAAATGTGTGTTTTAATTTTGCTGTGAGTTAAAATATGGTGTATTCAAAGGTGATATATTTTTAAAGTAAATTTTTTTTGGTAATATCCCTTCATTGTGGTTCAGAAAATCGATCTCTACGTATATATATGTTCTGTGTAAGCTCTTACACTCTCAGCGAGGGGCAACCGACTCTTTTTTTACTCGTTTTCTTGGGCGTAGAAAAGAGTATAAAACGAAGAAAATGCTAAGAAAAGCAAGAAAAGGTGGTGTAAGTCGGTAAATTTCTTGCTTTTTCTAGAAAAAAAATTCTCAAATTTCTCATTTTTCCTGAAATTTCCCAATTTTTCTTGCTTTTCTTCGCGTTTTCTTGGTTTTCTACACCCAAGAACATCAGTAAAAAAAGAGTCGGTTGCCCCTCGACTCTCAGGCATTAGTTAACTATAGAATGTAAAAATTCAATGAATCTTTACACACCACAGTATTAAACTGTATCATGTATAACTACAGAAGCATGAATTCATCTCATGATTCTTTGGTGGTATATTTTAATAGTTTATTCGTGTAAAATTGTATATAAATATGTTTTTATATCGTTTTTATGATACTAACTAGTCGCCTTATAAAAATATAGGCTATAGTGTTTAAGGTAAAAAACTCTCGGGTTCTTTTGATTTAATCAAAGTTTAAGCTATTAGATATTCGTGTAATGAAATAAAATAAAAATAATATTTAAATCATTTAAGAGATAATAAAGATTTAATTATGAAGGATATGATACAATGCTGCATTTTACTTTTGTTGTGATGATATAAAATTGGAAAGTATACATACAGTATGGTCCAAATAAACTTGAGGGGCCCTTAGCTGTTTAGTGCTTTGAGCCCCTCAAGTTTATTTGAACCATACTGTACATAAAATCTTAAAGGAAAACTTGGGGGAATATAATACCATAGATATAGTGCCTCATCGCTAACTACGATGAATTAAAAGTAGAGTGCATTTATAACAATAATGACGCGCGTGTACTTATACAGTTTGTTTATATGTACCTGAGCTACAGAATAACAACTTGCAAACTCTGCCTTATGCGCGGGTGAGTCAAGACTTTTATAGCCAATGGCTCACTCTTCATGATAGAACCGGTTCGTATTAGAGAAATGGCTATTCGCCATTCTCTACATACTTTTTTTAGTGATACCATCATGATAATAGGATGTACTAGATACGCCCGTGTGTAATGAATTTGGATAACGCATAGAGAGGATATAAAAATAGTATATTGTATATATGTGTGATATAACTACTGTAGTGGATCTGTTCAGGTGATTGTTAATAATCACTCTTACTACATAGGTTCTTCCACTTAAGGAAATAAATAAGAATATATATATAATGCTTGAGAGTATGTATTTCTTTCATCGAGATATAGTATAGATTCACATCACTTTCGCATATATACATTCACTTCTTTCATGTATAGAACTCCGCTCTGTTGGTCTCTCTCGACGGCTTATATAGCCGTCGCGGCGCCTGCTGTTACCATGTGCCTAAGGCGAGAGAGCGAGCGAGTAAAGAAAAGGATGGAAAAGGGACATCTAGCGATTCCCTATACTACATCAAAAGAAATCAGAACCCATTCAGAAGATGGATTACCCTCTTAATCTAGAATAATCCACCGCTTTACGTCAAGTATTAGGAAGGTTTCCGTTCTTTGGTCTATTGCTCCCATTGTTTCATTGCGCGGAACAATGACACATACTTGCTAAAAAGTTCTAATAAAAAAGTCCGAAATTTGTGAAAGAAGCGGTGGGTCTTATACCAACGCTTGGACGGCGTGTTATTGCATCAGCCGACCTTGGGAAATGGGAGGTGGGTTCTAAATGTTGAAAATAGTTGAAACATAAATTTTGAATATTGAGTTGCTCCGTTGTCTTAACAGCATCGGTCCAGTCGTCATCATTAAAAAATTCATTTTATCATGTCCCGTTACCATCCCGGAGGCATCAGGGGCACCTGGGCACCAGTGTCGGCTTATGGAGGCACCATTTTTCAGATGTATGCGGCTGCCCATGATGAAGTAGTCGATGTCTTCGCACTCATCCACATCGCTGAAGTCCATCAGCGATTCTTCCCCGTCCGGATGCGAAGATCTCGTTTGTAGGCCAAAGTGAACAAGATCTATGTTCCGTATAAAAGTCTCGTACGTTTCATAGTCCATTTTGTCGATTAGATCTTCTCCTTGTTATGATGTATTCCACCCGTTCCTTCATCCTGGTGTCAATTTTTTCTTGCTCTTGTTTTAGTTGAGCTTCTAGCTCCTCGAGTTCAATCCCCATAGCCTGACTTTCTTCTTGCATCCCATTTAGGTATTTTTTGAAAATATCCAGGCATTTTGTGACCTCCTGTCCTCTTCGTATAGAGAATCAGTAACATACAGAGAATCAGTAACAAAATCAGTAGAATCCACTGGAGTTTTTTCACAATTGCATTTATTTTTAATCCAATCTCGGTTGCTTGAGGAAAAGGTGTGTACTGTAGTGATTGATTCTATTATAGTTCACTAACAGGTTCGTATAATAATGAGGATAACGCGGGTAGACTTCGATGCAATATATAGTGTATTGTATATAGTGTAACTTATATCTAGAGAACTCCGCCGAATGCGGGTTTGCAATAGGCTTATATAGACTCTAGAATATGGGTTATAGAAAGTAGAAAGTGTTATAGAAAGTATAGAAAGTAGGTTAACGGTACTTTCATATAGAAAGTCCCTGGGCCGATAAAGTGTGACGACCGTCTATAGCGTGTCGTTCGCCACATAGTCTTCCCCCCTTAGTTTGAAGGGAGACCCGACCCTAATTGATTACATGATTTTGAGTAAATGTAAACACTTGTCACCATGAATATAATTGAAAAGTGAAATGTAAAAATTGAATAAAATGTATGGCTTTGGTTTGGTGCCTGTCAGCCGACCAAAAGATGATGTGCGAGACAAGCGCGGGTATAGACGTTCTTCGTTCGCCCCTGTCACTGTTACCGCCGTAGTGCTCGTATGTGTGGTCACCTCCTCCAACAATTGATGGAAAGAGTCCGAACCGGATGAATAAGCATCTAGATGGTCCCAATCGTTCGTGAATGATGAAGAGAATTGCAAATTGAACCCGGGTAAAAACGAAAACCCGGGAAAAGCGCCCTGGCCAGGGGCCGGCAGGATAGAATTAGGATCGGGCAACGCTACCACACCCTCCAGCTCTTCCACTTACATAGACTCGGGCAGATCGATTGGATGTGACATTAAGGGTGATTTACCTTGGAAGGGCGAGAAGTGACTGCAGTGAAGTGTTGCTTTAGTTAAGTTGAGGGTAGGTGAGTTCACTTCCAGGTTCTAACACTATGAGAAGTAACTATTAGACAGCAGAGATTGAGGCTTGATGCCAAGAGTATATTATGACACCCGCATAGTATATACGATACAATGTAAGACAACTAAGAGAGGCCTATAGCCGGTTGGGTAAGGCGTTTCCTTCACAGGAACGCCACATTAGAGGACAAAGATGTGCGTGCTAACGCCATAATAGAGGGTAAAGAGAAGGACAAATATGTGCGTCTTAACGCCAGTAGGAAGGCCAAGTTTGTGCGCAGTAATCATGTTACTGCGCAGGGCATTCCTAATACAAAAGTCCAAAGTTTGTTGAAGAAGCGATGGGTTTTATACCCCCGCTTGGACGGCGTGCTATTGCATCAGTCGATCTTGGGAACTGGGAGGAATACTTTTGGATTCCTCACAATTTCCCCCCTCCGCAGAAAGTTTTGGTTATATAAATTAAGAATATACAAGTATATCAATGAATACGACAATATCATTCAAATGGTTTAAGCAAAAATGATGATTTTTCTTCAATTTTTAAATTCTTGTTTTTCTTCTTGTGCTGCTTTGCCGCTATGGTGGGTGCGGATCTGTTGCCATTTTCTGGGCAAGTTTTAGTTGCGTTGATTTTTGCCAGTGTCTTTATGATCCTTAGTGCTGAATCGGATAGCACTCTCCTCCCTCCACGCTGAAGTTTTCTCTTTGTGGATTTTTTTTTGTTTGACGCATTCCATTCTGCTTCTTCTTCTTGGTGTCGAAGTTATCTTGCGCTTGTTTCAGTTGATCTCCTAGCTCTTCAAGCTCAAGCCTCATAGCCTGCCGTACTTCTTGTGTTCCAGTCCAGGATTCTTCAAAAATCTCCGAGTCCTCCGTGAGTTCTTTTTCCTCTTCGTGTAGTACCTCCAAAGTTGCCAACATCCATTTGAACTTTCTTTCCACTAACTTGTTTTTCTGCCCTATCTCGGTTGCATGACCGAGCGTGCATACATTGGTGATACTGCATGTTGAATACCGCGGTAAGGGTAAAAATCTTACCCATTCTAGAGAAACGTGGAACTGTTTCTCTCGTACTTCGTCCAGCTTGGCAGAAGTTATTCGTATCTCTATCGATGCGTCCACTGATTTTTCTTTCATTACCTCCATCCGACGCTTAAGCGCTTGGATTTTATACTCCAGTGCAGCTGTGTAGTTGTAGTTTCTCCCTTACTAAATATTACCGTAGAAATCAGGTTACTGTCTTCTTTTCTTGATTTTTCAATTTCGTGTTTTCCTCGCTTCTTTAGTGCTGTTATTCCTCTTCTTATTTTCTTTTCCTTCTGTTCTTCAGTGGTGCTTTGCCACGGCTCGTTGCTTTTTGGGCTGATTTCTCTTCATCCTATGAAAACGGTACCGCCGCTGTCACGGATGAGTAATTTCTTCTGGTGCGTGATAGTCGTCCTATTTGAGGATTCGTTGTCAAGTAGAATATTTTTGTTGGCGGATATTTCAGTCTGGCTGTTCTTGATTCCATTATTTTTGATGAAGATAAGGGTACTTATTTGATTCTTCCTTTCTTCCATCCTCCCTCTGAAGTGCTTTCTGTGTATGCAAGCGCTTGCTTCTTGTTTTAGATAGGCCATTGACGTCACCATTTTAAATGCTCGCTATTCGTTTTTTTTTTGCTTACGATAGGCTGCATTGCGGGTCATCTGAATCACTTTTCTGATTCTTTTGATGAGAATATTATGCTCTATAATTTCTTCTCACTTGGTAACCTTGGAACATTCGTCTCATTAGGTTATTAGAGCAATAATAGGTTGACGTTTGAAGAGTAAAAACTTAAGGATTACTTCTTCTATAGTTTCTTTATGATCCAATCAATTGGGAGACCAAGTACCAGGTTAAGAAAGATAACATCTCTTTCATATTTCTCCTTTTAACGTGCTAAATCGTGGTCAATATTTGGGCCCATATCTTCCACTAATATAGTCACATGCCGTATTTTACAGCAAAACCATGGTATTAATGCGCACTTCTTCGTTCATCCAATGAAAATTTTGTGGCTTTAAGTAGTCAATTCATAGGTACCTTTTCAGTTTGTATTATGTTCCGTAATCTTGAGGGGAATAATTTCTTGATTTTTTTTTATTCTTCATATTTGTTGCTGAAAATGCTTTATCTTCCAATATTTTCTTTAAAGCTTATGTTTTAACCAGCTGTAGTAGTGCTCTTCCGCCGCCCGTAAGATGATTTAGAAAGAAATTTCTTGACTTTTCGCTTTAACAATTCTTCAGTTGTTGAGATCGTGACTTTTCCTGTTAGTTTTTTACATAATTCCGCTGTCGCTCTCTTCTCTTTTATAGATTAAATCAAGAGTTTCTCTTTAAGAAATTCGTCATGTCATCTTGATGTCTTTGTTTCGAAATACCAGTAGCGTTACACGTTAATCATCGTAATAATCTTCTTCTTCATTGTATTCATCGTAATAATCTTCTTTTTGTGTAGTAATAATATTTAATTTTCTTTCCAATTCTTCCATTCGGTTCAGCTGGAAATTTAGCCAGTCTCTTACTGTCGTTTACATTGTATTTAGCGAGAATATAGGGATGGAATTCTTTTCTTCTTTGACAGATAGTTGGGTAAATTGATCTGTTAAGAAGGTAGCGATGCCTCTTGCTTCATTTTCGCCCCTGCAGGTTTCCATTTCCGCTTCGCTCTCGTGGACTGCCTCTCTTTCTTCGTTGTTTGCAGTGATCACGTTAATAGCGGTGCTCGATTTTTCAAGGTTGGGCTGCGTAATCGGTGAATGAGCGATGAAGGGGGAGGGGTGGACTCTTCTTGAAATATTGTGAAAGGCTGTCTAAAAGTGAAAGGGTTTGGTTCTCCTTGAGGTTGATGCGTTTGTGTACCCGTTGGCGCCGTGAAGGTTGGATTTGGGCTGGCGGAATTCTGCGCCGCGTTGATTTCGGCCTTCACTTTTTTAATCTCCACAGTAAGCCTTGAAACCTGAATTTGAAGGTCTCGGCGACGCCCCTTTTTCTTTTAAACGTTTGTCTTCAAGGTTTTTAATTCGACCTTGGTATAGGGAGTTGTCTTTCTTCTGCTTGCGAATCAAGGTCTCGTTTTTTGTATGATCTCTATTCGTTCCGCTTTCTTTTGATGTGGATTGATTTATTTTTCGTACCTTGGTGAGATGCAGTTTTAAACGAAGAAAGTGAAGACCCAAAGACTTGCCAGGTTTTAATGGGATGATTTCAATTATTGGTCTGGTTGAATCGACGTTTCGCAGAGGCGATGAAACCAGCCCTGGTCAGGACTCTGACCAGGGATCGACCAGGGACCCCGACCAGGGACCTCTGTGATGGATCGTTGTTTAGTTGATGAGGGTCTAGTTGATCCTATCACTGTAGAAGGTACTTGATGAGAGAAAATAATAGACGAGGTTCACTTAGGCGTTGAGCCAAAAAGATGTATTATACTTGGACAGTTTTAGATACAGAGTTAATACTCATAAGAGTCTTGATATCAGTGGTGATACAGTGTTCAGAGTTCGAATACAAAAGTCCGAAGTTTGTTGAAGAAGCGGTGGGTTTTATACCCCCGCTTGGACGGCGTGCTATTGCATCAGCCGACCTTGGGAACTGGGAGGAATACTTTTGGATTCCTCACAATTCCTATCATGGATTCTTCGGCGATTTTAAAATCTTCTGTGATTCTGGTTTTGTCGTCGCGTAAGTTCTCCAAGGTTGTCGCCGTCAAAATGAATTTTAGTCCCATCGATTTAGATTTTGACCCGATTTCAATTGCATTTTGAAGAGTACATATGTTGACAGGGACAGGACTGTATCGTATGGCATCCATAAATAAAATGTATTCATCCATTTTTCGGGACACGTAATAGATTTTGTCTTGAATGTTGTCAAGTGTGCAGGAAATTGATTTTAATATGACAGTTGCCGGTACAATTTTTTGTAGTATAAAAATTATCCAGGTTTCCAGCAACCGGATCGAATTTTCCAATTTACCGGTTTTCTACTCGCCTTCATTGAATTTTTTTGTGAATGTTCCATTTTTAGTTGCTTCCAGGATACTGTTGATTGGTGACAAGGGAATTAACAACACATAATTGAATAAAAAAGAAAAATAACAAAGTGAAGTTAAATCGTATTTCGTATTTGGACGCTGTATCTAAAACACGTGTGAAATAAACGAAAAAGAGTGAAGTACTGAAAGATTTTTTAGTGCACTTGATATCATAAGGTAATAGTGCAATTGATATCTTCACAAAATGATGATGAACCTTTATGGTTGGTCGACTCTTGCGTATTGCCATATATTAATTCGTATGACTTTACAAGATCATCAATAAAATGTTGCATTTGTTGGTTCGTTTTTTGTTTCAATTTATAAAATTTACTTTTTGATTTCTCGACATCCATGCTCGTTCCAAAATGTTTTAAAAGGTGTTGACGCCATTCTGAATAGGGTTCGTGGGCAAATTTCTTCATACGATTTGCATGAAATTCTTGTGCGTCGGCTCTTAATATTGATCCAAAAATACATTTATAATCTTCTTCTTTCCAGTGAAAGATAGCTGCATACATGAGGCATTCTTCTAACCAACCTTTGACCGAATTTTCTTGAGTGTTTCCGTAGAAAGGCGGTATGCACTGTAGGTCTTCCTTTATGGAGATTCGGTTAAAAAATGTAGAGAATTGTTTTATCAGCTCCTGGTTTGCATTGTGGCTCTCCATATTAACGCTTTCTTGGATTTCCTCTAAAAGCGAGGGCGCTAATAATGAACTCTTTACTAAAAAACCAAGGATCCTGGTAAGCCGAAATGTGTTCCCATTAATTAAGGATTTCCTCTAAAAGCAAGGGCGCTAATAATGAACTCTTTACTAAAAAACCAAGGATCCTGGTAAGTCGAAATGTGTCCCAATTATTGTGGTGAAGGTTTCAGCAATTAAGTGCAAAATGTGTAACGTCGCCGGATGAAAATGCTTGATAATTGTTGCGAAGATATTTTAGTAAAAATGTCAATTCTTTCGTTGAAATCTCTTGTAGGGTCTCGTACTTAAATTCTTGAAATATCTTGTGGGTTTAATTACTCGCCAATCAGTACCTTTTTTCGTAGCGTACTGATAAATTTTGTCAATTTATTTGAATCTTTTTTAGATGTTTCGTATGTTTGCAGTCTAAATAGTCCGATAGTAGAGATAACCTCCATACATTCTCGAATCTCCGCACACTTGTCGTGGAAAAAGATACATGACGAATTTGTTTGGTACCTTGTAGTAGTATACTTTTTTCTTCGAAATAAGCGGAGGCCTAAAGACTCGCCATTTTGTAGTGAAGTGTTGCTTTAGTTAAGTTGAGGGTAGATGAGTTCACTTCCAGGTTCTAACACTACGAGAAGTAACTATTAGACAGCAGAGATTGAGGCTTCATGCCAAGAGTATATTATGACACCCGCATACCTTATACGATACAATGTAAGACAACTAAGAGAGGCCTTCCGTGATCTGGGCTCTCCCTAGTGCAGGTAAGAGGCCGGTTTATAAATTCGGTTGGGTAAGGCGTTTCCTTCACAGGAACGCCACATTAGAGGACAAAGATGTGCGTGCTAACGCCATAATAGAGGGTAAAGAGAAGGACAAAGATGTGCATCTTAACGCCAGTAGGAAGGCCAAAGATGTGCGCAGTAATCATGTTACTGCGCAGGGCATTCCTACAGGACGAAGAAGACCTGGTTGAATCGCCACTTTGTAGTGATTGTCTCTATTATAGTTCACTAACAGGTTAGTATAATAATGAGGATAACGCGGGTAGACTTCGATGCAATATATAGTGTATTGTATATAGTGTAAGTTATATCTAGAGAACTCCGCCGAATGCGGGTTTGCAACAGGCTTATATATCCTCTAGAATATGGGTTATAAAAAGTAGAAAGTTTTATAGAAAGTATAGAAAGTAAGTTAACGGGACTTTCATATAGAAAGTCCCTAGGCCGATAAAGTGTGACGACCGCCTATAGCGGGTCGTTCACCACAGTACGATGGTACTGTTTAAAAAATACTGTGGAGATGGTAAAGATGCTGTTCATTCTACCGAAAACTGAAACTTTTTCTCCCACATTACTTTCAGCTTGGCATCAGTTATTGCTATCTCCGTCGAAGCGTCCACCGATTTGCATAACCTCCATTCGAAGTTTAAGCACTTGGATTTTATGCCCTTGTGTAACAGTGTTGTTAATGTATCCATTCAATCCTTCCATCTGGAGTTTGGTCGAGTATTGAAAACACTTATTTAGCTTCTTAACGATTCTTTTCAACTGCGTATCTCGACTTTTTTAATGCGAACTTCATGCTCTTAGACTGAAGATACTCCGAAGATTTTCTTGAATGCGAAGAATGGAGGTAACCGTATCCATTTACTTTAAGATTAAAAGATGTTACACCTAGTGCCGCATACGTACTCATGATACTTGAAGGAATATAAGTAGTTGTGGATTTTGGTTGTCGTTCTTGATACTCAAACCTTTTGAGGTCGTCAGAGTCATCGAGGCTGAACTACTTAACGCTCGTGTAGTATTTTTCAGGGAATTTTAATTTTATTTTGACAATTAATTTTATAATAATATTTTTACAATATTTTGGATCATAAGTATAATGCATTTAGTCGTCAGGAGGTTATTCAGCAAGGTCTTATATACCTTGCCTTGATCCTACACTGGCTCTTGTGTTTCTATTACAACAATTTACGATTACTATTTCTTCCTTGTCGCCGCCTTCCTCCTCCTCGTTGTCGTTATTGTGGTGAACTGTTGGTCTCGGTATGTTGAGGGTAAATAATTTCACTTCCAGGTTCTAATACTACGAGAAGTAACTATTAGACAGTAGAGTGAGGTATGATGCCAAGAGTATATTATGACACCAGCGTAGTATATGCGATACAGTGTATGATAAACAGGGCAACTAAGAGAGACCTTCTTGGATCTGAGCTCTATGTGCTCCCTTAGTGCAGGTAGGAAGCCGGCTTATATAGCCAGTTGGGTAAGGTGTTTCCTTCACGTGAATGCCACATTAGAGGGAAATGATGTGCGATCTTATGTCATAATAGAGGGTAAAGAGAAGGACAAAGATGTACGTGTTAAAGCCAGTAGGAAGGCCAAGGAGGTGCGGAGTAACCATGTTACTGCGCAGGGCATTATCACAAGGCCATTCATAAATTATCTTCTTCGTAGTTCTCTTTTTCGTAGTCCTCGTCTGTGTCGTAGTTTTCTTCTTCATAGTTCTCTTCTTTGTTGTAATATTCTTTTTCTTCATAATCTTCATTATCTTCTTATTTAACTTGTGTGGTATCCCCCTTTTCGTCGTTTCTCCTATCTCGATAACCATCACCTTCTTCACCTTTTCCGTGATCATCATTTTTTCCTCTTTAACTAACTATTAATTTTTTTAATTCAGCTGTATTTATTGGTGCTGAAGTTGCCAATTTACGTTCAACTTAAATATTCTCAGCTTTGCGTGCCGCTTCAGTCACTGTGGTCCAATTATGTTCAAATACAAGATTAATTTTGAATAATGCTTTTCTAATTTCTTCAAGAACACCGTGGACGGAAACTTTTAATAATGTATTGTCGCGAATAGATGATTTTCCGGGTTAGTGGGTGATGGCTCCATATAGTTCCATTTATCAATCCTCAAATTTTCTAATCTCTTCAATTAAGTGTTAGATGGGTTGATTTTGTTGCTGTCTAGGAGTGGAGAATCGGACTTTTGATCTATCGAGGTCCATCGATGTTTGAGAATGTTTTATTAATTTTTTCATCATTCAGAATAAATTAAATTCTTTCATGTGATTTAGTGAAATTATCGCCCTGCGGCTCTCCATGTTAATCCGAAAATATATTTTTAATCTTCTTCCTTCCAATTGTGGAGGGTCGCCCACAAGTAGCAATCCTCTAGCCATTCTCTTGCAGATTTTACCGGAGTTATCATACCAAAGAGATATTGATAGCAGCTCATTTTCTGCAGATAGTAGATTAAATTCTTTGTTTAGTGCCTGCATAAGCTGTTGTCCATTATCTCGGCTCGCCATGGCGTTGTTGTGTAATCTCTTTAACAGGGTGGAATTTAAAGATGTATTTAAAGGCTGAGTGTCTCTCCAGTAAGCAGGTAATAAGCGCCGTTGCCACCAAGGCAATTGAAGTAAAATGATGGTGTAATATATGACGACTTCGTCCTCCAAGAGTTGTTGAAGGTGTTTCTTGCTTCGCCAGTGATGTGTTAAAGTCTGTTTCATTGGCTGCGACTCCTTTCTATTGATGGTTTCTTAAGGATTTTTTTTATTGCGACGTGCGAAAAGATCTTTTTCGGTTTTCTGTTTAACCTTCTGTTATGTATTCCTTAGTTTTGAAGGAATTTGCTTTCCCCGCTGTCAATAAAATATATTGATAGTTTTTTTCCTTCAATAATGATGGTCGAAGTATTTCAATTGAGAAATAAAAACGACAATTTTATTGCCTTGCTTAAGTTTTCAAATATTGTTTTCAACGAATATAAATTCCAGATACTTATCGATCAAGAATAGTGATCAGTTTTATTTTATGAATAAAAATATGGGTAAAGATGAGTTTTTCACTTAAAATTTGTAGACGCCGATTTACTTCTGATTTGAATTTGTCGATACAGGATTGATTTCAGACGACTTGAAATATCGTGTAATTTCCCATCCGGTGGGACTTTTTCCGTGTATTTTTTGCTCTGGTTCTCTTTCTTATTGTGTGGATAGATTTGTTTTTCGTACCTTGATGAGGTGTAGTTTTCTACGAAGAAAATGAAGGCCCATAGACTCGCCAGGTTGTGATGGATCGTTGGTTGATGAGTGTCTAGTTCATTTCCATAATTTTAGTGGTCTCCTGGTTAGAGAATAAGAGGCGAAGATAAGTTAGAGAATAAGAGGCGTAGTAATTTTCCAAAAATTCCAATAAAGTTCGAAGTTTGTTGAGGAAGCAGTTGGTTTTATACCAAAGCTTCGACGGCGTCTTATTGCATAAGCAGACTTTGGGAAATTGGAGGAATATTTTAGCATTCCTAACAAGCTTAATATTGTTTTTATATAGTTTAGAGGATTGTTTAAGTAAGAATTAGCTGGTTCGAGCGCTGTTTCTAGAATAAAAATACGTTCATGTAACAGAGGAGGAACAGATTGTGTTTAATATTCTCCAGTAAATATTTCTTTTCTTTATTGATAGATTGAAACTGCCCCTCGTATATATAGCCTTCCCAACGCTGTATGACGTGGACTTGAAGGATTTCAGAATTATATAACTTAAAGATTTGACTGTGACTAGAGGTATAGAAATGTGTTGCGAATTATAGATACAATGTGTTAGCACCAAGACCTCCTTCAACTCTACTCTATTATTCTTCGGCAACCTACAACATTAGATAGCACTACAATGTCTGGGTCATTTTCTGCTTAATATTGAATATCGTCTCTGATATTAATTTGAGTTCCCTTTCCGTCTTTTGGGAAAGCATTACGATGTCTGTGGTCGATGGCGGTGGTAGGAAAAGGAAGTTGTACTAGAAGTTGTAGTATTTGTATATCTTTTACTGTTGGTTTTCCTCATTTGTTATTACCACAATGGTACTCTTAAATGTTTAAATTTTTTATGCAGACCACTGACTATCGGAATGATTAGGTGGGCGCAGATCGAACTTTGGAATATTGGGATGAAAAAAGAGAAGTTATTGTAGTTCAATTATGTTAACTAATTCATTTAATTTAGCTTATAGTAATAAGCTGGTAAATTTCACTCCAAATGACACACAAACACCATTGGTTTGTATTTTTTTTTATTAATGATCATAGTGTACAGTATTGTTCAAATAAACTTGAAGGCCTATATCTGTTAAGTGCTTTGTGCCCCTCAAGTTATTTGGACCATACTGTACAATGCTCCTCACATATTCATGATGTAATGATATTTCATAATCACAAGAAAGCGACCACAGTGGGTTAGTCTTAGGCGTGGTTGACTTTCCTATCCTTACTAATAGGCTCAGTAATTTAATTTTATGGTGCCATCAGTCGATCAGGCTTTACCGATCGATATTTTACTATTTCAAGTCGTCGCAGTTTATCTTTATTACAATTCCGAGATTGAATACCAATTTTGGGCCGCCATTGATAAGTACGTATACAACTAGTATTACGTTAACATTTCTAGAATCGGAGGGATATGTATTCTTTTTCAAGATTGGGTTGCTATGAATTAACAGCAGTGGACTCAGTGGTGGACTATTCCTATACCGATTTATCAATTTATGGGAGAAGGTAGAAGTTCGAGTTAATAGACAGGTAATGATCAGTCAATCAGGCATTGCTCTCAACTGGTTTCCTGGCCACTCAAAATATTTCAATGGTTTCAAAAAAATTATGAAAACTCTGCTACAAAACCACCTTAGGCATTTACTTCCAAAAGAGACATTTACTTTTTAACCTTTCACGGGTTCCCTATTAGAAGAAGATATTTGTTTTTTTGTTTTTGTTTTTAAGATTGTGTTTCTAGTAGTAAAACCGTGGTAACGGTCAGGTTCTGTGAGAGATTAGTGCCGAGACCGTGGCGCCCGTATCAAAACACCACCTTAAGGCCCCTTAATACGGAAAATATGGCTGTCCGGCGCCCTTTAGAGCCTGGCGCCCGGGTCAATCTGTCCCCTCTGCTCCACCCTCTCGAAGGCTCTGGTAACGGTATCTGGAGGGACGAGTCAATAAAAAGTCTAAGCGAAGAATATAAAGTTATGTAGCAAAATTCACAGAATGGCTGTCAGCACTTGGATTTTCTAGAAAGCTTCGCCTTATCGTTTTAGAATTAACTCTATAGTTAGGATGTTAGACCCAAGGAAAGAATAGATCAAGTTGAAAAGCTGAAAATTTCTATATTCATCTAATACATTAATTAATTAGGTCAGTAATCACATATTGGTAAGCTGATTTCATTTTTCTGTAACTTCTGTAACCTTTATATTGAAGTTTAATAAGAATAGTTAGACTTCAGCCATCTCTGCTTCGCTGCGCATCTTAGCAATACAATATATCCATGTTAATCTTTCTTTCTTTTAGCTCTCAAGTTTGCAAACTAAAGAAGAAGAACGCAGAACTAGAAGAAAAAAGCTTCTTCGGCTGAATTGTGCATATTCAGGCATATAATAACCATTAAACCGAAATTGGTATTATTAAATTGAAGCAACCAAATAGCATCCACTTATATGTACCGAATTATAAAAATGTGGGAGCCGTGTAAGCTAATGGCTATGACATAAAAAAATCTTAAATATTTTTAAAATAATGATTACAAATTGAAAAATTCACCTGGGGCATTTACAACCCTTAATTTTCATGTCTTTCAACCAATTCACGGGATCGCTGCTAGAAGAAATCAATCTTCTGTAAGATTTTAAGACTTTCTTTCTGTAAGTAACACTAAGGTGTATTCTATAAACATGGATTATTTAAATCTCTGGCGAACCATATTAAGTTATTAATAGTATTACGTGTAACGATTTCAGGGAGAAGTTTTGGTTATTAGCTCAGTCACGACCAGTAAATATTTTTTAAACTGACTTCCTATACATAAATAATTTTTTTAAAATAAGAAATCAGTAACAAAACCAGCTAAGGTTTTTACCACCCCAAATTCTCATGCCTTAAAATTCACGGGATCATTCTTAGAAGAGGATATTTTTGTTTAAGTTTTTTAAGACGTTATTTCTGGTAGTAACCAGAACGAGCTAGACGTTTCAAATCATCACTCAACACTTTTGGTGGGATTATAGAGAACAATTATCTCCAGAATGGTTTTCAAATAGATAAGAAAAACTAAATTGACTTGTCATTTTAGAACTAGACCTATAGCTAAGTTGAAGTAACGAAAGAATTCAGACTCAAAGACTCAAAGCTAAAAATTGCCATAAATAACAATCTACTACATAATTAAACTAATAAAAATATGTAACTCCAGAATCATGAGTTGAATTCATGATTCGGTGATCACATATTTTAAAGTTTAATATAAATAGTTAGATTTTAAATAATTGTAAGTAAAAAGAAAGCCACCTGTCTGCTTCACTGCCGGACTGCAACTGAGCTAGAAAGGTATTTTCCGATCCATATTAATCTTTCTTTTTTTATCTTTTGAGTTGTCTCCCCTGTGTTTGAGAGTCTCCCCTCTTGTTTACATTCGTCCCCTCGTTTTTATCAATTGTATGCTTCGAGACCTATTTGTGTTTCGTGTCTGTATTTCTTCAAGTCAGTGGCCTGAGACATCTGAAATAAAGTTTTATGATTTTCTTATATTATTGAATAAAAAAATAATAATCATACTACTTTCAATCAAGACCAAAATAAAAGCAGCAGTTTCAATAAGCAGGCTAATTTTTTTTATACTTAACTTCTCTTTACTGTTTTCTTATTGAGTATTGGCTATCTTTCGTAGAGTAGATAAAGAACTATGTGAAGGAAATGAAGGTATTTTCAGTTAAACAGTTTCCAGTCTAATGTAGCTAACAAAAAGTAAGTTAAGTAAGTAAGTACATTATTATTTTTTATCTCCCCCTCTTGTTTACGCATTCTCCCCCTCGTTTTTATCAATGGTATGCTTAGAGACGTATTTGCTTTCGTGTCTGTATTTGTTGAAGTCAATGGCCCGAACCCTCTGAAATATATTTAAAAATTTTCTTGTACCATTATTGAATTTAAAAATAAATGCACGATACTTTCAATCAAGAATAAATTTAAAGCATCAATTTCAACGAACAGACTATTATTTTAATGCTTAACTTCACTTGACTATTTTTTAATTGAGCATTGACTATCTTTCGTGGAGTAGATAAAGAAATAATAATTAAAGGAAATAAAGATACTATGCATTATGTTTCATTATTTCAGCATTAATTAATCATGTTTTCATTCAAGAAAACAATTATACAAAAATATTTAGTGATTTTGCTTCTCTAATCTTAAGAATTTAAAGAAACACATTTGTAAAGGTCTATTCCCCGATCATCTCACCACATTTTCTATTTAAACTTACAAGTCAATATGTGAAGCCAATGAAGGAAGATATCCTGCACGTCAAATTAGTTGCAGGCTGTACTCTTTTGACCCGAATTGGTGCTCGGTTTGTGTTGGATTGAATCCGCGTCTTTTTATCGCTTCCTTTTGTAATTGTATACTTTTTTTTACCGGAAATCTATTTTTTTATGAGTGGAGCGTATTCTTCCGTCCAGTCTCATATAAAAATATTTCGTGTTAAAATTAATTTATAAATCGCGTTAAAGTTAAATATTATAGAAATGTCACTTTGCCCAATATAAATTTTTTCATGGTGTGTAAGTTGGATAGTTCCTGACGAACACTTTGATTATATCTTTGGGCGGCACACCCACTGGCTTGCATTTATAATTTAAAAATTCTCACAATTTTTCATTCAGTAAATCGAGTCAAATTACCCCAAGCATAGTGCCTGAGGAGAAAACCAAGTAGCCTAACTTATAAAACTCTTCAAACCATATTTCGAAAAAAATCTTTTCCGCCGTTCATTTATTTTATAACTAAGTTAACTAAGCCTTAAAAATAGAAAAAGATTAAAGAGCAAATTAATTTTGTACTAAAATGGTGGTAAGAATATTTTATTTACAATAATTGATTGCTTCACAATTAAGCATACATTTTAATATCATGATTCCGAAGTTTCACCAAAAGTAAGAAGCAATCAAATCATGATTTTTACACATTTAAAATGGGCTCCGCAAAAATCCTGCGAATGAAATACAAATTTCATTTTTTTTTACTATTTTATATATAGTCATGATTTGCTTTCGAGACTATTATGGAGGTAATATTAGGTGTTACTTAAACCGATATTAATGAATCCACTTTAAGTTCATCACCTTTTCACTTTCTAAAAACTATGTTACGCTTTTTTACCCAGATACCGGATATTATTACATTTGCAACTTGTCAGTTTTGACATGTGACGGTTTGCCAATACCCTAAAAAAGTAATCCATTCTACTAGATACCACGACAAAGGATAACATTTTTTTAGTATAGTATGATTCAAATAAACTTGAGGGGCCCTTAGCTGTTAAGTGCTTTGTTCCCCTCAAGTTTATTTGGACCATACTGTACATTAAGAATTATAAGGTAATAAAATAGTAATAAAATGTCTTTAGTTAAGTAAAAGTTCTTTTCTTAAAGTTAAGTAAAATTGAATGAATTTTGGACAGTTCTTTTTCCTTTATAAAATCGATAAACGCATCCTTTCACAATGCATGAATCGCAATATACATAAAATAAAGAATTTGGTTTTAATCTCTTTAAGAATATTTTGATATATTTACTTATTTCAATGAATCCCAGTAATAAAATCTTTAACAATCCTCTAATTAAGTTTCTTTACATGGATTATTTTAAATAGTCTATAAATCTGTATGTTAATATGAAGAGGCTTTTTAAATAGAATACTATTTAACAGACCACGATGATTTCAGGTTCACGAAAATTTCCCTAAACACATTATCCCGAGGCTTTTGATGGAAAGTACAGGCATCCGCATATTGATCTCCCGTTTTTTTGTAACTCCTCTTTGTAACTCCCATGTTAGCCTTATGATGCTACCTGGATCCACCTGGCGGATGTCGGGGATTAATTCGCGGGTGCCTGTACATAGGCAAGCATAGATCAACAGCGTGAATGGGACTTACAGTTCCCCTTTTTCGTTTTCTTCTAATTTTGAGCGATCATATACTAGATGGCGTTGGCGATTTCAAAACAAAGCACAAAGTGATTTCTGCAAAGCTTGCCCATGTGAATTCAATATTTTTTAATTTCCCAGAAATTTAAGTGAAACCTTCGGGTAATTTCAAGTAGTTCGTCGATCGCCTGCTAGATGTCTTACGACAAAAAAAAAAACGGAACCGTTACGAGGCCGATCTATGCTTGTCTATGGGAAGGTACTGTACCGGGTTCCCCAACTACTGGACCAAATGGAACTAACAGTACCAGTTTAGTTTTCTTGTAGTAGTTATATCTATCCAGCATTCCAGCTCTTCCAAAAAACTAAGCCATTTTCACAACAGTCTATAAACATAATTTTATAACATGTTTTTATTAACATTTTAATTCTATAAATTCTGTTTTTATTTGGTTCTGAATATTTAAAGAAAATATATATACAATCTTTCAAAATTAGAAATGGTTTAGCACGAAACGCATATTTGTCATTAAGATTGTTAATTTTTTGGGGAAAAAAATTAAACGTCATGTGTGCCTGCATAGTTAAGTTCGTGCCAAGTAAACAGGATATCATGAGTGGAATTCCCACTATGATTTAAATCGTCGTTAATCAAAACCCAAAAGATCAAGTATTTGAATCATAAGACATTTTTCCTGCTTTCAATCAATATACACTAAACCAAATTATTTGGTTAACAAAAGAAAATATTTGTTTTATTTTTATTAAAACAAGAAGCGGATCTTATTTTATTTATATTTCATTCAATCCAATATTTTTGCGCCTTTTAATTCATAAAGCATGATAGTTGTCAAAATTGCCATAAATTTTTTTAATTTTTATTTTGGAGACAAAATAATACTTTTTTAATTAATTGCAATAGTAATCGATATGAAGGGACTTTAATTGGCCAGGGCATGGATCGCCACCCAATACGGAATTCGTAACCTGAATGAAGCTGCATTTTGACCCTGGGCATAGAGCGCGCATCTGATTGGTGACATCCCCACCACAATTCCAGTCGTTTGCGGAAAAGTAACGTGCAAAGTTAATGGTCAACGCCTGGCCAGCCCCGCAAGCCACTCCGAATGTCTGATACTGAGCCACGTTAACTATTCCTGAGTTTGGCCAATATGCTTCTACATGTTTCCAATGTTGTGAAGAATAATCAAAGTTAGAACCTTTCTTAATGAAATGTGAGGTTATGCGTAATAACTTACCAACAACTGGGACATTGTTCAGGGTAGAACAAAGTAGAAGAAAAGCGGCAAGAAAATAGAACTCCATGATGCTAATTAAAACAAAATAATAATAATTTAAGGAAGCAAGAGTATTGGAATAAATGTTAAAATTAAGTTTCTTGTTACTTACATCGATAGTTGAAAATACCAGTTGAAAATGATATGAAAATGAGCTTCTTTTATATTACCACAGGACCCTAAAAACACTGCAAGTATGCGTTACACTAGTGGCTATCAAAATCTAACACATGCTATAGTTTAATTTGCTCAATTATCACACGGTGTCCTTCATACCTTCAAAAACATGTTTTTATCGGTTTTTCGGTGCTGTTGCCAGGTTGATTTCCCAATAGAAAGCTGAATCGAACTCGAACGAATGGCGGACTAAGCAACTGGCGTATTTGAACAAAATTAATTAGTAATCGGGTTAGATGGAAAAAGCAAATTCAAAACAAGTTTACTTTAGACTTAATTAACACATTCCCTGCCGCTTGTATACGTAGGAAAACCCAATTATTTGTGACAATTAATTGGCTATAACTTCACCAAAATTATATGTTACGTTAGTCATGATATAAGTGGAAGAATCTACAAAGACATAAAGTAGATCAGAATTGGGTTTTTATAAGTTTGTAACCAAGCAGTGACATTTTCCTCAGCTAGTGCTTGTGCAATTTAAACAAAATTAATTACTCATCAATGGTAGTCAGAAAAATTGTAAATAAAAAACAAGTTTACTTTATATCTAATTAATATAAACGCTATAGCTTATATAAGTGAGAAAATAATTAAATGATTGGCTATTGCTAACAAAAAGTACTCAATAACAAGTTTACCTAAGTGCTATCAGTCACATCATAATTTTGTTTTTCAGTGTGTATAAAAGCTGTTGTCTTTTCCCCATTTCTCTGTGCTTCAACTTTTATTTTCCTTTAAAAAACCTTCGTAACATGTAAGTTTGATTTTTTTTCACAAAATCTAAAGTAACACATTTAAAAGGTGCTCTTTTTCTTTCTTGTAGCTTCAAAAATGTACACTTTTGCGTTCTTTGCTCTGATGGTATGCATTGCCTCACCACTGGCTGGTAGAACCTTTAGTTTAAAATAAAATGATTTTAGTCCACTACAAAATTAATATTATTTTAATACTGATGAAATTATTTAAAACATAATTAGAAGGTGGTGCTGCTAATACATTGTTGATTGCTGACGGCCAATCGTTCGGAATGACCTGTCCTCCAAATCAAAGGTCCTATGTTACTTATGCTGGGTATTTTGCAATCAAAGACTGGTCCTGTTCGGTTGACGTAACTGCTATCATGCAAGCCATATGCCCGTCCACTTCGACTGTAGGCTGTGGCTTCTATGTGTCAGGTAGCATCTTAGGTGGCGATCCGTGCGTTAATCAGTATAAAAGTCTTCAAGTCAATTACGTCTGCAAATAGCATTTTAACCACATGTATTGAATTATTGTAAGCAATGTTCAAAATGTTGTTAAAACTTTGATTTTTATTAAATTTAAAATTGAATTCAGCTAACAATTGATTAAACTCCTGAAATGCAATACAAAATTCAATGATTTTAGGGTTAAATATTATATTTTAATTTAGTTTATAAATCCAAAGTAATCCAAAGTTATATTTAAAGGTTTATATTTTTACATATTTTTTTTTAAATGTAGTAGTAGTAAGATGAATATTAGTTAAATTGAACGCAACCAAAAAACGACAAATAATCAAACAGTTAAGCCACGCCAGGATCTATAACTTTGATTGGTCCTTCTTCCATTTAAAAACGATATCATATTTAGAAAACTCATTGATTGATAACCCCCAACACGTTTTTTTAAGTGAAAGGAATTATTCATCAAAATAGCAGACATTACGAGTATTCGTAGTAAATCCGTAAAATTGAGAGTTAATAGTATAGTAACAATTGTCTTAATTCAGGTTGTTAACGATTCACTATTTTCCATGTATAATAATTTTATATGCTGAAGCTGGTAATGCTTAATGTTTTAGGACTAGTCGTTTTCTTAATTATTTTACATATGCCCATGTAACTAGTAATTAATTCAGAAAATATACTATAATATACTGAAATAAATGCCCTTCTCATTTCAGTTGAAATATGAGTTTTACATATTTAACGCAGCAAGCACTGACTAGTAATGGTATGATCCGTTGTGAAATCCGAACACTATTAAATGAATAATAATTTTTTTCGTATTGCTAAAGTTGTTATTGATGCTGTTGTATGATTGAAATGAGTGCTTACTGTACAACAGTCCAATCTTTTCTGTTTTTATTCCCCTATTACTTTACTGTATTGAAAGAATTTTTTAAAATAGTAGCTGCGCTAAGTCTTCTTTCATTTAAAAAATAAAAATAAAATCATAAAGGATATCATTTTAATATATCAATTGCAACATGTTGTATTTTCCCGGATGAGATTGAATTTATTCGATAAAGGTTCTTTAACGTCAAGAGAGCCGAAACATTCAACCGTAGTTGAAATACATTATAATTAAATATGAGAAAGAATGTTTATTATTCCCCATGCAATTGAATAAAAAGCAGTACGAAGAAAGCCTTACGTAGACTTTCTTCGTACTGCCGTGAATTATAAAAGTGAACTTACGTAAAAGGGATCTCTCGAGAGAAATACCGAGAATCCCGTTCCCTCAGTTTCCCAATCAATCTGTCGCATGTATGTGAAGAATGGCTTCTCCGTATGCGATCCCTTTTTTTAGGATGCGGAGAGGATAGACGTTTCAGTATAAAATGTAGGCCAAGGCCGACTATCAAATACACTCTTTTTAGAACAACCAAGAGGTGAAGACTTCTCTTATTGTATCTTATTGAATTTTGTGTTGTTGTAACGAAAAGGATCACAGGGCAAACGGACTGTGACAATACTCATGATCATTCTTGGTAAAACAGTTAAATACTTCTATTCACCGTATGCATTTTGGCCGAAATTAATTCTCCAGTACTTTGATTTTTTCTATTCAAAACAACTCTAAACGTTTTCCAGACCTAAAACTATTAAATAGGCTTGAAAATTCATTGCTCTCCTTAAACGGCAGTAAGAAAAAAATTCTATTGGCATGGCGGACCATGGTAATAAGAGGGAAACTGTCTTTTGACATGGCGGGCCATGGTAATAAGATGGAAACTTTCCGTTGACATGGCGAGCGCATTACCCACTGACATGACGCATACCCATTATTGCAATGGCGCATACCCATTTACATGGCGCATTATCCATTGACATGTCGGAATTGGTATCGCCATCGTTCCTCATCTGGAATATAACCGATCCGCTATGGATTTCTATTCATATAAACCGGATTGAAATATTATTATTCTTGAGAATATGGGAAAATTTCCGGAAACGAATCGGTTGATATAAGCTAAAAAATTTCAGAGACACATAGTTTTGTTTTCGATGTTCCTCTTTATTATTTCGACGAATCTAACATAAAAATATCTTAAAATTTACATTAATCACAATGATTAGCCTGAATTAGCTTACAGTTCATCACTCAAATTAGAATAAGGAGGGAATTTCGGTGATAATCCTAAGGCTTGGACGCTTGGTTCACACCGAACGAAAAACTACTCGTTTCGTATTCATTTCGTAAATTTTTCGCGTGTACCGTTCACATTGAAACGAAAGAAGCAACGAAAGCCCTCGTATCAGATTATGTGCGTCATGACAGTGAAAATAAATAACATAGCTGGCAACACTGTTTTCTTATTATTTTGGTTTTTGACAGATCTGAATTATTGAAAACGTAATCATTCTGAATTTTTAACGAGTTGTTTTTTTATCCTTATAAAAATCATTGATTGGGCTGCCAGATAAAAGAGAGCACAGGTCTCTGGATGCATTCTAAAAAGAAACGGGTTGCTATACTATTTGATGGTAGTATGTTATTATTTTAAGTTACTGTTTGGAAATCTTCAATAGATTGATGATGCTCTTGAATTGAAGATCCGCCTGGAGCTGAGTTTTCCTCATTTCACTCTAATGTGAGTATATTAGCATGCTCCCAGCAGTTAGCGACTGACAAAGGTGCTAGCGCTTATTTCCAAAATTTTTCAACCAAACCAGCGGAATCTAAAAAAGTGGCCTTACAGCCTAAATCAAGACCTTTAAATCCACTTTTAGCTTGACCCACTTCCCTGATCATCTCGTCGATGCCTCCTAAGTAGGCCAAACCAGTTGACTCACCATTTCGTATTTATAATACATCTTTTTAGTAGCTATTATACCTGCATTTAAAGACCATTTAATCCGTATTCATTCAACCAAAAACCTTCGCTATAATTATTAAAATATACCTTGATCAAAAGGTTGATACATGAACGTACAGTTGAGTGGAAAGAGGAAAAGAATGGCCTGGTTCATTGGATCTTTTAGCGTCAAGTCGTGTCCAGAGCAGTTGTTCATCAGTAGTGCTACAGGTGCATCTGTAAACTCGCGAAGTGCTGGAAGGAAAAATTTGAACCACCTATCCTTGTAAAAATTTCGGTTTACCAAGGCATTTGCTTGATTCGTAAACGGGATTGGGCAACTGCTCCCTTTTGAAAACATCATCAGGATTCTTTGCCGATCCAACTAGTAACGGCGAAATTTACAAGTACCTAATGTGATAATTGTGTCACGTTTAGAGTATTTAATATATTCTTAATATACGGTGATTATACCTGTTGCGTTGAAACAGAAGACCAGCGTGATCCTATGTTTCGTTTTAAAAGCTTTCGATTTTTTTTTCACAATTCAACTCTGAGTAGGTATGTTTCTTAGGAAGGGCGCGATAGTAGAGTCCAGTTTCATCCATATTGAAGATATTTTTAGCTTATATTTATAAAGCTTGAAGCCCGCCTCATTGATTTCTGGAAAACGAGAATCATTCATCATCCTTCTTGCCGAGGGCTGGATCAATCCTCCTTCACTGGGTCGTAAAATGTTTTCTCAGTCGGTACTAATTCTTACAACTTGAGATTTCGATATTTTCCACTGAATATATCAACGATATCCCTATACGATGTCTTACTTTGAAGTAAATGAATTACTTTACTTTTATCACTAAGACAGAGATGTTTTCTCAGTTTTTTTTATTTTAATAAACTCCCTGTCATAGAACGTGCAACTTCACGATCAGAACTTTTCCCCACCTTAATAACCATCTTTTTAAAAATTTAAAATCCACCCTTAAACACTTTTTCTGAAAGAAAACGAAAAAAGCCGGCACGGAACTGTAGCCGGCACTGTAATGTTACTTTTATCACATAAACCAAAAAATGTTAGAATTAAGTTACTTCAACCATTCTGCTCAGCAATGAACAAAATTTTCCAAGCATTCTTCTTCGCGATAATGTTTTTGTGCAGTTTTTTTTCACTCCATACAGACAATGATGAAGCTTGATCAGAATGATCAATTTTTAAATTACAACATCTGTCACAGTCAAATATTTACTCATTTCTGCCCTGTTCGTGATCTTTTTTAGTAGCTCTTTTTTTCTTTCCATTTCTTGTGCAAGAACCAAATTATTTATCTGCAACAACTATCAAAAACTGTATACAAGTGAAATTTCGGTCCACCAGCAGGCGACTTCATTCATGCTTGACACTTTTGTCAATATTTTAGACATATTTTATTCAGATACTTTCCCTATTATTTGAGAGCCATGCACACCAAAACGAACGAAAACGAATGAAAACAAATCATGTTTTACGAATTATTTCCGAAAACTATACTAAACCAACAAAAAACGAAACGAATACAAAACGTAAAGTTTTTTGTTCGGTTTGAACCAAGATTAATACTTATTTCATATTTTCCGTGAAGTTCAAGAATGCCTCGCTCCTTAAAAAGCTGAAAAAAGAAATAATATAGTCCTCTTATTAGAACTATACTGATCTTCAACATCATTTTTTGGGCTTTCACCGATAATACTTAGCATTTCCACAACGTGCTGCCTGAAAAGGTAAATTAAATTTGTTAACGACGTTAATGAATGAAATATGAATTTAAAGAAACCTATACCAGTTGATGAAGACATAAGCAAATTAAAAAGTTAATCGTTGTTTCGAGTACTTATTTGTTTTTGATAACGGACGTCCAGACATAGAGTCGTCATTTAAAACAAGAAGAGCATTTTTTCGAACAAAAAATATTTAACCTTCAAGGATAATATTGCTTTATGTTTGATTCCTCGTGCAGGGGAAGTCAAAATCAAAAACAGACCCGAAGTTTAAATATCGAACTCTAAGAAGATTGTTTGCTCCAATTATGGCGCTTCTAGAAAAGACAGATATAAAGGAGAACGACAAAATAGAAATGTAAGCCCACGACTGTCCATTTTCTTTTCGCGTTTCTTAAAGCAGCACTTTTTTGTGGTCAAAGAATGGAATGAGCTCTAGAGAGCTAAAAGAAACTGGATATCGCGTAAAAGAGTTAGCCAGACCAAAAAGTCCGGTTTCTCCTCATTTACCATGACACCCTTTTACTTGGTCCCTAGTGGTACCCTAGTTTAAAGGCGGATTAATTGCATTAAACTTGTTTATTTAATTAGCAACATAGACCCGAATGCAGTTCAGTTTGTTTTTTATTTGTTTCAATTTTAAAATATTATTGTCCTATGCTTTCATACTTATAATTATCTATAAATATTTTAAAATGTATCACCATAATAGGACCTCCAAAACATGAATACAGTGAAATTACTGGATGTGTATAGACAAAAGGGGAGCGTTATGATCGTTTTCCACGAAGAGGGGAGAAACGATGTTAACCATATTTACATTCAACTGCCCGAACAAATCACTCTTTACCATAAGTATGGTTAGGTAGCGGTACTCGATGCGACCAATAAGTTAAAATGCTCGCAATGACCCTCCTCACGTTACTTGTCGTTGACAGCATCGAGTTGTAGCATCGAACAAGATTCTCTACCATTGCTGCTACCGCTGGTGCTATTGGGATTGTATACATGGGAATTAAAAAGGAAATCCAATAGAAGACGCGGAAATTTAACATGTCCAATCTGTGCCAATATTCCTTCAATTTAAGATATACTTCATGTTAGATTGTATTTTGTTTGAACTTTGTGGACGCAAAATAAAAAAAAAACTTTTTTTTGCTGTTAAGTTTTTTTTGCTTCTAGACACTATTTTGATAACCGTCGTTTTACTAATCAATAACCCTGTAGAATCGTGGGTTCTAACATTTTTATGCTAAATTAACAGAAGATCATTAATGGAATTTCCACAGTATATTAGACCATCGTTACCGGCAACTCAAAAGATAAAGTAATTCTGCTTCTAGATACAGAAAACCTTATTTTTTATAACAGAAGATTCGATTCATTTTGAAGTATTAAAATAAGAGAGGGTTAAACATAAGTTAAACACAAGGGTTTAACATAAGCTACAATTGTAATCGACATAAAGTGCCTTAAATTGGTTGGGGCATGGATCACCATTCAATACGGAGTTCGTAACCTGAATGAAGCTTTATTTTGACCCTGGACATATAATGCGCATCTGATTGGTGACATCCCCGCCACAATTCCAGTCATTTGCTGAAAAGTACCACGCAAAGTTAATGGTTAGCGCCTGGCCAGCACCGCAAGCCACTCCGAATGTCTGATACTCAGCCACGTTGACTATTCCCGAGCTTGCCCAATATACTTCTATATTATTGCATATTTTATGAAGAGAGTTATCAAAGTTAACATTTTTTATTAACAAATGTGAAGGTATGCTTAATAACTCACCAACGACTAGAAAGTTGTTCAGTGCAAATCCAAGAAGGAGGAACGCAACAAGAAAATAGAATGCCACAATGCTATAATAAAAAAAGAATTTCAGAAAGTAAAAAAAGAAAACTTGAATAAAATTCAAAGTTTAGCTTCTTGTTACTTAGAGATGGATGTTTTTAAAGGGTGTGGCTAAACAGCAGAAGTGGAACTTCCGCAAGGAACCACTATTCGGCGGAAATTAACGGGTGGAACCATCCTTGCCCCGCCCCTCTGGGTTCCACCGAATATATTTTTTTTGTCGCTGAAATACTTGTACCTGTGACTGAGTTACCATTATAGGGGAGGGTAGAGACCTTGAATTTCTTGTGTATGTGGGGGGGGGGGGGTCCGTGCGCGCTTTCTGCTGATGATGTTGTAGAACTTATCATCAAAATGATGTTTTTACGATGTGAAAACAGCTACAGAATAATTATAATAACAAAGATGCATTCAAAGATGTCAAAGACAAATAAGTTGAATATGTTCTGAAAATGAGTTTCTTTTATATCACTACAGGACCTTGAAAACTCTGCAAGTACGCGCATTAGATGCTATTGAAATCCCACACTTGCTTTAGTTCCATTTGCTTATTTATCGCACGGCGTCACTCAAACTTTCAAAAGCATGTTTTTATTGGTTTTGCGATGCCTTTGCCGGGTTGGTTTTCCCAATAAAAATGCTGAATCGAACTCGGATGCGGCTAAGCAATTGGTAGTATTTGAAAAAAAAATTAATTAGTAATCGGGTCCCATGGAAAAAGCTAATTAATAACAAGTTTATTTTAGATTTAATTGAATGTTGCCACTTATGTAAGTAGGAAAAATCAATAAGTGATAGGCTTCTACTAACAAATTTAACAAAAGTTTTCCAAAGATCTATTTTATTTCAGGGAATGGCTCAATATAAAAAGTCCATCAGAATTTAGATTTTAAGTTTGTAACTATACAGTGGTATTTTCCTTAGCGAGCGGTGTTATTGAAACACAATTAATTAGTAATAAGGTTCTCTGGAAAACCTGGAAAAAAGTTTACTTTTTATCTTATTGATATAAACGCTATAGCTTATATAAGTAAGAAAATAATTAAGTGAGTGTCTACTGCAAAAAAATAGAACTAAAAAACAAGTTTACCCAAGAGATATCAGTGGAGAACCTTACAAGGCCAAAAATACGTCAGAGTTTTTTTCAGTTTGTATAAAAGCTGTTGTCTTTTCCCCAATTCTCTGCTCTTCAACTTTTCTTCACCTCTTAAAAACCTTTGTAACATGTAAGTTCGAAAATGTGTTTCACGAACGGAGTATAACATTAAACATCTGCTCTTTTTCTTTCTTATAGATTTAAAATGCACAGGCTTCCGTTCTTCGCTTTGATGGTATTCATTTCCTCACCACTGGCTGGTGGAATCTAGATTTTAAATAAATTTATTTTAGTCTATAAAAAATAGTATTATTTTAATACTAATGAAATTATTATAATGATTTAAAAATAATTAGAAGGTGGCCCTGCTAATACGTTGTTGATTTCTGAAGGCCAATCATTGTGAATGACGTCTGCCAATAGCATTTTGCCTCATGTGTTGTAGGCAATGGCGAAAAATGTTGTCAGAACTTTGATTTTTATCAAATTGATAATTGATTTTTGCAAACAATTGTTTTAACTTCAAAAATGCAATACACAATCCAAAGATTTAAGGTTTTACTATTATTTTAATTTTATTTAGTTTTTCAATCCAAAGTATTAAATAATTTATATTTTAAAAATCTTTTTTCCCTAAGTTGTTTTGGTCACATCAAATAAAGAAAAGATTACTGGTGCCTAAATTTTATACATCCAAAAAATGAGACCGACAAAAACATTAAAGCCTCGCGAGGATTTATAACCTTGATCGACCCTTCTTCCATTTAGAGAACTGAATTATTGATAACTCCCAACAATTTTTTATTTATTTTTTAATGAAACAGATCAAATGAAAGGAATCATAAGTGATCAAAACATTAGGAGTATTCGCATTAAGTCCGTAAAAATGAGAGGGAATAATCTCATCTTAATCCAGTTTGTGCAACGATTACTGTATCCCTAATACTTGCATCCGATCCCATCACACGGACCAATGTCGAAAACGCTTGTACAGAGAAAGTCGAGTTAATGGGACGAAGTTATTAAAACGACTTCAAATTTGTTAATAGAATTCATTTTTTTCTTGCCGGCGTCTTATGTGAAGTTTACACGGGACTAAACAAAAACGTCAATGAAAATGAAGCACTTACGCTTTTCCGATTTTGGTGGAGTTTTGATATGTTCTTTTGCAAAATATTTGTTACAAGATATCATTCTTTTCCACCGACCTACCGACATTTTTTTTGTTAGCCTTTTTGTACTATGTGCTAGGCATTGATTAGCTGTTGTTTTATGACCTGCCATGGTCATAAAAACATATGGCTTAACTATTCTGTTTTGATGACCAAGGGAAAATATTTGTTTACTTTTAGTGAACACTCACTTTTTCCATTGATAGCTTAGAGAAACAATCGTCCATGCAAGTCCTTTTTGGAATAGCTAATCTAAGAATTTATGTTATTATATGAAAATAATGAAATATTTAAAAAATAATAATTTGAGGCAATCAGCAACGGCATAAAAATCGCACCGAATAAATTAAATTTTTTTAAATACACATCACATCACACATCACTTTTAAAAAATTGCACTTCCGAATTCAAAATAATTTTAAAATATATTTTCATAAATTAAAACAGCCTTTAAAAACAATTTAGGTGTATTTTTGATTCAGTCTAATTTAAAATATATAAAATTTATTATCCACAACTAATACTCCAAAAGCTTACTTACCCTATGGTTCCCAGGATTTCTGGATACATAAAATATACGGGACTGCCAGTAACTTCCGGGATGGCACAGTTCTTGAAAGCCCATGGCATTTTGCTGCTAGCTGGGAAATTTCATTTAATACCTGATCAACAAAGACAGTATTAGTAAGTATAAATAAAGGATTTATCATTGTAACGATCCTTATCGAAGTATAGATGATCTAATTGACAAAATCCCTATTATAAATAAGTTATAATAAATGTTTTAATGTGTTAACCTATACACATGCCTTGTTTGACAATTGCTGGAAAAAAAGATTGCGGGAGGTTTTCCTCGGATGATTTTACTTTAAATTTTGAGCCATACAAAAATATATATGATATTTAAAAATCCATTTCAGCTATATTTTATAAGGGCGTCTTTTTAAGTAGTCTTTTCAGAGAAACATTTGTGAGAGTTTCAAAAATGACTCACTGTGCCAACGTTAACAAACTACTGTTTTTTAAAGATATTTTTTTAATTACTGCACATCTGACAGGTTCGCCAGCATCTTCTAAAAGGACAAACTTTGGATATAAATTCGAACTGACTTCTGACTGACTTTACTTTTGCTATTTATTAATCACCTGTGGATAGTTTCACGAATAAAAAGTTATTATATTAAGACATTTTTTAGTAGTAGTCGTTAGTTTTTAGTAGTATTTTAGTAATATTATTACGATATTTGCATATTAAAGGACTATGATCATGTAAACAAGAGGAAATATCCCTTTTAACGAATTTCCATCTGAGCTGACAAGACGTGACATTTTATTAATGGGCTTAAAATTATTCAAAATTCTGCTTGCTTCCGTTGTTATTTTAATAGTAAATTTAAGCACCAACTTATTCGCAGTAAGCATTTCGACTTCGATTATTTTGGAAGTGGAAGAAAAAGTTTTTGCAAAAACACATAATTAATTTTTTAATTCAAGGGACCAGCGCTGATCCTACTGACTAAGTCTCAAGAGACTACCCTTACCCCCTCACCCTCTTTTTCAGTCAAGAAAAGCTAGTGCGTTACCAAGAAGTCAAGGATGATTTGTAGAACGACAAGTGAACTATCGAGTATCGAAGTCACGCGTGTAAAAAAAACAGGATTCTTCTCATCAGGTAAGCACTATCGTCTGCTGAAGTGCGTTGAGATTGTCTCAGTGGAGTACTCTACGAAGTTACTACGAAATAATCTACGAAGCTAATACGAGGTACTCTACGAAGTAACTTCTAAGTAATATACGGACTACGGAGTAGAAACAAGTATTCTTTAAGAACGCGTTTTGACGTCACATTAAGAGGCACGTGCAATTCCAGGGATTCCTGGCACAATTGACCCAATTTCAACGTGATAAATTTTTTTTTTTTTAACAGTTAGATTTTAAACAAATAATTTTTTTATGATCCATATTTTGACTACTTAGTCCCAAGGTTGTCCCAAACTAATTATAGCCTCTGGCTAGGTTATTGTTGTAGCAATACTGTGACGATAGGCGTTTCAACATTGCACGGATATTGGATCTATTGCATGCTACCAGGAACTTGAGGGGCTCAAAGCACTAAACGGCTAAGGACCCCTCAAGTTTATTTGAACCATACTGTACATGGGTATTCATCTTCTTTATTTTCAGGAAGAAATATATAACTGGTTTCTGACAAAAATAGTTGCAATAATGTTCTGGCGATCAGGCAGGAAAAAGTCGGATAAGATTTCAATAAGATTAGTTTCAAATGATTCTATTTTATTGATGATCACCTCCAAACCAATCATCAACTCCAAACACTCCTGATGTTTATCCAAGATTCTCATAACATCAGTTTCCAATAATTCTATTGTATTGGTGGTGAGCTACAAACCAAAAACACTCCTGATTTTAAGCCAAGTTTCTCACATGTTATTTGGGAATAAGATGAAAGAAGTGTCCCAGATTGTGGAAATCTTTATTTATGTTTTAATTTAAATTTCTGCTCGTTTACCATGAAGAACAACTGATAGATACTCACTGAAATCACCTCCGATAAGAATAGGCATTCCAAGGGAAGGCAGATCTTCTCTAGGCAACAAACGGTTGTACATATTGTTAACAGCATTAAGAGCGGACAAATTCGTAATCGTTTCCTCGTCCCAGATAACCAACTTTGCCCTCCTGATGATTCTGGCTTCATGAGATGAAAATTAAATGCGCAAGGAGGTAGTGTATGTGACTAGGCGGAAAAAGCTTAAACTGAGTGGTAAGCCTTTCCATTAATTATTGATGAATACAGCGCAATTTCTAAGATATGCCACCCCTCATCCCAATAACTTTAAATAAACATGTCAAAGGCTAACCATTGTCTTGAAATGGTCGTAGGGTATAAAATTATTTGATAATCCCTAAGTTTCAACACATTGAAGAAAAATTATCTTTGTGGCATACATCGATAAGTAAAAAAAATTAAAATATATTTATCGAAACTCACAATCAATTACGATGCATAATAATTAAATTCACCGTAGAAAAAAAACAGTGTCATTTTAAAAAGGAATCTCGACGATGCTACGATCAACAATGGTAAAAGTAGTACCGTGTTCATCCCATTTAAGCTCATCTTCGTGCTCAACGAATAAGAAGCATTTTCTAAACGTCCACACCGGCCATCATTGAAATGAGAAGATGATTATGGCAAAACTGCTTTCTTCCTTTTTGAACTTAAAGTGGCTGAACGTGGAACAGACGTCAACTATTGAAATCGTGGTCTTTCATCCGAGAGAGAAACCAAGGTCAGCGTACAGTATGGTTCAAATAAACTTGAGGGGCCCTTGGCTGTTTTGTGCTTTGTGCCCCTCAAGTTTATTTGGACCATACTGTACGCCCACCAAGCCTTCAACATCTAGTGTCAGGGAGTCTTACGTCAAGACGATTTGGAATTTAGGCGACCACAGAAACCGTCTTTCAATCGGAAATAAGAACACCGTGACCGAATTGTTTTTTGTCCCCTTTCATCTTGCCGAACGAAGTCTAGTTGAAGGGATATAACAACTGATATCTTGCCGATTAAAGGATGATGCGCTGATTCCCTTTCAAACCAGCTATTTCCCCCTCCAAATTTATAATTCTGTAAAATTAACAACAACAATTAAGAAGTTTAAAAAAAATTATTTGCTTTTCTGTCTAGGCATCTCATGGCTGATGAAACATCATATAAGGGTGCTGTGAGCTCCACACCGAAATAAATGAAAAATGAACGTTTTTTCAAGAAAATTCCATTCAAACTGTGTTTGCCAAATCTGCCTTGTTAAATAAAGAATAAAACTGAAATTAAGCTACCAAATGTATCAACTTCACATTGTCATAAATTTTATTTAAAGGAAGAGAAAATTCTTGCCTTTAAAATCCAGAATATATAGACATGTAAATGTTGTAGAATACGGAAACTCTTTTTTGGTGTTTTGAATTTGCCAACTGAGGTAGTAGCCTACTACCAATTCGCACAAACATTTTTCATCCCGTCTAGAAACCTTTCGAATGGACACGCGCTAAGAGATTCAGCACACCCAAAAATCAATCAGTCATGGTAAAGGTGTATGAGAGAATGGATGTTCTAACATGAGAAAACATGTTAACTCCTCTGCCTTCCAATAAGAAATATTCTTCATGGACTATCCGCTCCTTTTTCTAAATTTTATTTTCGGAAGAGAATCTTTTAAATAAAATCTGAGAAGTTATGATTTACCTCTCTTCTTAAAAACATGTTTGATAGACATTTTTTCTGGAGAACTCAAATCTTAGATATTATGTATATTTTATTTTTTCTCTTCTCTCTCGTCATTGTAATTTTTCTTATTTACACAAAATGCTGCGGAAACTGCGGTGGATTTACCCCATTAGCAAAGGACGACAGTTTTCGAGAACACAAAAAAGAGAAAGAAATGCGAGGTTTTTTAACATGAATATTAATTATTAATAGTTGTCAGAGTCTTTTACTTTCTTAGCCAAAATAAACTTTATTATCAATTTTACTTTGTCACAGTAATGATCAGCTTCTTTGGCAGCAACAGCTGACTTTCTAAGGAAAGTGGGAAACTGAAAATTGACGAGAGGGTTTTCATGATGCTTTTCCATATTTCTTCTTTTAGCAGTGGATATCGTTCCTACAGTAAAGAAAATGACGAGGTGAAGCACTTGCCACAGGCTGGACAGTTCACCGAAGGAAATCCATTTGTAAAGATTATTTCACCCAGGATGAAGAAAATTTCTGTTATCCACAAAGAACCTCATGTCAGCAGCTAGGGACTAGAAGTAGCCAGGGAGTGGACCTAGACTTCAGCAAAAATTTTGAATAGAGAAAAATATGAGGCATGCAGATTACAAAGAGTAAAGTAAAAAGTATTACTTCTAAAGCTCTTTTTTAATGCGAAGGATGTTGAGAACCATTACTGATTCGTGTTTTTCTTTTTTTCAAGTCCAAGTGTATTTACGGACTAAAACAAGCTCCTCCTGAGTCGAATAAAAATGTCAATGAGTTCCTTGTGTCCTTTGTTCTAATCAGGAGCACTGCAGATTCTCATGTGCTATACAGCCATCGAGACAGCGGAATCATCGTCCTTCTGTTTATGGGCGACGGCCTGATATCTGATAGCAATAGAAACTCATTAATGAGATCAAAGAGTATCTCAAGACTTACTTCCAGATCCGGGTAACGGCAGCGGACCGTTTTCTTGGAGTTGAACTGAATCGGAACCGAGGGAGCTGACAGCGGCTTAGCCTCAATTCACTTAAGCTCTTCTTAAGAGGTTCAACAAGGAAGGTTGCAATCCAAAACTAACTCCGGCAGATCCGCATACAGAGCTGAGAAAATCAATGTAACCTACAAATGAAGAAAAGGTGAGGGAAAAAACCATGCTACAATTGACTACTGCTGATAGCCCTTGTGAATATCTTGATTCATATTGGAGAAATTTGTTGCACCTTCTATGTGAATGTGGCTGGTGAAAAAACTGGAAAATCCAGCCCAGACATTTCCATCCCCAATGACAAGGTTCAAGTCAATCCCTGACTTGAATCCCAAGGACTTTTTTTTAACTGCCTGGGATCCTCTTCTATACCCAACACTTAGAAAGAAAGAGTTATTCAAGTTGAATAATCCGTAGTGAAGAGGGTTTGGAAATTTATGAAAGTGTGTAACTTAAACCTCCACTTTTGCTTATTTCATTCTATAAAAATTATTTTTTTTTCTGGTTACCAGTAGGAGTGAGACTGCAACTCTCTAAAATGAATTATTTACATCTTCCCATATTTCGTCTTAACAATTAGGCTAATGAATGAACAGACATTTTGTACAGTATGGTCCAAATAAATTTGAGGGGCACAAAGCACTAAACAGCTAAGGGCCCCTCAAGTTTATTTGTACCATACTGTATTTCTATTATAGAGTGCTCTTCTAGTTTACTAACGCAAAGTAATAATCTATTTTTAATTAACTCACTTTAGTCTTCAAATCACTAGATCATGACTATTGAGTATTGACGAAAATTTACAGAACTTTTAGAAATAAGAAAAAAACACACATATTAATTATTGAAGCCTCATTATAATTTACACTTAAATAAATGATTGACGACCATTTTAAAATATAATTAACAAAACTAGTAAACTACGAGTTAGTATTTTGTAAAATATTAGAATGAATCTGGATCGCATTCTAAATTTTTTAGTAATTATTAAGCCTAGTAATCGATTTTATGCGAAGTTATTACTAAAATTCAATAGTAGGAAAAATAAGAATAGCAAGTCATGGATTAGTGACGCAGTGGTTAAGTGGTATACTTCTAATTTTTCCCTTTTTAGCTTTTAGTTTTACGCACACCGTAAAACGTGCCTTTAAAATGCGGGATCTTCATTTTTTAGTATGAACTGAAAAAATATTTCAATTAGGCGCCAATCAGACCCCATCTAGCGGCTTAACTAATGATATTTTACTCAATTCGAGTTGGGTTGATTGTAAATTAAATCATTAAATATATAATGTTGATTTGTTTTAAAAAATAAATGAAGACGAATTGTTTTTTTTTTTCATTTTGCCAATTTTTTACGTTTTTACGCATAAAATATTATTGTCAAAATTGATGAATTTTTTTTTCTTTAAGGTTTGAATCAATTTTAAATGTTTTATCAGTAAATAAATTTAAACTTACTTTTTATAACAGACGTTTGACCCTTAAAAAGTGTAAATAAATTATGTTTATACCACAGTAAACGAGACAAAGTGAATTTCTAATAAATCGATATTTAAGAAGCCGTATTAAGATAAAAATGGGCAAAAAATATTGTTTTATTTAAAAAAAAAACCAACCGCATGATGCCAGATTATAGGCATGTATTATTGGGCCAAATGCATACCATCAAACTCGGACGTAACTGCACGTCCTTGAGTATGGAATCGTATAATAATGATTAAGCTGTTCCTAGATAATAAATTAAAGAAATGGTCATTCGATCTCTTATCATTAAATATATTCGGATATCGATTGTGCGCTAATAATGCATGATTAGCCTCAGAGCACAAGAGCACATAATAAACATTCCATCTTAAAATTTGTAAAAAAATTTAAATACAGAAATGGATGAGATTTCCGCTTATGTAATTATTTTCAGGCAAATTGAAAGGGACTACGTCTCTACAGTAGATATCATTGGTTTGATAAAAACCAAGACTCTTCTTCAATGATACGTAAACATACTCATTACACACAACATAGTAAAATCATCTTTTGGAGATGTCGTTCATGTGCTGGAAACGCTAAGACGTCTGGACGGAAAATACGGTACCACAATAACCACTGGAATTTCTAATGAACGATTCCAAAAAGTTTAAACTATTTTTATAACGTTCTAAAATTACTTTTATTTTTGTCGTTTGAAATCTGAACGCTAGACGGCGCTGGTGAATCTCCTAGAGCGGCGCAGGATCGCCGTCGCTCCCATCAGATACAAAGGTTAACGGCCTAGAATTTATTGCACACGATATGTGTGCGAGAGGAAGTCTCGGAGCCTTCTGTCTTGTTCCAATCCCTCGAAATAGTTGGTAGCCACCTTTTTTCAAATGTTTTAGCATTATCAGAATATATTATAGAAGTTGCGCCTCTAATACCAAAGAGGTGGTGGATGGCCAATAAAAGCTAATGCGTGGTGAGATCCTTCACAAGCTCCAAATGTACCGCGCGATTAGTTGCACGGATAAACACACACACATAAGTTTTCGCTAGATTATTTCTATTATGTTCATACCGTTGTCGAACGAAAAGGGGAACGGAAAAGTCAACTCCCGTTACCTCAAACGGTCGGCATTCGGTGGTGTGCACACGCGACACTAGATTCCCTATGACAATCTTCTTGCTAACAGAAGTGGGTTGAATGATAGGTGGCAGGGTATCAGTAGCGTCGATTGAGGGCTGGATATGTCCGGATACGCCCCGCACGGGTGGTAGGGGAGCAAGGTCCGAGGTTCCTCGGATGAAGATGCGTTTGGAAAGAACGTAATATTCTTCTGGATGAGCGTCTCGTTTCACCTGGGCTATCCAAAAGTGGGTAGCTTCTTCCAGGTCTGCTGCAGCCAAACATGGAACCTCATGGTTGCGGCCATCTTCAAATGTGATGGTTGTCGTTGCAGCTGGTAGTTCTTGATAACGCAATATCGTTCGGTGTGATGCTCCTCAGGTAGGCAACGGCCCCGTTTGCCTTCTCAGATGCATCACCGGATATCAATAGCTCTGTAGCCCCTCCGCAAGGACACGTTGATGAATTTTCCGCGATGTTAAGTTGGTCAATCCGCTTATGAATAAATTCTATTCTCTTTCATACTTCTCGGTATCAGATCGTCCCAATTGTTACCACTTTCCCAAATTTGTGAAAATATTAACTTAGTTACTATTGTGACAGGACCAAGCTAACCCATAGCATAAGAAATACGAACTTCTTCTCAATATCAATGATCTTACTTGGCCTAAATCTGAAGCAATCTTCGGTTGAGTCCCAAGTAAATACCACCTTGAATTTTTATTATTTTCAAATACAACGAAAAGGAATTACAGATACTCAGCCGTATAATGGTTGAAAGCCGAATTCCTCTTGCGCCGAACATCTTCCACCGTTGAATCTAGCGATGGTGGAGGAATGTGTTGGTTGGCGTCGGAGATGTTCTTGCCGCGTCGGCCTTAATGAAAACGGATACAGTTTATCCTCATCGACCGTTTACGACACTGTTTCTTCTGCCGAGCAGCAAGCCTATCCTGATAGCTGTATTTGTGAAAGACCCTATTCTTCATTTTTCAAAATCACTTACACATACTCCATTCTAAAAATCTTGCCAAACTAATATTGGACCTTATTTTCTATCATGAGATATAAGATTTAATGGCTTTTATTGTTCACAACGCAATCAACCATCGATACCGTTCGGTATTTTCTATCATCTTGTGGATTTAATAATATGTTCTTATTCATAAATTGAACAGCTTTAATATCGAGTGTCTTTTTCGTTTTTTTTTTTGTGGCAGTACAATGGCGGGACTTTTATATTGAAGCTTAAACTAAAGGTAAGAAAACTATTCAACTATATGACAGATAGTAGAAGATTTTGGTTTGTACTTACTTTTTATGTCATAAAAGCTAGTTATATAAATGCACATCAACGGGCATGACAATGGAATCTTCTACAGCCAGAAATATGTCCTGAACTAACAATGGATCTCGAGTTGATCGAAGAAAATTAAAATATAACGAAGCAAAGAGCCAAAGAAAATGTACTCAGTCTTGTTGGGCAAAATTTATCTATTTTATCTATATATACAACTTAGATCACAATGAGCATGGTAGAGATCGAAAAAAAAATTTACTCCATATAAACGATTTTTCCTACAATGTAATTCCATTTAGAAATCGTCTTTTAATTGTGTGATAACTTATACGAGTGGTTATATTTTCATAATCCTAAACAAGATAGAAAGCTGTGACTGCTGTTATAATATACTACGGCATGGAAAATTCATTTACATCTCTTTCAGTAAAAGGTGAATGGCTCTGCTGAGGTAATAGGCATTTAATATATCATAATTTATTTTCTACTTTTTTAAAATCAATAAAACATAATAAAAGGGGAGTTTTGATACCCAACGAAAGAGTTTATTTTCGCAGGGTAGGGGATGAAAAGAAACAAAATTTCCAGCCCCTAGGTACAAGGAGAATGATTTGCCTGTCAAGAAACTAGGAAACCACAGTTATCCTCCAGGGATCGTGATCTGAAAACTTGAGTAGGAACTAAAATTGAGTAGGAAAACTGAGTTAGTTCTGTCAACTTTGACCAATTTTTTTCTACTTCGGGATAACTTAAAATAACTTAAAGGTTTGTATCTCGTAAGATGCATTTAGTTGTAAAAGCTTATCTTTCAAACTTCATTCAATCTAGAATGTCAAATAAAGTACCGCGAAATACGAATGGTATTAAAAATTAAACATTAACAAGTAAAATCAATCCACTCATTACTGAGTTATTTTTTTCATTGCGATTATTTTATTATAAAATCACCTTCTCTCAGGGCTTATCATCAAGAGAGGAAAACAGAAAATAAGTTAAGTAAATGTGACTCGCAAATCGATTACTAGGCAAAGGAATTGATGTTCATTATAGATAAATTCAATTGCAAATGGGAAACATCCGAAAATCTCAGAATGCACAATCAACATCTTCAAACATTTTTCTACTACGGTAGTAATATGAGAATTCTACCAAGAGGAGAGACCTAAATACGCAAATACGTTTTATTCTAAACAATGAATAATTTTTTTATGCTAAAGCATTTTGTGTGTGTTATAGTGTGTCATAGCGTGAATAATCATTAGCATATCCGATGGTTGATTCATCGAAAAAAAACTGTCCGAGTCTTCTACCACTCGACGGTGTGATGTCCATAATTGAGCGCATATGTGAGCCTTCTTTGAATTTCATTTGGATGGAGAAAAGCTTTCCGAGCTTGAATTTTGGGAACTTTTTCCATTCCCCGAAGGGTCATAATGTCAACACTGATTTCTAATTGAGTACAATCTAAATTTAAATAACAATAATTTCCACAAGATATTGCACAATACAGTAATTTATATATTAAATAACTCACCCAATTTCCTGAAGGGATGTCATAGGTTTTGCAAGAATAGCATCAGCTTACATGACATCTTGGGCGGCTGTTGTTAGTCGCGGCCGGCCAGATAAAACTTGCCTTATCACGTTTCCCGTGTTTGCCCACCGGGTGGTCCAAAGTTTTACTGTTTTCACATCACGACTTAATTGAATAGAAATTTCAACCGGGCTTTTGCCAGCACTATGAAGTGCCGCTATAGCTCCCCTTTCTTGAATGGATGTTTTATTTCCCCTTTGTGGAAACATGACGTTCGTGCCCGAGATTTATTTTCCAATGAGAAATGTGAATAATGAGCGGCTCACATAACCGCCATCTAGCAAAAATATAAAAGCTTCAGGTGATTGGGAAGAGAATGGGTATCACAGAGGCAGACAGACAGGCCCTAGGTGTTGGTGTGAATCTACGTAATAACGTCCTAGTGAAAAACGTCCAGTGAAGAAACGTCCGAATAAAGTAGAAAACGTCCAATATGTGCATACAAAAACGTCCTGTGTATGTAAAAAACGTCCAGACTTTTTTTATCTGTTTACCAATGAAAAATCCCTTGACTTCTTGCATACTGAGAACAAGTACATATATAAGGTCATGTAATGAAGCATTATTTGTTTATGCTGATGATTATCTCCGACTGTTGACAACGAAGGTAGGGATATGAGTGCAGACGAGGTTATCGATAACAGCCATCCAGGCAAGGCTGTGGATAATACCCTGTATCCTGAAATATAGGTAGAAAAATGCTTATCCTCCCAGTACATACGAGGTAATCTACAACAGCTTAAGCTATGGACAGCCCCCCCTTTGCATGCGGCATAGGTAAAAAGATGCTGATTCTCCCGGTACATACGAGGTCATCTACAACAGCTTAAGCTATGTACAGCCCCCCTTTGCATGCAGCATAGGTGAAAAGATGCTGATTCTCCCGGTACATACGAGGTCATCTACAACAGCTTAAGCTATAGACAGCCTCCTATTGCCTGCAACATAGGTTACAGACGACGTCACCCACAAAAGCTTTGCAGCGTAGGTTGTAATATGTCATATACAAGTAGATTCATAGAGTGAGATATCTCTTTTGTCAACGATGTGACTTATTGAGTATGAATGTTATTTTTGTAAAATATATATATTTTTTTTGAATGAATGTATAGGTAACTTCAACTTATAATTTTTATTATTTATTTCATTTATTGCTGTTTTAGTATTCTTATTTTTAATCTAGAGTTGTACCGGAAACATTGGTTTCTTTATAATGAGTTTAAATATTGAGAACGAAATATCTTATTAGATTTATTCAAGGAAATCATAGTTTTGGATAGTACGTTATATTTTTCGCATGTAGCATCATTATGAGACATAAAATTTATTGTAGAATAATCTGTACATCTCATGACAATATGAAGAAGATACATGGTGATCGCCTATGAGGACTCATCTGCCGGAGAGAGTTGATTCACTTCATACAAACCTTCACCATCAGCAATAATGACGGTTGAGTTAGAAAATTCTTCAGAGCTTGCAGAGTTGGAAGATTCTACGCCCCAGTCGAGATAATCAAGTAAACTGAACAGAGAATCTGTTGAATCAGAATTGTGTATAAGGATGATCCAAGGTAAATTGTGGTAGGTAGTACATGGTAGAATTCGTAGCAATTCTTCATCTCTGGCTTCAAATGAATACTATTCTTCAACCCAACGCCTCATAGTAATTTCTCTAATAATTTGTGCTAAAATAAGAAAACGTGATGGCACAAACACTATAGTATAATCTATCAATATAATTTTTTTTTACATACTCACGATTTCGGTGTCGTAGATAAATGAATGTTGTAGGTATACGAAATACTTCTAAACATCTTCTAACTAAACATTTACGACATTTCTCTATTTCTATTCTTCCTGTAGATGGATTGATCAATTCCTCATCTTGAAGCATGACTGATCAACGATGCACTATTACCCGAAATGAGGTTGGTCTTGTCAATGCGTGCTTTATTTACTATTTATTTACTTGTCTTCTTTTGAGTTTTTATGTATTTTTTGGATAAATAACGTCAAGGTGATCACTTCTTTAAGACAAATTTATTTTTTGTTGTACTTAAAAATAAAGAAGGCCTTCACAATAAAAAAATCTGTTTTGAGAAAATGTAGCTACACTTTACAAGATGACAAGTAATATAGTCGATAATAATTTCCACAAAACCGCATTTGATTTACTCTTATAGTATTGAGACATAGAGCATGAGAAACAACTACAAAAAGGAATCCAATATGAATAGCGCCACAAGCACATCTGATTTCAGCATGTTTCTTTCATAATTGCTGCTCATGGTTTCAAGCATTCCAGAAATTTTAAAATCATGAATAAATGTGTTAAAAATATCAACAATAGAAGAGTCATCAATCGGCAAATTTCATCATAGGTAGAAAGGTGGAAATACTCAAACCCTGGAGGAGGTCATCTACAAAAGCTTATCAGCTTATTGTAGGTGAACCGCCTGCAGCATAGGTAGAAAGATTGAGCAACTCGAACCGTGGACGAGGCCACCTACAAAAGCTTATCATTTTATTGTAGCATGTTCTACAAGTACATACGAGGTCATCTACAATAAGCTGATAAGCTTTTGTAGGACCACTTTGAATATCTTAAGTATACTGCTGGTTTAAAAGCTGTGAAATATTCATATGCAGTCAACTAATATTATTGACTTTATCGTAACAATACACTTAACGCATTTTCTTTGATTACTGATGTTGTAGAAAAATTAAAAGACATAATTTCTGATAAGGTGTCTCCTTTAAATGATGCAATGTACGCTGAAGATAAAACCGATGCCTATGACATGGACTTGCAAGGCGTTGTTTGAACTTAATGTGAACCTCGTTTACTAGTTCTTGTATTATTCTATTTTATTGTACCTGGTCGTTCTTTCAATACACACAAGTTCATTTTAAAAATTTGATGAATAGATAATGAATAATGAAATGATAATTTGTTGTAGATTGCCTCTTCTGAAGTTGGATAATGCGCATCTAACTATCTATACAGCTGCCACGTGAGATTGTTCACGGACCATAGCTTTTGTAGATTACTTCGGATGTATTGGGAGAACCACCATCTTTTTACCTATGCTACAGGCAATGAGCATTGTCCACAGCCTAAGCTGTTGTAGATGAATTTGTATATTACATTTTACAACCTACTCTGGAAATCTTTTGTGGGTGACGTCGTCTGTACTTGGGTGAGCAGCATCTTACTACCTATGCAGCAGGCAATGAGGAATTGTCTACAGCTTAAGCTGTTGTAGATGACCTCGTATGCACCGGGAGAATCATCATCTTTTTACCTATGCTGCAGGCAATGGGAGGCTGTCCATAGCTTAAGCTGTTGTAGATGACCTCGTATGTACCGGGAGAATCAACATCTTTTTACCTATGCTGCCGGCAATGGGGGGCTGTCCACAGCTTAAGCTGTTGTAGATGACCTCGTACGTACCGGGATAATCAGCATCTTTTTACCTATGCTGCAGGCAAATGGGGGATGTCCATAGCTTAAGCTGTTGTAGATGATTTCGTATGTACCAGCATCTTTTTACCTATGCTGCAGACAATGAGGATTTTACGCATCGTTATCTGTTGTAGATTACCAACGAGGAATTATCTACAGCCTTTGCTTACCTTCAGCCTTCCCTATTTTAGATGACCTCGTCTGCACCGACACATATACATTTAAGCTGCAAAGAATAGAAAATTGTCTACAGAGTACAGGATAAGCTGCTTTATTATATGGCCTTATACCTGTACTTGTTCTCAGTATGCAAAGAATCAAGTAATTTTCAATGGTAAACAGAGAAAAAAAGTCCGGATGTCTTTTACATAAAGAGGACGTTTTTGTATGGATGTATTGGACGTTTTTTACTTTTCGCAGACGTTTTTACACCGGACGTTTTTTATTAGGACGTTTTTGTCAGCAGCCGTTGGTGTGTGAACGAATAGTCAATTTATTTATGAAGAATGGTGTTTCTAACGTCGTCGGAAAGAAGATAATACCAAAATATTTCAGAAAATGGTGCGTGAGCCCATTTCTTTTTGGAACGTGACGATATTTCTGTCCGAAATTCAAATAGGTTCGGATTTGATGATTTAATCAAATATATTTCACCAAATTTATTTTTATTTTTACTATTATATAAATATATAAATTTAAAACATAAAATGAATTTGTTCTACATCTTAAAAATAGCAAGTGGAGAATCAGCCAGCTTATGCAAGAGTGTTTCGCATGATGTCGGCAACGGGATCTGGAGCATTAACTTTTATTGAGAGTGAAACGGAAGTCAATCACGATATAAAATTTAAAAAAAACTGCCCGTTTTGGAAAGCATAGCGGTAGAGGACCTTTGAATGTGGTATATATACATTTTCCCCTTGAGATTAAGTGATTTTTAAAACTTATTGGTTACTAGCTTGAGAATTCACGATTGGTTTGCACGGTTTTTACCGAACGAATGTTTCCAGAACGAAATTTTCCCTGGTCTTCAAAATTAAAAAAATTATAATTTTTTTGCACTCATTTTCAAAACTAGGTTTCAATTTCTATGTCACGAAATCAAACTAAATTTTTACGGTCCATTTGCTCCAAGCTGAGACAAGATAGTCAATTTTATGTTTTCGAATGGCCGCCTTATGAAGAAGATATGGACCCTATAAGTAAGAAATGGAAGTGGACATCTAAAACCTTGGAAAAAATGTTCATTTTTAAGGAATATCAAGCAACCTCAAGAGCTAGAATTGCTGTCATGTTAGAAGAAGACCTGGAATCAATTATTTCTATTGATTTTGGTCCATTAATGCGGAAACAAATTCGAAAAATTCCATCAATTTTAAAGAAAGTGATTGATCTTCAAGAAAAATTACTTATCGAGCCTCATTGTATTTGTAATGTGATTCGAAATACAAGTGCTGCTTTCATTCACTCCAATTAACACCAATGAGTGCAATTTATTTAATTGCTGTCTTATTTCTTTCTACGTAAACATTCGATCCTCATGGCCATTCTATTTCTTTCTGAGCTCTACCTGAGATGACTTACCCGACCCCACTTAGACAGCCTCTTAAGCCCACACATGTTTGTAGCCAGCGGCTAAACACACTTCTACAATCAAGAGTGACTTTTATATCTCTTGGCGGAAAATAAAAAGAGAGGAGAGCGAGGTCATTATCAACGCCCCTGCTACCTGGCAATTTTAAGAAAAAAAATAGGCATGCGCGAACCTTGCGTTAGGTCCCTTTCTTATATCACCATTCTTTTTCTCAAAAAGCCATTCATTCAGTAATTTACAAATTTCAAGAACTCTTTCTTTTTTCCCTTTAAAAAATATATTTCTAATGCTTATATACTATGGCATTATTTTTATTTTTAACCCATTTGAGTTATACGAATTTAATAAATTTACTTACGAATTTAATAAATATTAAGTTTAATGGAACGACTTTATTTTAGAAAGAGAATGCCAGATTTCTCCCATCACAACCACTTTGCTGTCAGTTTCCGTCGGCATTGTGGGATCGGAAGTTCGTCTAACATGTCACCGCCTATGCAAACACCTTATGACCTTGTTCCTTACTTGTGTTTTCATTGGTTCACCAGTCCATATAAATTAAGGTAGGTTTAAAATGATGAGATACTTTCCCGCGAGACACAACTAAAGTATTGATACTCTACTTCCTATAAATTTCATTTCTTAACATGTCTCTTTGTCTGTCCTCGTTGGTTCGAATTAACTTCTCAAAACGTATAATTATGTATTCTAATGAATTCTGGCGCAAGGCAATTTTTATCTCAGAAATGGAATTCAAAATTTCATCGACCGGCGTCTTTATTGGCGATTACAGGTAGCCTTGATTTTATCCTACGACAGAGCGAGGCAAGATGGTTTTTTGAGCCAAGGACCGCATTTACGATTTTAGGATGGATTTCGGCCTGGTAAAAAGTAAACTACATCCTTCTTTAAAATGGCGTCACGGCATTGAGCACCCATGATGTATTCCACCAACAAACTCTCCCGGACATCCGATTGCAATACCCGGAACATGTTGGTGTAAGTTGCATTTTTTCTACAAATGTATTCTTAATTCGTCACTTGTTTGCATAATTTGTGCGATTTTTTTAGTAAATTTATTTTTTATTTTGTCCTGATTTTTTAAATTCAATATTTTAATCATTTTTTTTAATTAAAAAAAATTAATTTTCAAATTCCAAATGTTTACTTTTTCCGAGAATTTTTGATTTTTATCTAATTTTTCACTAAATTTTTTTTTTTTTGATCTAACTACTAGCTATTTTTTAGCTGTCATTTTTCCTTCCGGCAGCTGAAATGTCCTCAATTTTCAGTTGAGTTCGCCGTAGTTATTCAGCAAATTTTTTCCGTTTTCTTCCTCCCCCCCCCCCCACCCATTTCGACGACTATCATCCCATGACGTATGTTTGACAAAAATTGGGCCGGCTATGGGAAATCAGCGATCAAACCCTTTGCCGACGAATTTCAACATGTTGTTGAACGATCTAGGAGACATGTAGAAATACTTGCGGACGATGCCGTTCTTTACTCGGTTGGTGGACCAGTTCCCAATCGATTTGGCTAAAATCATTGCTATTGATGGGGAACGCGGGACGCCACTAACTCATAAAAATCGTGTTGAAAGTTAAAAGTTTAATGGAAGTTGTCCTGTACGTCTCACAATTGTGCATTGTTAATGCATTGAGTGTTTTGAGAGTGCTGAGTTTGCTTATTGTAAATGAACTCAAATTTTTATTTTTAAAATGATGTTAAACGATGTTGTTTGGCAAAGCATTGTTGGTTCATGTTTCTTTAAAAAAATAAACCTAAAATAGATTTGTTCTTATTGGTTCAGATAATACCTTACAGTATGTCAATCGTATGATGTATTGCAAGCCGTTTTGCTAGTGCTCCTCATATCCTATATTAGTAATCATATAATTAGTAACTCTTTTCTTGCTGACATCTGGGGGCCATATTTATTTGTCTTGAGTATATGAAGAAGAATATAAAAAGGAAACCAACAAAGAAAATTTAAAAAAAAATGTAAAAATCCAATTTGTTTCAAGAAAAATATTTATCATTAATAAAGACTTTGTTTGAACAACTTAATCGTTATCTTTATATATTAAGTATAAAACGTGTCGGTTTGAGACAAGAAGTTCCCTGATAGTATGAAGCCTAATTTTGCTTATTAAATCCCTTCGCCATACCTTTAAGGTACGTTTACACGACAACAAAATTCTTTATTTTTCCGTGTAATAAGGCCTTATTTTTTCGTAACGGTGCGTTTTGATTGGCTTATGAAATAAAATAAGGCTTTAAATAAGGAAATAAGGGGGGAAATAAGGAAATAATTGGTCGTGCAAACGCACCTTTAGTTCTTTAGAGTTGGGTTTGCTTTAAAAACTATAACAAAAGCATAAGCAGTATCGGTTTAATTCTATTTAAAGCCAACACGATGTAGGTTTAAAAATACCTTTGAGAACCATTTTTTAGCGGTGCCTCTAAAAATGCTTGATCTGCAATTTTTTATGGCCTGAAATTCAATTGGGCACAAATAAGTCGCAATCTAACGGCAGAAATAAAAAGCTTTTACTTTACTCGAACTGGATTGATTTTAAGTTGAACATTTAATATAGAATGGTAATGCGTCGTTAAAAAAAGTATAATTATTTTCATTTAAAAAATTTTGGATGTTTTTATGTATCAAAAATTAATTTCCAAATTGATAATATTTAATTTTTCTTAAAGGTTTAAATCAATTTTGAATATGTTTTATCGGTATATATTAATTTAGATTTTTAAAGCATTTTAACGATTTCTACAATTTTATTTTTTTACAGAATTTTGAACCTTAAAAAGACCAAATTAATTCTTTTTATACCATAATAAACATGACAAACTGGATTTCTCTAAATAATATCGAAGAATTCCTTTTAAGAAAAAAGTGTACAAAAATATGTTTTTTCCCTTTAAAAATCGAACTGTGATGTCAGGTTCTAAGCCTGCACTATTGAGTCACGTACCATCAAACTCGAACGTAACCGAAGGTACCAGAGAAATAGCTGTTACAAATATTGGACGCTTACCCTCTCCTATGTAAGTCTCTATGTAAATCACAATTTCTATTTAATCGGCAAATTAAATCAGTAAGGGTTTGGATTCTTCCAAACCCATTGCCTACAACCGCCGGGAGCTGTTTCACAGACGCGTGGTGTCATGCGCAACAGTACCTATCCTCTCAATGTATGCGTGGTTGGCCTTAAGCATCTTGGCAACCCTCATCACTGTATTAAGTGTAACCCTTAAGACTCTTTGCAACACATTCTTGCATTTAGAACGAGTCTCCTTTTTATCTCTTCTATTCGCTCACACCGGCCAAGTGCTGAGCGATTTTTTACAAAATAGACATTACAATTTCATGACTCGATTCTATTAAATAAGAACGGGAAAATCTACCCAAAAAGTTAATAATGAAAATGTCCCCACGCATTACTTTTCGAGGTACGATTGGAATCTTATAAGAACGATAAAGCTGTTCCTGAGTGATAGATTTAAGAAACTTTCATTTAATCTCTTATCATCAAATATTTTCGGATATCGGCGCTTAAAATACATGATAGCCCCAGAGCACCAGAGCACATAATAAACATTAAGAACTTGCTGCAAAAACTTATTTGAAACAACATTTTGTTAAAAATATAGAATGCGACTACGCTTTTTCATTAATATATACTATTTGTGACGACCATGGAATAGATTCACTATTTTACGGAAATTAAGTGATTTCAATGAAATTATGATAATTAAGTATCTCCCACGCAAAACCCTATGTTTTCCCCTTTAACAATTAAGAGATTTAAGTAAATTGATTAAAGTAAAAAGACGAAAAATCGTAGTCGCATTCTATAGTTTAGCCATAACGGTTTTTTTAAATTAAAAAACTACAAATGGATAATATTTTCGCTATTTTAATTATTTTTCAACCAAATTGGAAACGACTACGTCTTTCACAATAGGTATCATCGACTTCATATATTTCACGAAAATTCTTGAATGATACGTAAAAATGATCATTACATACACAAAAATTATTGTAAAATAAGTTGACTTTTTTATGTCGTTGCATGTCCTGGAAACGTATGTAACGCCGTTTGGCAGTGTCGCGATCAAATAAAAGTAGAGAAGCGTTGCGCGAGCACAAATTATTAAAATGCACGCACACATAATAAAAATGTGTGCGCACATATAAAACGACACTAATACTATACACTAATAACATAACACGATACAATAATACTACTTAACATTACGTCATTGATAATTATGCCACACGTTCAAAGTGGTATCCCTGAATTCTTCCAATGAAGGAATTACAAAAACATACACAAAAGTTTAAAAAACACACACAAAATTAGGTTGTTTGGTTTGAATTGTTTTTTTAATTGATTTATAACGGCCACAACTTTTATGACTTATATATATAGTTTCAAGAATGATAGTGTATCTAATAAACGAAATAAGGTGGAGCTACATACTCACGGAAAATAATCATTGGATACTTAGAGATTTTTAAATTTTGTTACACAAAGGGAATGAATCAGAAGTACTTTTTGAAATGAATTCAATCCTTTTAAAAAAAATTTCTGGTTGTGGTGGGCCGTGGGTAGGATGATAAATCAATAAGTTTTAGCTTATTGAAACCCTGTCGGATGCTTTCTTTCTATTTCAAAACAAGATGAATTGTAGGTACTAAAGTCGAAAAAAACTTGAAAACAAGGAATTTGGCTCCTTACAAAGAATGTCTGAAAAATCTTACCAAGACGCCAGAAAAGAGACATTAAAAATTAATAAGAGATTGAAGAGATCAATCAATAATAATAACGTCCAAATCAAAATAACCCAACGAAAAAATTAATCATACACATTTACGAGACGCACAAACAAAAACTTAAGAGGGGAATATTAACGGGAACTAACCGATAATTTTTTTGACAGTTTATAGCACAAAATTGGATTCTAACAAAGGTTCCAAAAGGGCAAAGGACCAAGGCTAAGAGACATTCAAAACGTGGCTCGGTCGCAACTGTTTATTGAAGGATGCATATATTAATCCTTCCAATATATAGTTTCTTTTATAAATTTCAGCTTCAAATGACAAATTCGAACGAAAACCCATAATACTCAAAACATAATTGCAAATACCAACTTGTATGTCATTTCAATCGTTCAGAATCTGTAAGAATTGTAGATTCTTAAATATTTTGGGTTATTCATCTTAGAAATCCGCATTCACCAATCCAATATTTGTTTCCTACAAGAGAAACTATCATATCCATTCGAGACATAAGAATGGGACAGCATCTTTTTTTAATACTTGGAAAGCAAGTGAAGCCGAACAAATTCAGAAGTGATCTACTAAATAACTTAAGGTTATCAATCATTCAAGTATAGATATTGTGATAAGGCAATGTTCATTCATATAAAAAAAAGAAATAATTTGCGTTTTGAAAGTATAATAAAAAAATCTGAAATCAATTCCATAATTTTTTTTTCAACTCTCACCATTTTACTCTTTTCCTTTTAAATGCTTGAAAACCTTTTTAAATCTCATAATATTTGATTTTTTAATGTTTTCTTAAATAGTCTACTACCCATGGCATCCCGTATATGATTAAATCCTCCTTGTCTTTGCACTTAAGTTTGTGAACGTTTTTCAATGTAGTTGCGCTGTAAAGTATGCAGAGGGACCTCCAAGAATAATATTTACTAGATCAGCTACTATTTACAGCAATGAAACAGTAACTTTGGAGTCCCTTCTACAAAATTCGGTTCAAACTAAGTCAATTGAAAATTCTAGTCAGTAAAAAGAGAAGAAGAACGCAAAAATGTGTCCGTTGTCTTCACCTATGAGATTCAAGACAAAATCTTTCAAGACGACAAAATTTTGAAAACGCATCACAGCTCCAAAGGTTTTTGAAAGCCGTAAAAGTATGGGATTCAGATAAAAAGGGCTTGGGATTGAATTCCACCTCAAAGACGAGAGATTTCCATGGGACTAACGTCGAATTTTTGTAAGCAAACAAATTATAATTCAATGCTAAATATTAAATTAATATATCAGAATTTTTGACTCTCTAACGAAGAAGTCATTCTTCTATTACATAGTTTGTAAAAGATTATAGCAGTAACGGTAACTGGATTGACAAATACGATTAATTAGATTATTATGGTGCATTATGGAAGGAATTTGTAACACTGTTGCCAAGGCATTAATCGCATAATGGATTTTTGAAGTAGTTCTCTATAATTCAGAATAATTTAAAAATATTAAAAATATTTTTATTGCCAAACTTTTCGCAGCAAATATTGTTATCTGTTGGTTCAGTTGATAGCCAACAGAGCGCGCACAATTACCAATAGTGTCGTTGAGAATGCCGCGATTTTTCCGCACGTAGATACCATAAATTGTAACATAAGACCTTATTCTTTTGCCCAAGCGAGGGGACAAGACGTTCGCCTACCTTAACCTTTGAAAATTATTTTAAATAAATGAAATGAGTGATTAAAAAACGGGGCAGTAATAAACCAGCACATGCCACTCCTTAAACGCCCTTTTTGTTTTCAAGTTTCAGTTCCAAGAACTGATCCGTCACGGGCTGACGATATAGATCCTCACTCACTTTGAAAGTGTCATATTGATCGAGGGTACAACAAGTGCTTCTTACAATAAATTTGTCTTTTTAAAAAAATCCAAGAGAGAAAAGATTATTTCGGTCCCAAAGAAACCAGCAGCTTGGATGGTTTTTCCACCATACTTGAAAGCACCACAACTTGCAGCGATAGAACCCAGGGCTTGAAATACACTCTCTTGGGCAAACATTTTTTTTGTTCCTTTTGACGTTTTTTTAAATATTGACAGATTTATAACGAACGAATCATTACAATCAAAACTAGTGATAGATAAATCAACAATTATAATTTTTAAAAAATTAGTCAAGTTCCATTCATAGAAGCGTTATGAAAGAGCTGATTTTCTTCCTTTTCTTCATTGCTTTCGAGGCTTAAATGCGGGAAGCATCTAGGGAATTGTCTGAAATGTTAAAGTTCAGCTCAGTGTCTGCTGAACTGAGGTTCCTATCAGTGAGCTGCGCCGGTTTTACCAGGGAATTCAGAAGTCCTTAAAGGCATGCACTCTTCACTGGAGGATCCTTTTCAGTTCCAAGGCATGAACGTTTAGATTCACTTTGCCCGTCACCTTCACCCTCAAAGTCATTTTTATCCAGTAGTTGTTTGCATAACTTCTTCTTGCGAGCAAGAGATGACCAGAATTCACATGCCTGGCGAGGAATATCCTCAACAGAATCTTCAGAAAGAACAAGCAAATTCTGAATTAGAAAAATTAAAGATCAACTACATATATTTGAAGTTGGGTCTGTGTGATTACGTTGATAAAACTATCCTTATAAGGATTAACAGGTCCAGGAAATCAAGCATTCTGGGGGATTTGGAGGACAATTGCCCTGACTTTTCTAGCCTGGACTTGGCCTGGTTCATTGGTTCTCCGGTCTTTGGTCAAAACCATCACTTTTGGCAAATATTCCTTAAATATTGATAGTATCGTTAAGTTTTTTCATCTCCATGAAAGACAAAATAGCGTATAAATAAAAACTACCTCAGAAGTCAGGGGTGAAAAACTCTGAGAAGACCCATAAAAGACACACGCACCAATAATTTGAAAGTTAAGTAGTTAAATTTCTTAAATTTAAATAGCGATCTACTTGAAATATTGAAGGGATCTCAGAAGAAACACAAATACAGCTATATATATATATAACAATATCATATGTGTATATATCCAACATATTTTGCAAATTTTAATTGTTTTTCAGCTGTCTGCAATTTTTGGTTCTATGGTCGCTGAAAACCTTTTTTTATCACTCTGGTACTCGAAGTGGAATATAGTCAAGGATTCAGTTGAATAGTCCGTCATCCTTCAAAATACTTGTACGGCAGTCCTCATAAATATTTGTTTTGACATTCTGTGGAGTTAAACAGACTAGCACATTATTAGAGCGTACCAATTTGTTATGTTAAGAGCTGATTCCAGATCTCCCATTTACAGGCTATTATGGATACTAAACTATTTGCAGTGCCCGGGAACAATACAAAGAGTCATGTTGAGGCCAGATAAGACATGGTATCTGTTTGGATTGCATGGAAGTTTTTACCTTTATTTACTCTTAGAATAGAGCCACTTAGTGAGCCAAGACAAACCTGTACAATTAAATTAACAAAATAAATAATTAAAATTGTTATAAGAATACTAAAAAAGAAATTGAAGTTAACCTTCAATGGTATTTTACAGAAGTTACATTCTCTGAAGAGGTGCTTAAGTACTCAAATGGTTCTAAAAATTTAAAATTGAAATAAAAATGACAAGGAGTTAGCTCATTACTCCCTTTACTTCACCTTAATTCATGAATAAAAGGCGCCATTCTTCTTTCAACCCGATTGAAGGCACTGAGGCCAGGTGCGTTCGATGCGACGAATAAGCCACCGAGGTTGTAGACCAGGAGGTGATGAACGGCAATCTTTATTTATTAATATTTAACGTTAAGTTTTAATAATTTATTTGAATAAAAATAAGTAATTTTATTCTATTTTAAAAAATACCTTAATAACTTTCTGGTAATGAGGGTTTTCGTCGAGTCCATCACTAACAGTAATGATCATGACTGGCTTGAGCATAGCCTCATCATCTTCCTAGTATGGTGTGGTGTATTTTAAAAACTTGATACACAAATTAAATAAGAAAAAAGCAAATAATTAAAGATTATTGAATGAATACATTTTTCCACTTCCTCATCAAGGTTTTCAGAAGCAAAGACAAGAGTCACCTTCTCCTCATGTTCAGTGGGAACATTTTTTCTCATCAAATGATTCTTTTTTATCCTCTCCAGAATTTTCGTTTGACTCCTCTTCCGATAAATCCTCTTCCCAAGGATGATTTCCGTCTTCTGGTCCCATCGAAACTATATAGTGAGCGATCAAATCGCACTTCTGACGCCAGATGTTGTGAAACTTATCCCATGTAAAGTTAAAGGCAGCTTGTGAAGAGTATTGTATTTAAAGACGAGGTTGGGCTAAGAATATCCAACTTTGACAGTTTACATAAACACGAAAAGTCGGAAAGTGGCATTCAGGTGCACACATGAGAGTGGAAAGGGTCAAATACCGGTGGGAGCTAGACATAGGGGAGCAATCACAACCCCATTTTCTCAATATAATTTTGTAAACTATATGATATCTTGAAATCAAAAATTCATTTGGATGTAAAAAAAACTATTTGAACACTACTTATAAAGCCTCAAAAGATTGTTTATTGGTGTATCTTTTTATACTCTAGATTTCTTACTGCGATTGCTTTGATACTCTAGCTTCTTCTAGATTTCTTGTAGCTGTGTCAATCAAATATACCATGACAGGAACAATCAAGTTGGGAAAAAGGTGATATAGCTGAGTGCATGCTATTCAGTGTAGCTCATTTCATTCATATAAATAGCCACAACATCGAGAGCACGCTCTTTGTAATCCAAAATACAATCAATCACGCCCTTTGCCCCTTAAAGCCATAATTTCTAAAACCCGTGTTTAAAAAATCATCCCTCGTAGCCTTACGGACTTCCATTCCCCTTTGTTGATGGTCAAAACTTGAGCTGTTCAGCAGATGCACGACTGTCTTAGACTTGCTTTTACTTCAACAAACACTAGAAGGAAAAGATGTCACTCCTTAAACAAAACAATTATTATTAAAATACGTCACCGTCTAGTGTCTTCGGCCGGTAAGATTTTCGGTCATCGTAGATCATTTTTGAAAAAAAAGTTGCGCAACATTATTGTCTTTCACTACTCAATTTCTTCGATCTATCAAGGAGTGCGATCGGTTAGATCCGAGTACTTATTTTGTTCTAAATTAATATATTCACATATATATCTTTTTTTAAAATTTGAACCACAGAAAATCCAAACCATGTGTAGGATGAAGAGATAGTAAATGGTCTTGATATATGTTTTTTCTTCTTCTTCTAGTAACAAGGGGACCGTTTTACGTAATGAAGGGTTGGCAACTCAAGCGTTTTAATACATCATTGGTCCAGTAGTTGGATACTTTTATTGCTACTAACTATAATTGATCTTATTCAGAAAGAAAGAAAACTCCCAAAAAAGAACTCCCTTAAGTATTTTTAGTTGAAATACCACTTCGAGAAACTTAATTTTTTTTAATGAACTTGGTCGATGAAAACAAAAAATATGATGATTTTGGCGGAGGGTTGGCATTTAGGTGTTATCGGTTTATCCACTAGAAGAAGAGAACGGAATGGATCACAACACTTCCCACTATGATCTGATTATTAAAACTACTAGTGCAAATTAAACACTGCGTCTTGGACAGCCTATCAACAACCTCCTTAATCTTATTTAGACTTTAAACTGGGAAACGGATACCGGGGTACACTTTCTTTTATATTCACCAAAGCAGGTGATATTTGAAAAAAAAATTATGGGAAAAGTAAAATTAAGTCTTACAAATGCCAAGAGTCCTGGCAATGTGACTTTCAATACAATTTTGCTAGAAAATGACAAAGAAAAAAAATAAATCCTTTGAATGGTGGAATAAAATTATGGAAGCGAAACTCTCTTCCATCAATGTGCAGGTTAAATCTTTCAACAAATAATTGTTAAGTATGAATTATGACTTTTTTTCTTAATTTAGTGGTATTAAGTGCGAAATGTGTTGTAATCAGGTGATTTTTTATATTTGTACGAAGCATACCATTTTGGCGTTTCATTTTCTTTCCTTTCCCAATCCTTTAAATATTATTTTCAATCCTTGGTGCAAACTTAGTTGGATAAAAAAAAATTATGAACTTTGTTTAATTTTAGGTAGATGATATGACATGGAAATGTATTACAAAACCATAATTTTTTGAAGATCGAAGTCCATTAGAAGATGAAGTGATCACTTGCAACCTCATAAATAACCTATGACCTCGTGTTTCGTTATGCTTTTATCAATCATTTTCGGTGTTACTGTTTTGCACCATCATTGAACACAAAATTGATGACAAAAAAAGTATTCTGAAACAAAAGTGCGAAAAGATCTATATTCTAGTATTTTTTTTTAAAGAAAGATTTTAGTGGAAGGGTAAAGAAACCTAGGTGAAATATTTTTCTGACAAGTGAAAATGATGACTTTTTATTACAAGTTGAAATCAATAAGGGTTTCATCATCGTGCTGTACGTGGTATGACACATCTTGAGAAATTATTCGTGTTGGTGAAAACGATCAATTAACTTTATTCAACCCCTTACATATTTTAAGAAAATTTCAGATTTACTCATAATTAGGATTTAGTTTATATCATTTTAAACAATCATTACAAATTATGCAAAATATTTTTTTGAAAGTAGCGACAATTTTTTATGACCTCCGACTCTCTAAGCTAGTGAGTTCTTAATTGGGAAACAATGATCAGCTCCTAATTTATGAGTGTGATGAAATGATGAAAATGGAGCTTTCCACATTTTAGTGAATTCACACGAAAAAACTATCCGTTCAATATTTTAATACTATTTATTGATTTATCGAGGTGCAAAAATCAAAAATGCAACAAGAGTGTTAAACAGGGTTAAAGCCCACCGTGTCAAAACATAACTACACACTATAGTGCGGGACAAACCAGCCCTGGTGGATTTACTTCAAATACGTCTCGCGCCGGCCAGTGCTGATGCGGTGGCCAGGCCGAAAACGAGCCTCGCCGGAATCGTACTCACCAATAAGGTGCCCTACTCTACTCTACTCTACCCCATCACGTCAGTTGTTGGCCATGAGAGAAGCGCTCCGTCTATTTCTCTTATCGACTCGACTCAATCATAGGATGGACAGGAATAAGACCGCAACTCTAATCAATCTCAAGTTGGCCAGGAGTACGACTTCCAATCTAATCAATCTCAAGTTGGCCAGGAGTACGACCAAAACTTCACTCAATATCAAGTTGGCCAAGCCGTAAGGCTGAGTACTGCGACCTGAGCTGCACTCATTCTCTGGTCGGCCAGGAAGACGACGGAAACACAGGTTAACTTGCCTCGACTCCACATTAGGTTGGTCATGAGGACGACCGCAACGTGGACTACGACGACGGAAGCACATCTATACTGATATTGCCCTCAGGTTGGCCAAGAGAACGACCGCAACCCTCAGTACGTGGACGGTAATGCAGCTACACTTCACTGGACGTACAGATTTGATACTACTTCGCCATGAATATCCTTTCAACATCCTCCTGAATCTTAACAAGAGCTTAAACAGTGAAACAGATACATTTGCCTTTATATTCACCATAGCAGGTGATATTTGAAAAATTAAAAGTGAAAGCTGAAATTTACTCCTTTTTTACATACAGATGCTAAGAGTTTTGGAAATGGGACTTTGATAGCAATTTTCTTAATAGAGGACAAGGAAAATAATTCATCACCTGAATGGTGAGCTAAATTGGTGGAAGCGAATTTTTCCGTCAAAGCGCATTTTAAAGCTTATAATATCTAATTATAAATTGTGTTTTATCATTTTTTGCTGATTTGCGTAATATATTATCATAAGCTGGAGTCTTGAAATTGCTACGAATCAAAAGTGACTTCCCCATCACTGAAAGTTTGTCTTGAAATTGTTATGAATCAAAAGTGACTTCCCCATCACTGAAAGTTGTATACATAATTTTTAGGAGTGTTTTGTTCTCGGAGACAAATGGAAGTGTGATTATTAAAATTGAACACGGCCAATTAGGTGGCAGGGTACTATGCCCATCATGAAGAAGTATTGGGCTGTGGCGGCCAGAGAACCCATCAAGTATGTTTTTTTTATTACTTTTCTTCTGCCCACGATATACAAGGTAATCTGATGATCGACACCTTTTTGATCCAGACTGAAAAAAAGGATAGAAGAACTGAACAAGGACTCTATCTTAAATTTTCACGTGTTTAATGGGGCGTGGATGAAAAGAGCGGACTTGGAGGTAAAAGAATACGATGGTGTGCAAGCCATTGATGTCACACCACAGGAACTGAGCATAGCATGTTCGGGTAAATTCTTTTGGTTGATAAATGTCGAATAACATTTACAGTTTAATTTTTTTTAAGTTCTCCGTTATTTTCTTAGAAGATTTCATAAGTTTAGTATTCTTCTAGCTTCCCTTTTTTGTTTGACACTCATTATTTGTCTCATTAGTCTTAGTAAGGACGTACTTAAGTTACGAAATGGGCACTTGGACCATCAAATTTCTTTGTTGGTCTTTCGCCATTTATTTCAACTGATCTGAGATTTTTAAATCCAAACTCATAGAGAGAGGGAGAGCCCACGAGCTAGGGAGGAGAGAGACAAAACTGAAGCGGCACTGTACAGGGTTGCCATTATGTGAGCCTACTAGCGCCACAGCGGTCGCAGAGGGAACCATAATGTAGAGACGGATATATACGCAAGAAACCAAAAGTCGGCTTCATCAGCCATATAGCCGGCCAACTTCGGTGACTAAGTTGTAATAACTAATAATGTACACATAGCAACAAATACATACAAATGAAATATACAACTATGGGTTGGAGGGCTCTTCTTCGGGTTTGTTTTCATAGGAAGTCTCAAGAAGAAGGAACTGCTTAGTCATGGGTCGAGTGAAGAGTCCGGTACTTGTTTTCACTTCAGAAACACGGACGTCAAGCCCATTAGGCGTGTTTTGATCAACAATAAGGACAAGGTCTTCTTTTGGATGTTTTGATTGGGACGACTCAAATTTTTTCTCTCGATGAGGAATGGAACATACTTTTCCGTCCATTGGTGCAAAAACTGGCCAGTGAGAGCCAGTGCATGGCGCCACTGTTTCTTTGTGGATCTAAAGGTAGTTTCTGCGAAGGGCGCTGGCTGGAGGTCCAGTTGGGGCGACCTAGAAGAAAGTAGTTGAGAGTCAGCGGCTGGAGATCGGCAGGGTCTACACTGATGTGAGTATAAGGCCGGGAGTTGAGCAGTGTGGTCATTTGGCGATGACAGTTGAGATTTCTTCGTCCGTTACTGTTCGGTTTAGAAGGACGGAACGAAGAGTAGATTAACAATATTTCAGTAATCTCAGTTACATCAATAGAAATCTTTTCTTCAATTAATCAAAATGATCCCCCCGGAGAGTTTTCTTGCAATTTTTTTTATTGGATTCTATACTTTTGTCCAAATAATTTGATTTGAGCCGGAGGGACAACATGAAATCTAAGTATTCCCTATAACGCCATTAATAACCCATTAATAATTCTCGCTGGCTCCTTTATAGTCCCATTATTTTTCCCAGACTTTGATTCATTTCCAGAGAAGAAACCCTATTTTACACCTCATTTTAATATTTAAACAATGCATATTGCAACCTAAAGACATGTCAAAAGATGGATGATACTAATACGCCTATCTCACAATGATGTAACAATTAAAGCTGCATCGCCACGAGTACTGAATAAACAGGAGATTAATGGAACCAACTAAAAATATATGAACTATTTTTGCGTTCAGTATTATCATAAATGAGCTTCTAGATTACTAAATGACAATGTTAGTTTCAATCAAAGTTGATTTAAATCACGACTCAAATTTCAGTCGGCGTCTATGAAACATGAACAGCTTTCTGTATTATAGAGAACTACCAGCAAAACATGCAGTACAATTAAAGCTCTCTCTTTTCAGTTTTTAATTTTTTTGAAGATCCTTCAATTCCATTTATTGTCTGTTGTAAAATTTCATCACTTGAAATATAGAGTGCTAGCATTGTTATTAAAAAGAACATTTTATTTTCCAAACGATTAATTCTACTGTTATTTTTAACCAGTTCACTCTGCAACTTGAAAAAATTACGAATTAGGAGGATGAGTGAATCGGCTCTTTTAATCTCACCTGTTTTATTTTTCCCTTCTGCACTTGGGGCGTGCCTCCAGGCATTAGGATGCATTTTAAAATCTTTTCAGGTACTAGTATAGTATCATGTCATAAGAATAACTAGCGCCCCGCCCCGTTAGAGTAACCCATCATAGTGAAAAATTTGACATTGCCCGTTGATGTCGAATCTAGTAAATATGTCCGATCGGCTGTCAGTGATGCCTGACGTTTCCCAGTACATTTTTTCGGTAAGAAATGTCTGTTCTAAGTTGTCCGATCTAAGGTGCCCTATTTAAGGAGTCTGATATACGGTGACTGGGTGTAGAAGCCCGATATAAGAAGACTCGTTTTAGGAAGCCCGCAAAATAAGATACTGTACCTATTACCTTACTCGTGGTATTAATAAACTGGCTTTGATATAGCGCTTTTGATGAGTATAAAAATTCAAAAATACATTGGGGCAATGAAACATTGTCCGGAATCATATACATATGTCCTCGGTAGTATAGTGGTGAGTATCCCTGCCTGTCACGCAGGAGACCGGGGTTCGATTCCCCGCCGGGGAGGATTCCTTTTTATAAATTTGTTTTGCTTATGACCCGTTACTGCTTTTTGTAAAAAAAGCAAAAATAGCTGCCCCGAGTGAGGTTCGAACTCACGACCTCGAGATTATGAGACTCGCGCGCTGCCTACTGCGCTATCGAAGCTTGCTTAACCGTATTATTTTCACGTACTAATAATACATTGCTACCACAACTCTCAATTACAATGCAGTATTTCTTTTCAACAATCGTCAATTCTGAATTATTCACAAGTTCAACAACTGAGATCAAGGGGATGTAGCTCAGATGGTAGAGTATTCGCTTAGCATGCGAAGGGTACAGGGATCGATACCCTGCTTCTCCATTTTTCATACATACTTGAGACTTTTTGCAAAATTAAACATTCATAATTACATGATATTACCGATCGTGACAGGACTCGAACCTGCAATTTTCGGATCCGAAGTCCGAGGCCTTATCCATTAGGCCACACGACCACATTAACACTTCTTACCTTCAAATACAGTTTTGCGAAAATTACGTTCACAACATATCCGTTTACTGATTGGAAAAGTAGATACGTTTTGTGCAATATTAACAAGCTAACATTTGGTTGCATCGACCGGGCCGCCCACGTGGAAGGCGAGCATTCTACCACTGAACCATCGATGCTTATTTACCTTTATAAACTGTGGTCACCAGTTACATGTCATGTTAAGTTCCACACAACAATATGGATTGGCGCACTTCCACCGGTTTTACTTTTTTACTCATTATAAATATTTTTGAAAACACAAAAGTTTCGTTCATTAGATCATATCTAGCTCATCTACCTTTTTTTGTTTAGTTCCATGCTTTTTTACCGGAACAAAGATTAGTATTGGAGAAAAATATTATTATATTGTATATACGATTTTCACTTACACTTTATTTCACTGTAAAATTTTTACTACGAATGGAAATGAAAGGTCACAAAACATTTCAAAAGAGCATTAAAGTTAATAAAATTTCACAAAACATATTCAACTTTTTGGATGACCAAATACGACGTGAATTATCGTAGACCAGAAACAAAATGTAAGGAAATGGCAATTTTTTGACAATATCTACTGAGAGCTCAGTCTAAAATAACATTTCAAGGAGTAGTAACATTTTCCATTTCGCCACTCTCAACGAATAATTCCGTCAAATCAAAATGTTGTTCATTATAAAGCAATACCTGTCCAGCATGGTCTTTGTTCGTATGACAACAGTATTCCCCAGCTCACCAGCTTTGAAGTATGGATAGTGGATACCCATGATTTAAGCCTCTGTTGGGTATGGATGGATTTAGTGTAGTTTTTGAGTTTGGGTTTGGAAAAATTTAGCTATTTATTTGACACTGAAGGTAGTGTGGCCGAGTGGTCTAAGGCGATGGTTTTAGGCACCATTCTCTTCGGAGGCAAGAGTTCGAATCTCTTCACTATCATTTTTGAGTTGTAAATGTTACATAAATCTTGAGATTTTTTTATGTTTTGTTCAAAAAAGTATTAGTGAAATACACCCAATGTATAAAAACATGTGTAGAAACAAATAGGATTCATAACATTGGTTTCATAACAGCCGTTGATAGCTCAGCTGGTAGAGCGGTGGACTGTAGAAGGGAATAAGATATCCATAGGTCGCTGGTTCAATTCCGGCTCGACGGAAAACGTTTTGGCCTTTTATACATATGTGAGAAAAGACATTTTGTTTTGTTTTGTTTTAAGAAAAATGTATGGAACTTTTAAAAGATAGGAAGCAAAACAGAGTAGATATCTTAAAGATGTCCGATTATTATGCCTGGCTAGCTCAGTCGGTAGAGCATGAGACTCTTAATCTCAGGGTCGTGGGTTCGAGCCCCACGTTGGGCGTATGTAATTAGCGCTCAGTCGAATGGGAATTATTCGATTTGTTTCGATTTTAATCGAATGATTAATCGAATCGAAATCATTCGAGGGCATAAAAAATTATTCGATTTTTAATCGATTTGAACTTTGTGAAATCGAAAATCATTCGATTTCCTAAAATTAAAATCGAATAATCGACACAAACAGCTAAATAGATTTTGGAAATTATTTTCGCAATTAGAGCAACTGTTTTTATGGTATTTTCTTATGGCAATGATGACATCAGCTGATATTTGACAGGTGAACTTTTTTTTCATTTTTCGGCCAGTCTAGTGATCGTTTTGAGAATAGTATTTCATTCTTCTTTTAGTTTACACATGACTGGTAAACGAAATAAGGATGGGGCCACTAGAGGTGGCTCCAACGCTCGTGCAAGAATTGATAGACAGTTACGTGGTTTTCCTACCTCAAATGAAAGTGCTGGTAATCTCTCTACATCTGCGCCATCCCCAATTCAACACATTGGATCATCATCTGGTATTCTTTATATAAATCATTTCATTCATGTGCTATACTTATATTTAAATTTTTATTTATAGGCATCAACAGTCCGACTACAAGTGGCAGCAACGATCACGCCGGTAATGCAACACCATCTAGGTGTACTCCCATGCCATCATTGGCGCCCTTCCCTCTTACGTCAACTCCGAGTCCATCACGCTCAGCTAAATCTGAGTGGTGGTCTTTCTTTCAACGGAGGAAGGATGCTAAAGGTGTGGAGCGTGCGTACTGCAATTTGTGTCCCACGAGCTATAAAACGCCGTGCACAACAAACATGGCCAATCACGTAAGAGATAATCATGCTTCTGAAATGAAAACGTCTACGCAAACGAAAATTGGTACGAAGAACAACGAAGTTGGGCTAGTCAAGGTAAATCTTTTTTCCACTTTAATTTTAAATTCCTTTTCAGTATAAATACAAATTTTTATATTTTGTCGTAGCCATTCAGCCAGGCCCTTGCTAGAGAGGCTCTTAAGGACATGATCGTCTTCAACAACCACGCGTTTACTCTTGTGCAAGAGAGCCTCTTCGTGCGGTTTTGTTTTATCCTGAATCCACTCTTCAAACCGATGTCAGCCACTACCCTGAGGAGCGACATTTTCCGCAGCTATTACGACAGAAAAGCTGCTTTCATCAAGTATTTTGCAACTTGGCTGGGCTTTGTCTCGGCCACGACTGACTTGTGGACTTCCGGTAATAACATCGCCATGATAGCAGTGACGGTGGCTTGGCTCACAGCAGACTTTGTCATGAAGGAAGCCACCATTGGTTTCCGTGAGCTCAACGGTGATCATTCGGGAGCCAATATTGCATTTTTATTTTTATTCATTTCAATTTTTATTTATTCATTACTAATTGATTTGTTGCTCTCTTTTAGCTGCTCTGTGTAACGACTGATAATGCGAGCTCAAATGCCACCTTTGCTAGAACACTCGAAACTCTAACATCTAGAAATTCACAGCCATTCAAGTTTGAAAACTGGATTCACTGCTTCGCTCATGTTCTACACCTGGCAGCACAGGATGCAATGGATTCACTCAAGGCAAACATTAAAAAGGTAAATTTAAATTAGTTCATACTCCGTTATAAAAATAATTATCTTTCTAATTATATAAATTAATATTCTGTTTATTTTTGGTGATGCAATAGGTCAGGGATCACTCAATTGTAATACGGGCATCGCCGCAGAGATTGGCGATATTTAAGGAAACTCTGTTAGCCGAACAATTCGATCTAGAGTTGGGCCTTGATGACGACGAAGGTTTCGATCCGTCAGTGGATGTGGATGCAGCTGTCCGCGTTCTACTTCCACTCCGAGACGTGCCGACGAGGTGGAGCTCTACGTACAAGATGCTGGCCCGGGCTCTGTTGATCCGGAAAGCTCTGGACGCAACAACATCTCAGCGGGATTGGAGAACATCGGAAATATCGGAAGATGAATGGAGATTGATAGAAGAAGCAGTCAAGTTTCTCAAACCTTTTGCAACAACAACACTCTTGGTCGAAGGTTACAAGAGCCCCACTCTCTCTCTTGTACTTCCGCTGTACAATAAGCTTATTTCTCTACTTGATGGCTGGACCAAGGAACCTTCGAACTCGGAAGCTTCAAGAGTCGGAGCTGCTGCTGCAAGAAAAAAACTCCGAAAGTACTACAAGAAACTGACGAACGTCTATCTAGTGGCTACCGTTTTAGACTGTCGCCTTAAGGTAAACTACTTTAAAGACCGCTTAAGGTGGGAAGCCGGAGATGATCCTGAGCGTGAACGACTTGGTGCCGCTCCAGTGGTGGATATGGTCTCCACTTATGTTATGCCAGCGTAAGTCTTTTCAGTTTTCAATAATAATTAAACAATAATTTATATTAAATATTTTTTTTCAGTCTCGAAAAGGCCTGGTCCCATTACAAGATCATCGACGTGTCATCACCGGTACCTACTTCTAGCCACGTAACTGAAAACGGATCTGCTCCAGCAGCTTCATCTGAGCCAGGACGTAAAAGAACCAAGCGTGATTCGGATCCCTTCATGAACGACATCTACCTTGGAAAGAAACGCATCCGTTTCGAAGATGAGCTTGATGACTACCTCTCCCTACCCCCTGAACCAGCTGAAACGTGTAACTTTGCATTCTGGAAGAGTAAAATCAACGAATGGCCTCGTCTCTGTGCCATGGCTAGAGATTTCCTTGCTATTTCTGCTACGAGTGCGTCGAGTGAAAGAGTTTTTAGCGCTGGTAGAGATCTATTAGGTATTGTACGTCACTCATTAAAACCTAACACGATGGAAGCGTGTATGTGCCTTCGATCTTGGCTTCGTGCTGAACTTGAGCTTGAAAAAGGATCTTCTAAATCAGCTCAGTCATCAAGTATTTCAACTGTGGCATCGACAAGTAATTCTTCTTCTAATGTAATTTGTGTCGATCAAGAGGAGAATGAGGATCAAGATGATATTGATGAGGCAAATTCTATGATGACTTATTTTAGCGAGTCTACTTGTGATTAGGTTAATTCACTTATAATATGAAGAAGATCAAAATTATATGTTGCCGTGTGATGAATTGTCTCGTCATTGAAATAATAATATAAATATTTAGCAAGCCTGAATGTCTTATAAATTATTTTTATTTCTTTAAATATTCGATTTTATTCGATTTTAATCGATTTTATTCGATTTTATTCGATTTTATTCGATTAAAAAAAATATTTTGAAAAATAAAAATATTCGATTTTATTCGATTTCCAATCGAATGGGAATCGATTTAGTTTTTTTTTAATCGAATGAAAATCGATTGGCGTTTTCTTATTTATTTATCCAATCGATTCCCACTTTTTCATTCGATTTCGAGTGAGTGAGAGCGCTAATGTAATATTTTATTTGCTCAAACTTTGAATTCCCCTTTCTTTGGTGCCTTTGACTACCGCGTTCATTTCTATGGTTGTATATATAATTACCAATGCATTTTAAAATAAATTTTTATTAGGACAATGTCTAAAGTGTAGTTACAGCAGAATAATGAAGCGGAAGCGTGCTGGCCCCATAACCCAGTGTTGCGTAGATCGAAACTACGCTCTGCTAACGGTACACACTAACTAAATCATGAAAATGTTTTACGCGATATCTCTTGTTATTTGATCCCAAATGCCAAAAGCCTTCTTAGCTCAGTGGCAGAGCACTAGTCTTGTAAACTAGGGGTCGGCAGTTCAATTCTGTCAGGAGGCAACGATTATTTTTGAATGTTGGAAAATTGGTGGTTAAGTGTTAAAAAAAAAATAAGCAGATAGCTTTTTTTAAAAACTAGAGAAACCGGAGAAAAATCATTCTACAAACATTCTTCCTATAAATAGTTTTTAAAATGACAGTAAAAAATGGAAAAATTAAAGGAAAATGTATGAATCTAAAAGTCTAAAGGTCACAACGAGATTCGAACTCGTGATCTCCTGCTTACTAGGCAGGCGCTTTAACCAACTAAGCCATGCGACCTGGATATCAAGGTCTTATATCAATAATTATACTAAATTTTCTATGAATTATGCGCAGCAATTTTTTTAATTCAATGTTTAAAAATTTTTCAAAATGACGCCCCTGGGTGGGCTCGAACCACCAGCCTTCCGGTTTCAAAGACAAGTGCTTAACAGCCGAACGCGCTAGCCAATTGCGCCACAGAGGCTCAAAGTCGAATCGTTTAAACGACACAATGTAAAAAATATTGCATTTAAGAATCCATTTTTTTTAAGTACAACGCCACAAAAGTGGTGCCAAACTATTTGATTTTTCAAGAAAGTTGTTTAGAAGTTGCTACAATTTTACAAAATAGACTTCCAACGTTACAAATCTTATTTGCGCTACTAGGATACCTGGCTTTCACTCAGGAGTCTCGGGTTCGATTCCCGGTATGGAAATTGGCTCTTTACATTTTTTATTCTCACATTTTTATATAGCTCCAAACAGCTGAAATCATCTTATTTTTACACAGGATTCTAAAAGTGTGTCAAAATCAGTGTTCTACGAGATATTTCTTGAAATCATTGTAAACGTGGGCGCGGTATTGATTATGCAGTTCGGTATGCTTACTTGCCGCTTTAACCACAATATCTACAAGTAACTAGTATGGTAACAGTTGATATTGATTATATTAATTGCTCTCTCGAGAGAGAGGTGGGCCGAACTCGGAGGTAGTGCAATACCGAGTCAACCCGCGGCAGAGGCCGTGCAAGCACGACACATCCACTCTATTACCTTTACCATTACTATTTTTTACTTCATTTATGCTGATATTTTTATACAATAATTGACAATACTTTTAGCCAAGAATAAATTAGATGGGTTAATGAATTATTAATTTTCTGTTGTACAAATTAAAATTTATTGAATTAAAAATTGTTTGAAGTATTTAAAAGAATCATATTTGAGTTTATTCATTGTCTAGGTTTAATCGATTAAATCAATTAACAATATAATATGTTTAAACAATCACATTTGGCTTCAAATATTACAATTTCTACGTGGCATTACTTACAAGGCTTGAACACGGCCTCTCCCTTCAAGAAATAAATTAATAAAAGAACTTTTTTAAATAATGAGCCACAACTTACTTCTCGTTGATTTAATAAAACATTACAACAGCAATAATTTCATAAAGTTCTAGTATTAAATGGCCATTTATTTGGACGAAACCAGTAGAGGTATCATGCTAAACTAATATACTTTAGAGTTTAGAAACACCATAGAAAATTCATGCAAAATGCTGACCCCAAATCTCTTTAACTTCTAAGTTCGATTGAATTTCCAACCATTGATTTTCGTTGAAGAACTTAAGCTTTATTTATGATAGACATGGACAGCACCGCGGCTGAATGTTCGCAGTTGTCTGAATTCTCTACCTGATGAGATATGGCGAGGGGGCACTGTCCAAACTATTTTCTGTTGATTTATGTATGCAGATTTGTTATGAATTGAGTGTGCCCAGTGGAGGAAGCAGCGTTCCATTCAGCGTGTCCTGACGTAATTTAATCTTAGCCGAAATACATTTGGTAACTGAGTATCTAACTCGATTAAACAATGGCCATACCGAAAATGGAATTAATTCCTTGCATCGTCTATGGAATCCAAAATCCAGATTCTAGTTGTATAATAGTGGATTACATTGACTTTATTTTGTTCATAATATAATTTTTTTAGAAAATTGTTGCAAGTGGCCTAAAATAATTTTAATATTTTTCACCTTATCGTCAATCTTCAAAATCACCAGGTATAAATCAATGAATTAACTATATTTATTATGGCTATAATTTTCAAATCGGGGTTTACTTGATTTATAGGCTTGCATCTTTATAAATAGCAATCCCTGATTATTGAGTACAATTATGTCCTTGGGTCAGCTTATTAGTGTTTATATACACTCAAATCAGTGCCTGCCAAAGGTGATACCAAACTAAATATTATTTAGTTTGCATAGTTATAGCAATCGTAATAATAGTAATAACAACATTAAGAATGAGCTGGTTTCTCTCTCTCTTAAACCATCAAAATATGCATCTCATAAGATTTTGTTTTCTAGCATTTCATTTTTATTGAAACCACATCCTTGCCTATATAATTAAGATTCGTTCACTGTGTACGTAGTTATTGTTTACTTCTTTGTAACAATACACTGTGGTCTTACCAAATTTTAATTGCTTCATCATTGTTTCAATTCAAAACAAAGTGCTGTAGCTATTATATAGAGGTGGTTTTATGACTAGCTACTAGCTAGTTCTCATATACGATACGCATTTTTGCTAAGTTAAATAATAATTTAATAGTGAATTTCGGTAGCCTCCTCACTCTAAAATTATCGGTAAGAACTGCTACCAAATCAGAATCCTCTATTGTTGATAGAATTTTTAAACCAAACATTAGTATTTATTTTTAACAGCGAGTAATGTGGCGCAACATATAAAACCGAACCAAAACTGCTTTGCCCCAAGGGTCACACGAAATCTCATTAGAAAGGACACATCGTTAATGGTTATGACGAAACATATAAAATCGAATTGTCCCTCAAACACCAGAAAAAAAACACTGGAAAGAGCACATGGTCAACTAATATGACCAAATTATTAAAAGCAAAAGTTGGTCATTGGCCGGAATTCTTAAGTAAACGTCGTTTACTTAAAAATTCACTAAAAAGGTTCATGGAAAGAATACATGATGAATTTATGTATATTACAAGAAGAACGTTACAAGAAGAAATTACAAAGAAGAATATTAACTTCTAACACTTCTACAATTTAATTACTACTCTTTTTTAAATAAATTGTAAACACATTTGTTATAACTTGAAGTCTTTTAACTTATTGTAATTGAACGTGGGTTTAACAAAAGTTACACTTGATAGAGGAATAAATTGTATTTAATTAACTTGTCAATTGGTACTGCATTACTCGACATTTTATTGATGCAATATTTAATTTCAAGTTTCTTTTAATGTTGCAATAATCTATCTTTTTTCAAATAGTCCAGACGTGAATGAAATTTTTTGTTTACGGAAACAATACAATAAATTTGGTAAGCTGCTTAAAAATAATCGATAAAAAATACATTATTTTTTTATTTTTCTCTTAATACGTACCAATAACTTTTTAATTTTTTTTTAAATTAAAAGAAATAATTTGATAGAAAAAATTATAGAAAAAAACCACGAGCACAATCCCGTAACAACTTTATGTCTGTTTTTTTTTTCATCCCAAGAAGGATAATCGATTAATATGCATTTTGTAAAGAGTGTAAATTATTTTTCATGGTAATAAAATACTAAGTTTTAAATATGTTGCACAAATTTCATGTTCAGTAAACGTAATTAACGTAATGTAATGGTAAGGTTATGTTAACATAGCTGTTTAGAAATAAATTTTCCTGTAACTATTGGTATAAATCCTCGACGATTTTACATTTTATGTATGTTTTAAGCAACTTACAAAAAAATCCAAACAGTATGTTTTTAGTGCAAAATCGGTTATTAAACTCAATATCTCTTCGTGATCGACTCTTATAAAACTATTATATCGTTTAAAAACTGCATCATATGAAATAAAATACGACAGTAATTCATGATATATTAGTTTATTTCCATTCAATTATTGAAATTTATTGAATACTTCAAAGAGAAAGGTAACATGTTTCATGAAAATGAACGGAAAATATTAGTCCTCCCATACCATGGCCACTACAGCACTCTTCATTTTCATAATCGGGATGAATTGATGGTGATGGATATTTCCTGTCTCATACCTATTCACCGATCACTTTAAGTAATATAATTTGATGCAGATATCAAATAACGTTCGTACTATTACTCGCGAAGCAAGAATCGATGTCCGTGGCATCCTTTTGGATTAGCTTTCTACAAACAAAACCAGGCGGAAGCATGTGGAACTAGCTTCGACAAAACAATATCGTGCACTACTTTTTTCGGGAATATAAATACACAGTTTCGGGGTTTCAGACAAGTCACCAGTTCCGCTCTGTCCTTTTAGTAAAATTAAAAATAAGATTATGCCACCACTCATCGCTGGACGTAGCAATGGAATGAGTAGGTTAACGTTGGTTAACTAGTACATTAAGAAATGACTAACAATTTAAAACAAACAACGACTGCTCTTTTCGGTCTAATTAAAATGGCTTAAAATTGATAGAATTCAATTTGAAATAATTTAAAAATTGGCTTGATAAATTTTTTTCAAAATAAAATTCAATTTTTAAATGTGATTTAAAATCATTAATGAAGTAATGTTTTTCAAACCTGAATAATTTTACTTTTTGATAAAGCAATGAAATCCAATGCCTCCAAATGACTTAGTTCTATGATAATTTTTTACGATGCGATGCTTACGTTTTATTTTCTTTAACGGGGGAATGTAAAAATTGCAAAAAAATGCATGTTCTATTGAAAACTGTAAATGTTCTATTGATTTTAATAAGAAAGTTGGTTATTTAACTCATTGTTTTTGGTTCCCTGCATCAATCCTCACTCAACTTATTGACTTATTGCTGTCCTTACCACATAAACTAAACTTTGGCAAGGGTGAAATTCTCAAAAAATCTTTATGGCTAGAAGCAGGAAGAAGACACTCTTTTGTTAATACCATTCATAACAACAGGATCGATCGACGCTTTCGAAGGTTTTTTGCAGGACCATACTTAAAACACATTTATGTAGGACTTCTCGAAAAAAACTACCTCCATTTTCTAGTAATAAATCATTCTATGGTTTACTGGCCGTTCTTGGGTTGTCTTCAGTTGTATTGAAGATGGAGCTAGCCCAATCCTTAGTGCATTCTGCGAGCAATGAATCAAGTTCGGCGATTGAGGTGACTTGGGAGAACTGCGCCGATCATTTAAGAAAGCACTCTTGTGACTGACGTAGTGCAGTTTCGTTAGGGAATGTGTTCGGGGTGTCAGAATCGTCGGCCGACGAGGATTCGTCCGGTTATTCAGTCGTAGAGGTAGATGTATCAGTTTCGGATTGACTTGTTGTTGAAGATGGCTCAGTTGATTGCTCATAAGAGTGGGAGGAGTAGAGGCTGTAATCCTCCGAGAATGAAGCTATGTTGACGTCATGAATAGGAGGTGTCTGGAGGTGAGTATGGAGGTGTTAAATAACTAAGAGTCAGAATGACTTTCGGCAAAAGATAGCTCTTACTATTTGCAGAAAAACACAGCATTCTAAAAAACTCTGCATCACAATTAATCCGTTTCTCGTACTACACGTATTGTTTGTAGCTTTTAGATATTTCTCTATTGATTCAATTCGTTGTGACTGGAATTAAGTCATATAACGCCAGTAATGACGCCAGTTACCAGTTTAATCTCATCTTTCAGTCTTGGCGCGGAAAAGTGTCCTTGATTCTTGGGAAGTCCTTCTGATGTTTTGCCTTGAGCTCAATGTATTTTCTGATCTCCACACTGTTGATCCGCTTCTCTTCCAAGTCCTTGTTTGCTTCCACGGCCTGCTGATGATTTTTTTCTCCAAGTTCTCTAATGTACTCTCTCAACTTCCTACCGTTGATCTTCTATTTTTCTATTGCCTAATCAGCTGCTTTCTGTCATTCACCTCTTGTTGCATCTTTTCCAGTTTCATAATTTCATCTAGATTTCATACTTGACGTTCAGATTTAATTTGTGGTTTGCCAATTCCCCCATCATCTTCCTACTGATGACTTTATCTGAACCCATCTCTTCTCATACACTGGCCATGTCGTTTCTTATTGTTTCCATGTTTCTCAGCAGGTTGACACGGAGCTTATTAAATGTACTAACTAAGTTTACATTAGTGGTGGTAACACGCTGCTATTTTGACCTACTTGAATCTTTGTCGTTTACATTTGAATCTTGAATTATTTCTAATTGTGCTCAAGATTTCAAATGATTTCATAAGACCATAAGCAAAGTAAATGAATCCAATGAATCAGGTAGTTAATTGAAATAGATGATGTAACAAACCATGTTTTAAAAAAATACCACTGCTTACTTAAAATATACCTAGGGGCTGGACAACCTGGATGATGGGCAGTTTATCCAGTGTATTTGAATATTGGCAAAAGTTATTTCAAAAACAACATACAGCTGTTGATGCAAAGTCTTTGAATTTAAAAATAAACTATAATTTTTTTTATTTCTAAAATTGTGTTCCTTAAATGTTTTTGCAACTCAAGAAGTCATAAAATTTAAAACGGTTAAAAACACAAAATAAGCCATTTGTAACCCGAAGAACCAAGAGAGTTGCTAGTTTTTCGGCCAAGCAATCACTGTCCTTAAGCATTGCATTTTCTTTTACCTTCAATCTGTAAGCAACGCGATTCAGCCAAGCTTTCTTTTTCTGAATATTATTAAGGGTTATAGGATAAGCCCTGACTGATGGTCAGAGGAGGCGCTCTTGCCAATATTGATTTATATAAAAAAAACAGTATTTGTGTATATTCTTCATTGTTCAGTTAACTAAAATGTGAACTATAGGGCGCGATTTTGCTCATATGGTGTAGAAAAAGTAAAATTCATTCATTCGACATCAAAGATTCTACCCAAAAATTATTTGGAAAAGTATAAGAACTAGTTTCTTTTAGTGGAATTCATTCCGAAAGTAATAGTTATTTTTGTTTTTGTTTTTTCTCCAGGAACTAGAGGTACAGGATACTTTTAGATTTTAGAAAAATAAATTTCATAAACCCAATAACATTTGGTAAGAATGAACAGGGAAATGAAGAGATTATACTGGTTAGTGGGCCAACTAAAATGTATAAAACCGGTGAATTAATCCAAACCTTCAATGGAAACAACATTCACAAGTAAACTCCTTCCAACGTCACTATTTGTGCCATTAAACAAGAAACGATTTCTTTGGGAGAGAAACACGAGGCGGTCCATTGCGAGTTTAGTTCCTTCCGTGATGTCTTTCATAAGGGTAGGAACACCGATATATATTGAATTTTTTAGTGATTAAAAAAAATTCTAGCCTTTTGAGAGAAGCAGAAATAAATAAATTGTTAGGTTGTGGCGTTATAATGAATTTTCCATCTGATGCTCTAAATTTTCCATCAAGTTTGATTTTAACTCTAGCGAAGTGAGCAAAATTTATTCCAGTTGTTGAGTAGTTTATAATCAGTCATCCGATCTTCCCGTATCCTTATTGCGATCTGTTCTTAATGTCAAAATTAGATCTTTAAACGTATTTATGGTACGATTATAGTTAAAGTCAATATGTTTTGAAACTTTCTGGAATTTCATTAATGATTAAAGAGGAATTATGGAGTATAAATTAATTATATCACGGAGTTCGAGTAAAGAAATAATTTTTACTACGTTTACTATCATCTTTTTTCTTCCATTTAAATGTTTTGAGTTTGTGATTGGTATTTAAAGTACCTGAACTACCTTTTTCATTTTTTTCTTTTAATTATTTAAGAAGGCTTCTCTTAAGGGACATAGAACATCCGCTTTATGTTGGCAAAAAATAAAGAATAAGAAAAGTTTCGGATAATAAACGCGGAGGTGTATGATTACGGTCCTTAAAACGGGACTTTTTAGTGGCGGGAAACTAAACCAAAAGGGTAAAGGACTTTGAAATAGAAATTGCAGAAAAATAGTGCTCATCGTTACCTAAATACAATCATTATTTTTTTCTAATATCTTTCTTAATTTTTTAAAATTATAAAAAATTTAAAAAGTTTCAAAAACCATACTATCGTATTCAGCGTCCAAAACTTTTTTGTGTTTCATACTGTGTATGAAATATTTTTTTGAAATCGACCTCAACGCCGGTGTGTCACATATGGGATTCAAAACAGCCCTCTGCCATCTTGGCATTTAAGACAGACATATTGAAGAAAGGATCAATTCCGCTCTGGGTAAGGCACCAACCTTCATACACCAGGAGATCGGAAATTTCAATTTTTTTACACAGTGTGGGGTTGACCCTTCCTTTCAAATGTCTGCCTTAATCGTAAAGATGGCTGAAAGGCCGTTTCTTGTACGGTGCGTTACACACCGACGCTGGCGTCGACTTACAGCCAAGATAAATTTATTTTTTGCACAATATAATAAACAATTTTTTCCGTTTTTTACACTGAACACGGTGATATGCTGTATACAACTTTTTATTTTTTTTTGTTCCTTTCCCTTTTTTGAAAAACTTAAACTTATTTTCAAAAAAAAGTATTTTAATTAAGTTCCCAATTTATATTTTTTAACGTTTCGTTTAGTTAGAGTTTATTATTTCTTGGGAAGGGTTGAGTGAGGCTAAATGAGCTCGTCCGGCAAACTGCGTTTAGGTCTTGCTCTGTCAACGGAACACTGACCAAAGTCTTGCAAATTTTATAAGAGTATTAGTTGTGGCATTAATATATTTATTTCAATCAAACGTGTGTCGTGCTTATAGCTTTAACGCAAGAGCGTTGATTGCATACATTTATTTATAAGTATTTATTTTTCTAAAATAACCAGAATACTGGTACGACCCACTTCCGTACGATCATTTTGACTCCTGAACTCCTCCACTAGATAGCAGCACCCTACAGACGCATTGCAACTCAGCTGGCTGCGCATAAAAATCTCTTTTTAGCTTCTCTTCTTCCTTCCGATAGGTTCATTGTATCCCCGGGGGTTCTAGAGAGCAGAGCAGAAATTAAAAGAAAGATAGTCCCATGTCCCTCTAATATTGTAGAACAGTACGACTTGTGCTTCACTTAAGAAACACAGCAATGCGTTTCGCTCATATTCCATCTTGTTGTTAGAAGTGGTATAAACGTCTTTGGCTTATATGGAACGACCCTATTTCTGTTTGAATTTCCTTCGTTCTTTGGAATGCATTTCTTGTGCCGAAGATCTTAAGAACCTTATTCGATCGCTCTAGTGCTCTAAGAGCGCAATACACTCAAAAGACGAACGTGAATAGTCCCTCATCCTTTGAAAATGTTATTGGGCCAATCCTCATAAATATTTTTATGACGCACCGGCACATCATCAGAACGAACAATTTTGTTAAATTTAGAGTAGAGCTTATTCCAGATCTCCCATTTACAGGCTATTATGGATACTAAACTGCTTGCAGTAAACCTGATACAAAGCAATGGGTCATCTAAAGCGGTGAGACATTCACACTGAAGATGAGATATAGCATCTAGTTGGATTGCATGGAATATTTCCCCTACATTTGCTCTTAGAATTGGGTTTAAAAATTCAAATAAAATTTTGGCAAAAATATGTATAACACCAAATAAACGTTAACATTCAAGGGTTTTTGACAGCACAAACATAAGGTCTGAAGAGGTGAGCTTAAGCATTTAAATTGTTTAAAAAAATTAATATCGAAAAAGAAATAATAAACAGATAGCTCTGTCCTCCTCTTTACTACAGTTTCTTTGTTTACCACTTGCTCACTTGAGATTATTTTATTTTAAAAAAATTATAGAATCTAAAATCTTTTCTAAATCAGGGGTCCATGCTACGACCATGTTGAAACCTCACGAAATTTTTTTTTTTACTAAAGCTCTTGTTAGATTTTAAGATTTAAAATGTAGTTTACTAATCAGAAATTTTCACTGAGAATGTTGTGACAGCCAGCATGAAAAAAAGGAAATTTAAGTCTTAACCTGAATGAATTTAATGAAGAAAATGACTAAAATGTTATAGTAAAGGATTAGCAAAAGCAAAATAAAAACTTTAATTCATATATTTAAAATATCAGGAAAATCAAACATAATTTTGGTAAAAACTGATATGATAAAAAATGAAAAAATATTATAATTGTCGAAAAAATCTTAATAATGATAATCAGTATAAAGAATATTGCTAAAAAACATTTATAGAAAAAATTAAATATGACAGAAATTGGGAAAACCACACTGACTTACGCATAAGCCTTGATACATTTCATTGAGTAAAAAAGGTAATGTTTTAGGAAGAGTTGCTGTCTAGTAGCTCCTTCATCCGAAGGTTTGACATCAACTGCATCAACTACATGATTTTTAGGTGGAAATGGGAAACCACTTCTACGACAATTTTTGGAATCTAAACATTAATGAGAATTGTGTCGCAGTCCCGGACAGCAAAGCAATATCGCCTCGATATGGAATACATATCCGGAAAGTTCATGTTTAAAATTGAAGTCGTACGCACATGTTTTCCATCGCGGATAAATATGTTTAAAAAATATAAGATTGATGTTTACCTGATGTTTATTCGATATTTCTTTGAATAAAGTGGCCAAAAAATGCCGAATCAGCTAGATATCATATAGATATGGCACCAATATCGGCAATAATATATATATATTTTTAAAATAGTGCGATATTCATTTTTATATTTGCCCAAATATCCGTTTTAAAATTAGTAATAAATATTTTTGAAACAGAATTATGAAACAAAAAGGCATTTTATTTTCTTAAAAAAAAATCCGTCTTTTAATAAACGAAACAAATCAAAACAAATCAAAACACAGAGGAACTTCTTAATACAATTGCGGGGGAAAACATTATGGAGAAAGGAAACACTTTTCGGGTGTAAAATTGAATGTAGATCCCATATTCAATTTCGGAGAAAAAAAATCACATTTGGAAATTGGGGGGAAATTCCTTAATAGAAATACCGAGAAATGAGTGGATGAAAAAGAGGAGATTTTGTCTTACAAATACGAATACACAAACTTAAAAAGAGTGATATTTCTCAATAGATTCTTTAAAAAAAGAAATCTGAGTTCAAAGGTATGAGCAATGGAATCTACTATTACTACTGAGCAAAAAAAGAGGCTGCTCCCTAATCATTATCAGTTACTTCCACTTCCTCTTCAACCAATTCATAATCTTCTTCGTCTTCATCATCATCATCTTCTTCCATTTCTTCGTCGAAATCGTCCTCAGACTCATCATCTAAATTTTGCTTGCTAGTTCCTTCTCCCAGAAGATTCCTCGAGGATTGTTTGCCCCGTTTCGCCACTTCGGCTGAAACAGCAGCGGCAGCGGCGGCCTGCGCAGCGGAATCATTTTCTACCTTCCCATCTAGAGCCTTCAAGTACGCAGCTTCCGCGAGCCTTCTGATTCCCTTCACCAGCATCTTCTGTTGTTTCACTGCCGGAGGCGCCGAGTTCGTGAGAACGTTTCCTATCCAGGAGAACAGCTGCGGAATGTCTTTCACTTCTTTTCCATATTTGCTCTTCATGGCACCTGAAAAAAAAATAAGTAAATGTGGATGGTTATTTAAAGTTTAGCTCTTTTACGTATAATCCAATTGCAGGTTTTTCTTCCTTTAAAGATGTGTTTTCCTTCACGAGGATATTGAGCGGTGAACTGCATCCGCAGGTTAGCCGATAGCAGACTCTTGAGCATTTTGGATATTGTGATGCGCTGATCCTTACCTCCCGCTAGCTTGAGCATTCCTTCCTAAAAAGAAAAATTCAAATTTTTAAAAAATAAATTAATATTTTAAAATTCCATTTATATCTTTTAATTTCAATTTTCAAAAAATTAGAAATAGTAACTTAATTTTTAAAAATAAAAAATTTAATTGGCGTAATAATTCTACCAACCATATTTTCATTAACGCCATAAACCGAAAAATTAAAATAATTTAATTATGATGATTTAATTTTAACAAAAATAAAATGGAAATAAAATATGATCTTACCAATGATCTTCTCAACTTCCTCGATTTGGATAATTTAGTTTCGAATTCATCCAATTGTTGAAGGTTTTCCAACGGTAGACCGGGAAACTCCTCCTCCTCCTTTTCCTCCCCAGCTTCCGGCGGACCCGACTGTCGTGGAAATTTCTCCTCTTTTAGAATTCGCAGAATTTCTTCCTGTTTATCGTTGAGCGCAATTTGATTCTCTACCAAATTTAAAAGAGCTGAAGCGACATCCACTGGAACTAGAGATGGCTCGGGGATTCCATATTTTTCAGCTGTAAAATGAAAATAGGTTATTTGAAATCTGGTTAAAAATTTATAAATATTACCCTTTGATCGGATTGCTAAACCAATATTTCCTTCATCAATCGGGATCTTCTTCCCATTGAAAAGCAAGGCGATTTGCGGCGTTGATCGATCTGTCCTTGGTGGTGTGAGGGAAAGGATGTCGGCCACAGTCACCTCTAAAATAAAATAAAAAATGTAGCGAAAATTATTTTTTTAAGAAAAAAAAATTACCTTTCTCTAATGGTGTGGAAATTAAATTTTCGGCTCCTGTTTCGAAAGAAGCTGGAGTCTCACTCGGTTTAATCGGCTCGGGAGAACTTGGAATCTCACTTGATTTAGTCGGCTCTAAAAAATATAAATAAAATGGGAACTAAATTAATTATAGTTATGGATAATTTAATTAAATTTGAATAAATATGAATATTTAATTAAAATTAAATCAAATCATACAAAAAAATTAAATATTTTTTAAAATTAATTGTCACTTCTATAAATATTTTACCGGGTTCTGTAGGTGAGAGAGTCTCGATGGGCGTGGCATCCATTACTTTAGAGTTCTTTTTTGCGACGGGTTGACCAACCGGATTGTTGTGGTCGATCGTGGCTCCCCCTTCTCCCTCGCCTGGGCCGCCCTTCTTGTTTTTCCGGTCATCTTTTTCAGCAGCTTCTTTTGAATTTTTCGGCTTAGGTCTTTTCACCATCCGAATAATTGTTTTTGTCTTTACGCCGCCGGGAACTACTGATTTGGGTGCTCCAGCTGATCGGGCACCTTTGGTGTTAGTGACAGCTTTTTCTCCTGTCAAAATTAAAATGGATGATTTTTATAAAAAAAAAAGAAAAGAAAATTTTTTTTTTTTTTAAATCACCTGTTTTAGGTGTCGTTTTCCCTTTGTTGAAAACAGGAGGTTTCACAACTGTTGTTGACACGATTTTGATACGTTTCGGTTTCTCACCTTCCGACTCGGTAATCTGGTGCCTCTTGGGAACTTTTATTACACCTTCAAGAACACGTTGCGAAGCCCGCCGGCTCGTCACTACGTTGTCTCCTCCATTATCAACGCTATGGTCGGCGGAATCGGCCATAATTAGGTACAAAGACACAGTTAATCCTCTTTAACACAGTTGGCAGATATTCAGGAAAAATTATTTCACAAAACTGACGGATTGCACCGGTTAAACACGATAGAAAAATTTATTAATTGAGCTAAGCCCGCTCACTGTATCTCCATGACCCATGTGCTTTACAAGCAGACTGAAAATCTCAAATATCGTCTGCACCATTCCCAAGCATCCTTTTTCCCTATTCATAGATGGCGTTGCATACTGCTTTTTGGAATTTCCAACACACAAACGCTCATCACAAAACGTTTATTTTTGTTTATTTTCCGACGGAGGGAAAAGTTGATGCTATCTCTAACGTACTTCTAGAACAGATAGAGGCCGTTTCTGCATTCATGACTGGATGAAAAAAATTTAAAATTTTGAAAAAAATTTAAAATTTTGAAAAAAATTTAAAATTTTGAAAAAAAAAATTTAAATTTGAAAAAAATTATTTCTAAAATATCACCATGTGCAGTCGTCGTCGTGCGACAACGGATCCAGCCATCCTCGAATGTGACTATCGGGGAAAAATACTTCTTCCAATTCTGACCATCCTGAACTGTATTCCAGGTTATTTGCCATCTCATGTCTAGCTTCTGCCAACGTTTCTAAAATAAATAAAAATGTTGCGATTAAAAAATGTGGAATAAATAAACTTATTATACGAGTACCGAAGGTTTGGAGAGTCCAGGCTTCAAAAGTGTGCCAGTCATTTGGATCGGCGGGCTTATCCAAGTCTGCATAATAGTCATAGTCCCTTGGCGTCTTTCTAACGCGTCTCGTCCCCGTTGGGGTAGAGGGATCAGCAACAAATTTATACCGTTTTTTATTGATGGGGGGGAAGTAGCATCGGGAGTATTTCTTGATTTCTCCCCACGGAAACTTGACGGTGCGCCAATCATAGCGCCAGTGATGGAGAACGATACCATAGAAATGCGAATACTTTTTGTTGGGTGGACGACACGTGTTGTTGAATAGTGGATAATCAAAAGGGTCAACTCCAAGAGCTACTATTGCGTAATCTAAAAGGGGGGTGTCATTAAATTAGCATCAATCAATAAAAACAACGCATTGGAATGTATTTATACATTAATAAACTTACATTGAGATGCCATTTTATGGAAATAGATGAGAAGATCCAGATGATTTATGGAAAGCCGGATGAATAATAAGAGCAGACGAGTTCAAGGGCAGACGACTCATACACGTGCTGTGAACCTCTTTTTCTGGTCAGATGGTGTCAGATTTCTTAGACATAAGCACATGCAATTTAAATAAATTTTTTTCTCTTAATTAATTCTTTTCAACGAAAAATATCAATGGAATTAATTAAGTCATTGACCGCGCAGCTAAAAAAGCAACCTGTTGGCAGGCAATTTTTTACATATTGATTGATTAATTCATTCATTTTAACCCCTAAAACTAAATAAATTAGAAATTATACATAATTATCTAAATATTTTAGATATACCTCTATAAAAAGGGAGAAAATCGATGATTAAATAAAAAACAAAGATAAATAAATTATTTAAAAAACGATCGGTGGGTATTGAACCCCAAACTTTCGCACAGGAAGCATGTGCTGTACCATCTGAACCATTTGGCTTCATGTAATAGTTGTACATTTTGTGTATAAATGCTGCTGATTCCTGATGACCAAAATTTTAAGCACGCATTTTTTCTAGTTTTTTTTTTAATTATGTAAACATAGATGATATATAAACATGGATTCCGTTCTTCGATTGTACTCTTGTAATAAATTTTTTTTTAAAATAATACATATTATGACACTATTGATTGATGAACATTCGCGAGTCGTGTCCTGATAAGAGGTATATTAAACGCCGGATTCTAATAGAGGACGAAAAAAAAATCCTTTGTTTTTCCATTTTAAAATTCTTACGGCGATGTTAAGTAATTTTAATTAATTGATGAACATTCGCGAGTCGTGTCCTGATAAGAGGTACATTAAACGCCGGATTCTAATAGAGGACGAAAAAAAAATCCTTTGTTTTTCCATTTTAAAATTCTTACGGCGATGTTAAGTAATTTTAATTAATTGATGAACATTCGCGAGTTGTGTCCTGATAAGAGGTATATTAAACGCCGGATTCTAATAGAGGACGAAAAAAAAAATCCTTTGTTTTCCCATTTTAAAGTTCTTACAGCGATGTTAAATAATTTTATTTAATTGATGAACTTTCGCGAGTCATGTCCTGAAAATTTTTGATCTAACTGTCAACCATTGGCAATGGCAAAATAAGAGCTATATATAATTAATAGGTGGCCTTTGATATTATGAAACAAAATTCAGTTCAATGATCTCCGATTGTATTTTGACAGCTTATTAAGAGTTTCATTTGAAAAATATATTTATAAGCAGAATCGTCGTATTAAACACATCAGGAATTAACCAAGTTTATGAATAAACGGAAGGATAGCACAGCCTCCACGGGATCCCGGTAACGGCATAACCCAGCATTTTTGGTCAAGTTGTAGCTCATTCCTGGACCATCTCCGGATATTGGGCTGCATTCCTCTGGACTGAAAAATATTCAGACGCTTTGATTTTACGGGGATGATATACAGATTCTTGAGAGGATAGAAGGAGTTCCCCCAGATGTTTTCTCCGTCCAATCCTGTTACCTAAGTAAATTTTCGGGCAAATTTATTAATTCGTAAATGAAATATGAAAATCTCGGAAAATATTTTAAAAATTTAATCCGTCGGCATTGTACAACACGAATCGTAAAAAAATTTCTCTTAAACGTTAAAAAGAGCATCATTTATTTTTTTACTAAAAACCTCTTTATATAAACTTAAGGCGATAATCAGATAGAAAGAAGTGACGAGGTACAAAAAAGAGCAATGTTTTTGTCTTATTTTATACAGAACAAATCGTGATTTTTCCTGATGTATGAGAAACGAAATTATATAAAATATTTGCGTCCTCTTTCATCGGAAAAATCGGTTTCATACCTTAATAAGAAATCCTTGGCTCGTCATATAAAATGAGTCCGAGCGCGTTCGAGGTTTCAGGTCAGTAAAGACTGTTCTACGTGGATCACCGGGATTGAAAATAGATTTTTGAATGCTATGATCAAAACCGTCCACATGCTGCAACTCGGATATTCTTCTCACTATTTGTGCTAATGGTCTGTTTGATGATCGGACCAGTTTTTTAATTCTTCCCAAGTAGGTCTCAAAAGGGAAGCTTGAAAATTTATCCAATGCACCATGAATGGCAGCATCATCGGCTAGATGGATCAAAGAATGCACATTGTAAATGAGATGATTTCTGCCATATAACAGTCCGAATTGATCAGAAAAATATTTCAGGCAGTCTTTGGCGATTTCGTTATCGTTCCCGCCCAAAATCTATGATTAAAAACATACATATAGCATTTTTATGTGAAAATTAAAAATATATTTAAAAATTACTTCTGATTCCGATGATAATAACCTAATACCAATGTGTAGGTATAGAAAGTGCTCGTATTTCTCCTTTGAGAGGATTCCCTTAAACAAAACGGGGCCCGAGTAAAGCAAAATTGATCGGAGCTCGACCGCTTTCAAGCTTCCGACGTTTTTCAAAGACGTTGGTATGCGATGGAACTCTTTGGGATAAGAGAAACGAATCAAGCGCATTCGCCTGTTGATAGCTTCCAGCTGATGATTCCCAAGCTTATGAGTTCTCTATTTTTTGTTCCAAGATCCGGTCCATATTTGTAGGAGCCTTTTGAACACGCCAAGTAGAACCAAATGCATGTAGTCCAATGGGAAGGATTGGATCATATCAATACATAGCTCTTCAAAAGGACTTGTACCTAAAATATATATGTATATATATATTAAACCCCTTGGATTTTTATATTTTAATATTATCGTATTTTTAAGTTTTGCCGATTTTAGATTTTATTACTTTTTTAAGTTTCGGAACTTTCATAGATTTTGAGTATTTAAAAAAATCCACTCGAGTGTTTTTTTTTCTATTTCGACACTAGTGGAATAAATATACCTTTATGATGCCCTTTTGTCTTTTTACGTCAAAATGACAAATCAGATCGCAAAGTTATTTTTTCAAGCTCTGGAAAAGTCATCGCTCGGTATCCTGTGACAAAATATGAGTTTATTTTGATGAATAACAAATAATTTTTCAAAAGTTAAAAGAAAAAAAATTACTCTTGTCATAGATTCCCCGCTGCTCGCATCTTTCGCATGCTTCGCGTCCACAGTGCCCGGCAATGGATTTAACGAATTGTCGCGCAGGTGCATCGCAAACAAAATTGGCCACTTTGACGTTAAAATGGACGTCGCCAATAGTTATCCCGTTTTCCATCATCGGCTTTAATTCGTCGAGGAATGGTCTAACAAACGCTTCAACTGACGGTGGCTTAGTTTTGCCAACAAAAAGGCTGGCAACGAAAGGGTGCGTATCTTTCGCCGTAAGCACTCTTACTAAGATCGGCCACAATTCTTTTGTATTGGTTTTGTATAAAGGCAATCCATCCATATTAATTTGAAGAACAATATTTCTGATCTATTAATAAAATAAAATATATTAATAATAAAACAATGACAAATCCGTAGACCTAATACCAAAAGTGCTATTTTTTTTTTATTTAAATACATTAGCATTTGATTTTTCCCCAATAATAAAGATTTACAATTCTATATTAATTTCAGTTATATATATTATCAAAATAAGTAAAATAATATTTTCTACTCAGAAATATGGATTTTATAAATTTAAAAAATGCCCATGTTTGGTATGAAAAATAAATTTTTTTACCTGGTCACATTGCATGCCCTTGTTAACTTGTAGTAGGAGACCTTTCAGCAACCCAATATGAACGAAATCGCCGTCTCCTACTGTTGTTGTGTCCGTACCAAGAATAGTTCTCGGATCAATCGGTGTATTTCTGTTTGACGCTGCGCGCACCAGTATAGCAACATCGCGCAAACATTTCCCAGTCATTTCCGGGTTGTCTCTCTTGATTTTCGCCATCCACTTGATGACTTCATCATCAGTCAAGTTTCCGTCTGCAAGGTTTACATCGTTGGGCCTGCGTGGTAAATCCTCTTCATATTGATTATCCTCTTCATCGATTCTAATTGATAAAAAAATCGAAATATTCATCTACACACTATCGAAAGTGTATTATTATTTAGATACCCTTCTCCATTATTATCTTCATTCAAATGTAGTTCGTTGCGAGCGACAGGTATAGGATCAGCCGGAAAATTTGCAACTTGAGGCTGCTGTATTTCCTGCATTGCTGGCACCAAAGGAATATCGGGAGGAATCAGCTCATCTTGATTACCAGCCTGCTGAACGTAAGGCTGTTGATTGTTGGCATCAGCAATTTGTTGTTGAGCATTTTGAACCATCAATCGCATACCCTCTTCTACTCTACGGTGTCGTGCGAACCGGCTTCCGGAATTTATCATGCTGTTACGAAAGTTGTAACTACTTTATAAATGATTACCACTGAAAAAAAGAAAAAAACCGGTCTCCTCGCTACTGACACACTTGTTTACATTATTGAGCGTCTGCTCTAAAATGGCCCTCATTATTGCTACGGGGCTTTTAATTGAAACAATTTGAAGAATTCCCCGTAGATGTCTCATTATTAAGCTGCTATACTACTGTTTATTGTGCACGCCATCATCACCAAAAAATCTCATTTAAAATATATTTCTACGTTATTGTACAATCAGGTAACTTTTTCACTCAGTTTCCCAAATATTAGAGTACATATGGTTCCGTACAGCATCAGTACAATGTTGTTTTCTCCCCTTATTAACGCCAATAGACTGTTACTGTGTCGAAGAATATAGCAGTAATATCAGTTTAGTAAGAATCAAAAACCCAATATTTTTATGAGCTCATCACGATATCATTTTAGAAATATGTATTTTCCGTACAAGTTTTCGACATCACATCAATATACGACCAATATCGCTTGCTGCCCGGGAGTACTGTATCGATATGAAATAAAACGTAAATTTTTATATAGATCTTCCTTTGTCGAGAGTCCAAATTATTCCTGAATATAATAAATGAAAATTAATTACATGAATAATTACATAAAATTGATTACATGTGACCGATAAAACTCAAGATGCTTGCGATAAAGTGAGACATTAGATATTATTATAAATTAAAGTAGAATAAATAATAAAACATATATACATTTATACATGGTATCAACGTTATTTAAGTTGCAGCTTACACCAGGTTCTAAGAAAAAAAAACGTCCCTCTCTAGGGAAGCCCTTGATACTTTTTTAACGACAACTTCGCCTGCTGTGCTGCAATGTCAGCGTTCTGTTCCCTCTGGTCTGGCGTGCATCAAAGCCAATAGTCGTCTCCGAAAATAGAGCTGTCCACTTAGAGATTTCGGCTTCCGTGTTAGTAACTTAAGTCGAAAAAATATTAATATAATAATGTAAGATAAAAAGTAATAGAAGATAAATAATAAAAGATCAAAATGAACCGAAAAAAATTGTATTTCAATTGAATTTGGTAAGACTTGAGCCATAAAAAAATCCCAGAAGTTGAGGTTGTAGTGGCCGCGCCGGTTGTTGAACCAACGGTGTCAAGTATCCATCAAGTGGTTCATACGGTCTTCTTTGTCTTAGATGCTGAAGACCTCCGGATTGTATCCACTTATCCAAGTGGTGAGATAGTAGTCCGTAAGTCGCTTCATTTCTTCTTGAATTGATGGCGATTCTCTCCATAGGTGCTGTCGGTGGTTGGACCTAATATTCTAAAAAACAGAAATAAGAAAAAAACACGTCATGGTGTGTCCATTAAAGAAGACAGTACTTGAAATTCTGGCGATATATCCTCTTTGGGAAAAAAGCTAAAGCAATACAATCTTTGACTACTTTCCGCAATGTTGCTTTGGTTTGATAAACGCAACTAAGCTGAAGGTCCTGGAACTTTCTCCATATGGCCTAGAATAATCAATAAATATTTTATTTTGATTAATTGAAGGCTTCACATTTTTAGTTGAAAATGAAAATACAAAATCCTTTGCTAGATCTGATAAATAATTTAATCATAATGAACATCCCATGTCAAGTTAATGAAATGAACTAATGTATCATACAAAATCCTTTCCACAATTTTTTTTTTAAAAAGCTCTCCAGTTGGTGAATACTTTTGGTACACTTCCCATTTTGTTAATTTAATTTTTAGAAGGAAGAGGACTATGCGAATTTTTATTTAAACCCTTGCAATTTATTTAATTGCTTCTACAATATATTTTTAATATTTAAATTATTACTTATCCATATATTTAAATAGGAGCGATTATAAGAGGATGATAAGACAAGAACACAAAATTTAACGGATGGGATTTATTTGCATAAAAATGTATATTATTATTTTAGTTTTATTAAGTTCTCTTATTGTTGCTTTTATCATTACATTTCCAATATGTTTAATATTAATACTACACATTTTAAAATTTTATTATGAATGATTTGTTTTTCATTTCATGTTTGTCTCTAAAAAAATCGATTTAATGTTTGCCATTCTCAGTAGGCATTTTCCATAAAAAACGTCTATCCGCCACATTTTCGATAAAATAAGCTGCCCCTAGCTGCATTCCATATCTTGTTTTTCAAAAAGTCTTGGTATGGTTTTGAGTTTCCAAATCTTTTGTGTAATTTAAACCCTAGTCTATCCTAATCTATAAAGAAAATAATTTTCCTTTTTTTCTTCATGTCTATTTAACATGAACATATGAAGTATTCTATCAAAAGGTGGTCGGTGAACCATTTTTCTATAGGGAGAATCTGTGAAAAACTAGCAGTAATTTAAAAAAGCAGATACAAGAAAATCATATAAGATCTTGGTTGTGGCAAAGTGCTGCGAAGTGGAAGTTATACGTCAAAGGACTCAAAAAGATAAGTCCAAATTCAATTCAAATAATTAAAATGGAAATTCGACCAGATTTTGAAATTGGAGAATCTGAGAGGGTTAGTTCTTTGCTCGAAAATGCATCAGATATAACGCAAAAGAGGAAGAATTTGAGTCTCAAGAGACCTAAACTTCCAGAGCTTTGATGGTTGGACATTCAAAAGATAATATTGCATCTCCTGTCAAATTTAAAAGAAATCTCTATTAGTACCGAAAGTATTTTGGGACAAAGTGATGTCTTGAGTATTCTGTGATTTAAATATTAACCCAAAGCCAACTGTTTTTTTCGAAGTAACAGTTTTCAATTTTCTTAGATACAAAATGATTTGCGTATGGCAGACCGTCACAAGCTTTTTTGTGAGGGGTTTAGGTTTAATTATATCGACTGTACTGTCAAGTACAATTGATGAGTAAAACTGGAATTCTAATTTTTCTTCATTGATAAATACTATATGAATCGAAGAAGATGCATCTCCAGAGGGAATTTGAGCAAAACGGAGCTGAGCTCTGAAATTACGATAGAATTATTTCCTGAAACGGTATGGTGTATGTTACCACTTCCTAACAGCTCAGTAACTGTCGTTCAAATTTTTCCAACAATCAGAAAATATCAATTGCCAAACTTAAGACAAATTAAGATATTTGTTCCTGAATGTAATTTTTTACACTATACATAATCGAAAGATACAGTTTTAAATGTGGTTTAATCGTGGGGTGAATTGCATTTGATGAAGACGACCCATCTGTCATTTCATGAAGTCATAAAGTATTTCATTTAACATCATTCATTTAACATAGACTTTACATTTCCTTAATTTGGAGGATTTCCTGATCCCAAATCGTTTGGTCGAGCAAATGTCTGGGCTATAAAAGTGAAATAATAAAACAAGGATTAAAAAAACACGATTTTTAAAATCGCCTATTTGAGCTTATTTTTTCTCAAAAAATATATATAAACCATATAATTTGAATTGAAATTATGTGCGAAGTATCAAAGCACATACCATTGCCTTTTTGGGCAAAGAAACAGGGAATTTGACCGTTTCATACCATTTTTTCTACTGGCGTATGATTAGATGTATTAGACAATGTACCGAAAAGTCTGGGTCTGTATACCTCAATGCAGATGTTATACATTAAGTCGCCATAGGTATCAATATTTTTTTATTATATTAATTCTGTGTTGAGTATTTTTCTTCTTCCTTGGCTTCGCCCAACATTATAATTCCATAAATTTTTGTGAATAATCTCTGGCAACGAACGTTAGAAATGCTGTATCGTGTATTCATACAGGAATCTTAAAGCACGTAACATCTATCCATTAACCAAAGTGATTCAAATGTCAAAGCGCCTAGCTTGTCAAATACTCCCTCGCGTTGACCGATGCTCGCAGCTTTGGACAAGACATGCAAAACTTTGGCTAAGACATAACCATAATATCCAAACATTCGACCAAAAATCCAAACATTAACTTACAATAAGTTCTTTTAATAGAAAAATTGTTAGACGTGTCGAATTTCCAAGCCACAGACATCATCATCAGTAGTAGATTTCACTCGTTCCTGTTTAAAGCCTCTCAAGAAGAGTTTACCTTTCTACAAGGCCTCGAGTACCCAATCTCTACAGTGGGTCAGATATCGGCTTAAGAGTTCTTAGTTTCATCGGTTTAGGCATGATATCGTATGTATATAGAACCGATTTTAATGATTTAATCGCATTCTGCGACAAATACATGCCTCATTATTCTGTAATACTAGGGAGTTTATCCCGTATATCGCGGCTCAGATCACCTTACAGTACTGTGGGCGTATTGCGAATTTCACGAATTTACAAAACCATTCAACTTATTTGTCTCGACTGCGACCCTATATAATCCTAAAGTCGCAAGGTATTCCTGTTTTACCCTCTTTGTGTTAAATTTTTTAAATGAATGACAATTAGGCTTAATTCTTTATACTTACAAATGCTTTTGTAAGACTCGCGAGCTAATATCGTTTGAGGACATCTTTCAAGAAATGACCACAAAGCTTATTTTAAAACCTAGACAGATGACAAATATGACCTTTTATGGAGACATCAACAGATTGAGTTGAAGATGGTAATTTGATTTTATATTCTAATTTCATAGTAAACACAGGAACTTAGCACTGCGAAACAAGCTACCGGGTGCTACATGAATTTTCCTATGCCAAAATGTATGGCAATAAATTGCAGACTTTTAGGTACCGGTTTTAGTAAGTTTCAGACATTAATGTGCAATCCCTTAAAGTCCAGAGGTTTTGGTACGGTGTTGTTTGTACCGAAACGGTAAAGTTCTCCCAGTGGATCTTAAAACCCTGATGAATCCAGTTTTTGCAAATGGATCTCCCAAGGCCAAGGACGATGATTGCAGTAGGTCTGGAAAAACTTGAAAGCGCGTATCCCCCGAAATCAAAGATGGTGCTTTTTCAAAGATGGTCCTTCTCCCAACAATAATAATACCATCACGTAGCCGTATCTGGAGTAATTTTTCTATTTTCTCTTCTTCAATAAAGATGTAAATATCTAATAACTTTACGAACGCATTTTTTATTGGTTATTGCAACTCAAATATTCTTAAGTCGTTCTAATAAGGCAATATTTATTTTTCCTTGCAACTAAATCTATCTTATTTTTCTCGTCAGATGATTCGTCTTCATTTATGTCAGAATGTTCGTTCCTCGACTCTTCTCTATATTCTGTTATAAGTAACTTTATGAGTTCAAATATACTGGGATTTGTAGTGCGAGATTCTAATTCACACATATTAAATCACGTAGGAACCATAAAACTGGGACGTGTCCGCACGTCCCAGAACAATGGTCGTTTGCAGAAATTTGAGGCTTACCAGTCCTTACACTATCCCCTATGTTAATCCCCGAATTGGCAAAAGTAAGCCCTCCAAGAAACACATTGCCCAAATCCAGTTTGAGCCGTATTTGCATACGGAAGTGCAGTGTGCAAAACACCCTACAAAAGAGAGCTTTTGTAAGGTGGCGCGCAGCGCCGCCACGCACCTAGCTTTTGCCTGCTCCCTACTTAAGGCGCAGCATGCTTGCATGTCAAGTCAGTCAGTAGTCGACTGGCCTTAACCTTCTGTCAACCCAGTAGTAAGTGTACCTTTCAAATATTCAATACAAGTCATAAATGAACAGAAGTCTACTCATCTAAGTCACTGTTAAGCTTACCAAGGTGTAGCGATCTATTCCTAATAATAGACACTACAGATTAATTTGAACTTTGAGTTCAGCCGCTAATGCCAACCATCACAATAATTGGTGGTACGTATGGGTTGTTCATAATGAGACCAGCTTTTTAGGCGGAAGAGAACCGTATGTTATCTATGTAGGTGTAACAAGCAGTGGTTGCAACAAGTCCTTGAATTCGGATGAAAAAATAAATAAATTTAAGTTACTTAGTTTTGAACAGCAATCAACTACTAATTTAAACTATTTGAAAGATAACCTGGCGTTCTTTCTATGTATTTTCCGGAACTCCCCTTCAATTTTATGGAACGGAAGGAGTTTTAGAGCAAAAACCATCATCCATGATCAATTATACGAATTACATTACCGAAAAAGCGACTAGGGTCGTTTTCGTATTTTCTCAACTCCTTGGTAGTTTTACAAGAAGGAAAACTGAATTTTACCCATCGAACCTGTGGGAAGGCACCAAAAAACCCAAGCTTTGTCTTTTCCTCTTCCACCTCCTTCCAAAACTAGGAATGGCAAATCTAATACAGCAAACTTAAATGTACTAAGCGGTATGAAAAAAGAGGTGCATAAAATGCATTAATAAAGGTGGAAATATTTTTTGTTAATTAAGGAAGATGAAATAGTTTAGGATTTTAAAAAATACAACTTAACCTAGTACAAACTAATAATAATACAAACGAATAATAATAAGCCTAAGTGAATTTTGTTAAAAAATTAGATTTTGGGGAAATTGTTTTCCGAATAGAATGAATGTTTATACATTTTCGTTCATAAAAAGAGGAAACGTAGTGAAACTCGATTCAAAACTCCCAACACAAGTTTTTTTTTTCAAAAAAGTACTATAGGGCTGTTCAACCCCTACCTACGAAAATACTGACAACGCCACATTCGGATAACCACTTCAGCACGAAATTTAAAAAAAGATAGCTCGAGGGCACCTTTTTTGAATTTGGTGCACAGAACTTTCGCCAAGATCGGGGTTGTCTGCTGACGTGCACCTGGGGGTTGAACAGCCCTATGATCAATCCCGTTTTCCTTAATAAAGTTTTTGAACATCATATGTTTCTTTCATATACGTGATGTTTCTTTCAGTTGTGTAAATATAAAAGTCACAGTTCGTTTAAAAAAAGAAACCATTATCCTATTTAGTGTTTTATATTGTTTATCTCCTTCAAGTCCTTAAAAAATATCTCCCCCATAAAAGTGGCTTAAAAATGCTTTTCAGTTGGGTATGGACTGAATTTTTTCATTATAATTTTAGCTGTAATGAATTCAATAATCAAGTTTATTACTAATTTAATGGACTTGCAAAAAACTTTCAAAAAAATTAAAATATAAAAGCGGAAAACCCATCCAAATAAACCCGTTTCAAACATTTCTTGGCAAGATGAACTAGATAATGAATATAATTTAAAAATGAATTAAATGATAAAAACAAATTTAAATGAAGAATATTTAAATTTGTTTTTATATTTTCCTTCATTTTTCCATTATTTGTTTCCATTGGCTAAACAGTTCTTCTAATGTCGTATATTAATATTTTGCGTAAAAAGCAGACAAACCCCTCATAAGTCAAATCGTCATTTTTTTATTATTATTACCTACTTCTGAATAATGACGGTATCAGAAAAAGGGATACAAAACGTAAAAAAGAGTATAATTTCTCAACCCTTATACAAGGAACATTTAAAAAACGGTAGTGGTAAAAATCAGTTAATTAAGGTAAAAGAGTAGAACAATAAAATTATTGTTATTTATTTAATAAGATAACCTTCATCATATACACATTTTAAAATTTGAAAGAAATTTTTTTTGTTCGATTTAAAAAATAATAATTTTTTTATCATATTTGTTTTTACTATTTACTTGGGACCTGGGGTTTGTTTTATGCTATATACATAGTTAGTTACACCAGAATTAAAAAAAAATTCTGAATTTAGAGCAATTGGTTACCAAGTAAGCAATCATTACAGCTGCAGCACCTATCGTGGCAGCACTAGCAAGTCCTACCATTTTCAACGTCGGAAGGCTTGACTACCACCCAATCAGGATACAATTAATACATGATGACAAGGACCGCCGCTCCAACGACGCAGAAGCATTTCTGATTTGAGATAGAGATGCCGCATTTGTCAAGTAGATATCAGCGGAAACGGAAAATTAGTCCGATCAACTCAAAATTTCTTATGAGCTTCTGCTCCGAACTTTCTGCCCACCCAATGAAAACGACTAATAATGGAGCTGAATCGGGGAAACTTACCAGATCTAGCCAGGTCAAGCGAGGACCCACTCGACGTACAATTTACTTCCACGTTTTGAACGCCTTCTGGAAAAGTTTAATTGCAAAGAGCAGAAATATTTTTAACCGGCTTACAAGTCTCGATAAAATTGGTGCAAGCTCACCATTGTAGTCCGTCAAGAGTTTGGCGCTTGCTAGAATAATGCAAATGGCAGCTATGGAAAGAACAAAAAACTTAACCCAATTCGCAAGCAAGATATAAGATCAGCCCTGCCGCTTTAAAAAATATCTGGATGGTAAAGGCTCATTCATTAATCATAGGGAGGTGTTTCTTTTTTCGGTACACCCATTAGCATCAAGGGGCCCAAAGTTCCTAACTACAAGGCGATCAGGATTGAAAGCAAAAAATCAGACGTAGGAGCGCGCTTGATTGTGTTTATGATTGATTGCGCTGATGCTTGAAGCATGATGATTGATGGGTCATCAATCAAATTTCTTAACTGCATCGACGTTTGTTATATAGAAAAGTTCTAGATAAACCATGATTTCAACGATAGAAATCTGCAATTCGCAGAAAACTGTATAATTTTTTATGTATTGTTAGAAACATTAATAAAAATGCTTCCCACTATTTTCACTTATACACAAGAAAAATAAAATTATGGCATCTGTGAGTTTCCAAAATGCATCCGAATCATTAAAAATTGCATTCAGACGATTAAAAATTATTAATTGCTTTCAATTGGGTAAAGATATGTATTTTAACCCAAAAAACCTTGCTATTTAGCTAAACTATTAGTTAAACTTAGCTCATTTCCCAGATTTTCGCTTCTAAAATTGAGACAAATCATTTCCAAAAATTGGCTAGTAGACCATTTAATTTAATTCCCCCCAAGTTATATGTATTGTTAAGCGGCTTTGTTTAGCCTCATCAAAGCTTCCACCAACCATGGACGAAGTGAAAACTCACTGAAGACTTTTCCATTTTCTTCAAATTCCTACTCAATGGTAAAATGAACCTTCTTCAAGGTCTAGAGGGAAGCCAATACGCTTAGAACATAAAAATGTTTACGAATGGTATTGACAACGAGAAACTAGTTTCTTCATCATAATTGCCAACCCAATCACTCTGACATTTCACCTCAACGCTAAGTTTGACTTAAAAAGGGTATAAACCTCAATAAGTAATAAAGTTTTATGTTACCACCTTGCCTCCTTTCTATTGAAATCTTCTTCAAAAAGATTGAGGCTACGTTTTCGGAAGTGATTAGCAGTCGCGTTTTTTTAATAAATATGCGCTTGTGTAATAATAAGGGACAATACTGTTTTCCACATCATTGAGAATCGCATCGAATGTTTTCCAATTATAAAAGAGTGAGTAGGTTGTTAGCATCCCAGCAAGAGCGATCCTGCTTTCAAAAATTTATATTATTTAGTTTCGTGTTTAAACCTTTTCTTCCCATAAAGCTTAGTTTCTTCTTTTAAAACGTCGTTTATCGAAAAGCATTGGAAACATTTCTATTAAAATATACCCTTTTCAATAGAAATCCAAAAGTATCCTCGAGAAATACCACGATTTGTCGCCCGAGTAGCACGGTTTGGAAAAGTGTCAAAAAATTACCGAGATTTTACAGACATCATTAATGGACGGCCCCTGTAGCCATATGCCTTTTCGTTTCTGACATCTTAAATTAAAAAATATATATATTTTAAAACCTCGATGACTCGAATTATTATTTAATACAGCGGTATAACTGGTTCTTTGAAAATTTAATGAGATACATTATTCCTTTTTAAGACATAGATGAGTCGCTTCCTGGTTGTACATTCTAGCTTTCGTTAAAGTAGAACGTAGAGCCTCTACCCTGTTTGTTAGGATTTTAGATATGTTTCTGGGACGAAGAGGAAGGTTAAACACACAGAAAGACGCTGATTGGGGAATTTCCTTTCAAGTTAGCAGTAATTTAAATGATCCTCAAGGTATGATGAAGTCATGAAAATTTTAAAAAACACTAAATTAAATCAGGGCCAAAAATGGCGCGCACTGCATCTCTCTTAATCTAATTGAATATAAGAAAGAAAAAGAGCAAAGATAAATAGAATATAAAGGGCCATAAATTGCTCATGGAAATCAAACGATTAAAAGTTCCTGAAAAAGACTCTATTATTATAACATGAAGTAGATGCTATACGGGAGGTCATATCAGTTTTAAACGTTAGTAATTCTGCACGTGGTCGACAAGGGTAAATTGGCTGCTTTTTATCCAATGACATTCAATTAATTTGGACATAAAAGTTTGTGTTTGATGACGAAAGCAGCATTGTGTTCGAAGAGATGTAAAAATTGTAGCAAAAAAGAGCTAAAGATGGACGATGAGGGCATTTATAGAAAATTTCTAGACTGAGAATTGTGTTAAAAGCTGAGCACTTTCTTTTCTTAATCTCTGTCTTTCACTTAATTGCTGTGTTATTCTAAATTAGGATAAAACAAACGCAATAATTGGCTTCCATAAATTTCTTACGCAAAAAATCATTTTACTGTCATTGATTAAAAGTATCTTAGATAAGGAATGGTCTTCTAGAATTTAAAAGCTAAGTAATGAGACGGTGGTGGTAGACAATATGGTAAGTTGGCAAAGTATAAGACCTAAATTATAAATTAAATATGTAAATTGAAGTCGGTGTAATGCTTACAAACCACATTTTCGACGATGATGTATTGTAGTTTTGACACGAGGGATCTCTATCTGGGCAAAAGCGGACTCCACTGTGTTATCTTTTATTTAATGTGAAACGTAGTTTAATAGTGATTTCGCTCATGATCAAGAGGGGGAAATTCCTCAAATAACAAGAATAAATATGTTCATAAGTAAATTTATTTGAAATAGATGGAAATAAAATGAAATATAATGTTGTATAAGAATTACTTGCTGTGTCTGAAATCTTTCTTATTCATTTCCTACATCTATTATTACAGTTTATCGATAATATCGACTTATATTTCATTCATTAAAAAAGTTAATGCAAAAAATTAATTAATGCTTATTTTTTTTAAATCATGAAATGTTCATACGGAACAAGGAGAGAAGAAAGTCACGTACTTGTTAATTTAAAATAAATACACAAATACTGTTCTCCCCTTTTCATTTCCTTAAATTTAACCACAAAATAGCAGAATGGAGTGCGATTGTTTAGCAAACATTTTACAATATTTTAAAATATTAGTAATAGCATTATTTAATGGGCAAAAAGTTATTATAACTTTTTTTAATTTAAGGGATCAAGCTTTGTCTAAAGAAAATTTTGATGTACAAATTAGAGTTTGAGATCAGGAAGAGGAGAAGTGGGCCGAGCTGGAGGTGACGAAACAATTGAATATATCCTGCACTCGAGGCGAAGCGGCTATCCAATCGGCCACAGAACGTTGTATGAATGTGTCAATAACTGGAAAGTATATGCTGTAAAAGACCATAATGGCGATATATATGGCGTTACAGAACACCGAGCCTCACCATAGGCCCCACCTTCTGGTGCCTCAAACCGGCTTCACTTGAGGTCCTTCCTTTTATTCACTATGATATGGTGAATATATGACAGATAAGCCAGAAGAGGAAATAGTGGAGATAACACGATGCTATTTTCAATCACTTTAGTCATATTTAGTTAAATTTATACAACCAAAATCAGTGTGTTACATCACATCCATTTTTTCATATTTATAGTTTTCATATTGGAATCAGTCGCTCTCTGTCAAGTCTAATCATCTTATCTTCTCCACAACGAACGGGTTAAATAGGTTGAGAAGGTTGAACCGGCTGATTATTGTCATCCAAAGGAATAGCACATGTATTTTACAATTGTACGGAAACTCATGCCATGCATCCTATATCCTCGATTGTTTTAGCTTTATAATTTAAAAGAAAATTTTGCCAAATACTTAAGTTACCTTTGATTTGAAGTTTTAAGTGACTTAAAAATTACTTTCAAGAGAGTAACAATTACAGTGATTTCTCTACTATCACTTGGTGATAATATGATTTGATTGTAATTTTTTCCCTTAAATAAAACAGCAAGACTTACTCCATGACGACGATAATCGATTCTCCTCAGTCATGAATGAATTGTAATAGTTAAAATTTATCAAGCATTTTAAATAGTCTACTATCCATGGCATCCCATTTTTTTAAAAAATATTTCCATTGTAATTGAAGCTCCAGGACGTTTTCGATGCAGTTGTGTTGCAAAGAACGCCAAGGAATCTACAAGAACAATCTCTACTGGATCAAACATCATCAGCAGCTTGAAAATAAAATTTTCGGGGTCGTCTCTAAATACGTGGCTTCAAACTTAAATCAATCAAATAGTCCATTGATTCCATGGACCTCTAATCAATCTGAGTTTAACATACCTACTCTTGACATAATTATAGTCATCCTAAGACCAATAGACACAACAACAAAAACTCAATATGAATCAAGTTTCGTACTTTTCCATTCACATAGTCACAAAATCCAGTTCATGCTTCCAACCATTAACTAATAAACACTTACAAAATCGAGAGAACCTAATAAACTTATAACAACGCAGTACCAGAAAACACAAAGAAAAGAAACGCACCAAGCAAGAAAAAACCTTGAGACATTGTAGGATTATCAAAGATAAACAAAGTGATATGGAGCACGGTAAAGAAGGAAGAAGCTGGCAAGTTTTACAAAATAATATTATAAGTTCAACATGGACCACTTCACTCTGCCAAAATCCCACACTATTACCACTTTCATTGAAGGTTTGTTTCTATATCTAATTCTTAAGGAAGAAATATATCTTATACGCTGCAAGAAATTAGAAAAATTTTAACTTCTACACCTATAATTGTTATTAACTACTGTTGTTTTCATATATTTTTTATTAATTTTGAGATTAAATTTATAATAAAATTAATTAAAAATAAAATTGTTATTAAATTTTAAATTAAATAAATTTTATTCAATCCAATGTGTTTTAACTAAAATAATAATCACGCTTGATACTTGAATTATTCTTTTTAAAAATCTTTTTCGACAAGTATTACTCATTATTATTTCGTCGATGTTGTATTCAAAATCCTTCCAATAACAAGATTTTACTTTTAACCAAGAAGCAAATTAAATTTTTATTCACGTACAGAATGTACATCAAATAAATTACTTGAATTGAGACGAAAATATTATTATTTTTATCTTTCTACGATATGAATGTAATTAATTACTTACAACACTTTTTTATTTTCTTAAAAATCCCCCAATATTTAAACTTAACATTACAAAAAAATTCTGAAAAAGGTTTTTCAAAATATATACAATAAATGAATAGTTATTGTATATTATTGTATATATACAGTATCAAGCTGATAAAATATGATATCTCAAAAACATCGATTGAATTCATGCTTCTGCGATTCTTACTTAACAGCCTAATACATGTATTTTAACTAATTTTAACCTATGAGATGACTTAAACCTCTCTGATTCACTTTCAGACTGAGACTGAGGAAAGAAAAGTATTTCCACTCCAATTATAGCTTCAAGGTGCTTTGGCCTTCAAAGATGCTTGTCCTGAAGATTGTAAAGGTCAATTCCCTAGATGATTCTCAACTTTTTCCCTCTTCTTGTTTACATTTAGTGATCCACAGAGTGCAAAATTGGAAGAAATAAAGATTTAAAATGACCTTTCAAAGATCACGAGAAAGTTCATTTTTAATCTTTTTTTTAATTTCTTTTCAAATTTAGAGAAGGACAAGTTTATTGGTCTGTAAGTTAAAAACGTATTCAGAAGTATATTTAATCAAATATTTAATTTAATATGAATTTAATAAAAGCTGCAACCAGGTGGCCGTAACAATAGATAGATTACATTTTTTACGCTAACAATCTTTTAAAAAATCAAAAATCTAGGCTTTTTATTCCTTAAATTGAAAATTTCTTTATTCTCAAAATAAAAACTTTAAATTCTTATTAAATGCTATGTTGTATGTCTCTTTTTAACAAATAATTCAAAACAATAATAAACCATAAACACAATTAGCCATTCACCTATTAAAAGTAATTGCCAAAATACAATTCTAGTGTATATGCAAGAAAACGGAAAACACGCGTTGTTTATCCAGCTGCTTTATTGTTAAGTTTTATTATTATTTAATTATCTTCAAATCAATCAAACATATTTATTACCGATTATATGAAAGAAAAATTTAAAAACACCAATATAGTTAGCAAAATTTCCTGTCAAGGTAACAAAAATGTATAAGGTAATAAAATGTGAAGATATTTTGTAATACCCTATTCACACCGGCGACTTAACTGGGTTTATTCCGGAATAAACCTAATTCCAGAATTTCTACACTAGAATAAGAATTACTATTCTAGTGCGTTCACACTGGAACTTAAATAATGTTTTTAGTTGTTTTATTCCGATTCCGTTCACACTGAAACCTATTTATGTTCCACTATTCCGGTTCTGTTCACACCAAAACTGGAATAAACAGGGAAAACGACAATTTAGTGATTATTGTGATGCAATGCAGTGTTTTAATTTTCAGTACTCAATGCTATCAGCTCTCAACCGATCCCAGGTAGCACTTCAATGTCATTACAGCATGGTTTAGGTGCCGTACACCGGAACAAATGTCTTTGGAATATCGTTCCGACATCTTGGGTCGCTTGAATCTAAAGGAGCATCGCTTCGACGGGCTTTTTCACCTTGTTTACATTCAAAATAATACAGCAACGATATCAATATTTTTTTCATAAAAAAAAAGAAAGTCATCAGCTGGAATTGAACTTTGAACTTTTTTTTGAGTGTCACACACGCGACCTACTGAGCTATCATGTACATGCCAGCAATTGTGAAATCGAGATATTTATACGTTTTAATGCATATCCCGTCCCATAGTAATTTTTAAACAAAATTACCGAATCGAAAATCAATAGTATTGAGTTGGTAGCATCATGTCAATACAATATTACAACGATATCAATTTGAAAAAAAAAACTAAAACGTTTAGCTACTGGATTCGAACCGCAGACATTCTAATATGTGTCACACACGCTTTCCACTGAGCTATCTTCTACATGTAAAATGAGAATGAAATTGAACTACTTATACGTTTTACTTCACATCCGGCCCCATAGTAATGACTAAACGCAATAATTAAATGAACAAAAAGTATAAATAAAACAATCAAATCAGTCGATATTAATACTTTTGGGATTACTTATCGGTTATGTATTTGAGAAGAACATATTTTTAAATATTTAAGAAATGAAATTCGTGACAAAATAAAAAAAAAATGCAACGTCGAATCTTGAATTAATTGTGCGTTCATTCGTAAAAAATAACAAATTCAATCAACCATATCGTTGTATATTAAAATGCAAAATAGACGACTTCTTGTTGTTGTTCTCGTCTTATTATTCCAGGTAATTAATTTTACTGATTCAAAAAAAAAATTAATAAACTATTAACAATTAAAAATAGATGATGTCGATGATGCAGATCTATTTGATCTTGCTGTACCTTCTTCACTCTAGTAGAATGATGATTGAACTCAGGTTGCAAAACCTTCAAGCAATGTTACATGAGGAGGTTGCAAGAAGACGTACGGCATGACATTATGATGATTTTTGATTTTGAATTCAAACTAAAAACCTACCTAAATCTAGATCCACTTGGCCGTCCTTGGACAGTACCCAAATCCACCGATTGGTACGATAATATTATGCCAACTCTGTCTGCAACTAGATTCAAAGAACATTTCCGGGTCTCGAGAGAAACGTTCAATATGCTCGTGGATGATTTGCATCCTTATCTGGTTGGTGAAGATACAAACTATCGATTAGCAATTCCAGTGCACAAGAAGGTTGCTGTTGGTCTCTTTCGTCTCTGCTCATCGGCTGAGCTGCGCGTAGTGAGCTCATTATTTGGCATTGGCAAGTCAACTGCCCACAAAATTCAGTATGCATTTTGTAATGCCGTGATAGCTCATTACAGCGATGAAATCAGTTGGCCCACAACAAACGAAGAACTTATTGCTGTTGCTGATAACTTCGAACGCCAATGGGGCTATCCATTGTGTATTGGGGCGATCGATGGCTGTCACATTGGCTGTAGCCCCCCAAAAGAAGATGCAACCGACTACTACTGCTATAAAGGGTTCTACAGCACAGTTTTGTTGGCTTTATGTGATTCGAATTATCGATTCACTTATCTTAATATTGGAACACCGGGAAAAACAAATAACGGTTTTATATTTCGGCATTCACGGCTCTACAGGACAATTCAAGAGCAACTTTACCAGCTGCGTGAACTTGGAAGAGAATTAAATGCAAATACAAGATGTCCATTGCACATAATAGGAGATGCAGCTTTCACTTTATCCGAGTTTTTGATGAAGCCATTTCCCGCTGTTCTCAATGAAACCCAAGGTCATTTTAACTACAGATTGAGCCGTGCCAGAAGGGTATAGATAAAAAATATCGTTTTATTTTTCCTCAATAATTCCTATTATCAAATAGGTAATTGAAAATGCATTCGGAAGATTGAAAGCTCGATTCCGAATAACCTTTAAAAGAGCTGAATTGAAACCGTCTAATTTAAATGAAACCTTGTACGCCTGCGGAATTCTACACAACCTATTCGAGAGAATGAACGAGACGATACCTCAGCGCTGGCTTGATGAAGTGGCAAATGAGGATGACGAAGGAGAAAACATCGCTGCGAATGGTTACGTCCCACCCTCTGCTATTCGTTTGCGAGAGGAGCTAGCAAACCATCTTCGCTACATGCCTCTCGATGATGATGAATAGAAAATAAAAGAAATTAAAGCACATAAATTTTTTTTTATAATTCAATTTTATTTATTTAAAAAGAAATCTAGTGCTAGTTTTTATATTTAAAAAAAGATAAGTATGCTGCAAAAAATTTATTTCCAAGAAAACAAAATTGAATTGGGGAACAAAATCTTTTCCAAAATAATGACAACATTTCTAGTGTAGCTGACCATTAGAACCAGATTGAATTTGATTGTCATCTGCTTGGCCAGATAAGTGGTGCTGCGGATAATATTGCGGAGCTCAATTACCATAAAAGGGAGGAATCTCATTGTCAGGTACACGGTCAGGGCGAACAAAAGGAACATCATTATAGGCTACATGATTTTGGGTGGCATAATATTGGTTTGGTACATTGTGAGCTGCATATCCCTGGGTGTTGGGATTAAATTGTTGAGCATTATTTGGAGGGAGCCGACCGACAGCCGTCAGCAGAGAAAGATGAGGAAAGCCCCGGATGCACACCAAGCAGTGGTACATGCTTTAGGGATTATTTCCATCAAAGAATATCAATCAAGAATATAAGAAGTTGTAATAAAGAATAAAAAATCGATATACCAAAAAAATTATATAAAAATTTACCTCTGTTTTTCAAAAATTAAAAAAAAATGATTACAAAATTATATACAATGATTTTAAATGGCAATTCAAATTATTTGAAATAAAAAAAACCATGAATTTTTCTTAATATATTCACAATTATTTATTGCATTTTAAACTTTCTCCCATTTAATTGTAATTAAAGACAGGCAATTAAAGACAGGTAATTAAAGACAGGTAATTAAAGACAGGTAATTAAAGACGGTAATTAAAGAAAGGTAATTTGAACTTCGGCTATCAAAAAGCATACTATAAACAAATAATTGAATGTAACTGGATAACATTGATTATCTCGTTGATTATCTCGTTCGAATAAAAAAAGTTGCTGATGGTAGCCTTTTCAAAAGTGTCATTCTCTTTATTGATTAATAGAGTTAAAGGAAAAAACCAGTTTAAATCTTTTTCTTTTAAATTTCTTTAATTTAAAAATTAAGGGATCAAAACTGCTTAAACAAATCATCAAATTCCTTACACAACAAAACAGTTTGAATCTTGTACTTCTAAATTTTTTTGTTCATAAAATTAAGGGATTTAAACCGTTTTAAGATGATTTCTTGTGATCTAAAAATTAATTTTTTTTCCAAAGTAGCTCCTTTATCCGATAAAGGTTTGACGTCAACTTCAGGGCTTTTGGAATCGGCAACCACCTTTGCGACGATTTTTTACACTAAAAATACATGAGAATAGTGTCGCAGTACCAAATCGATATGATATAGAACGTTGTTAAATTTTGATATACATTGAGAATGATTGCTTCGGTTTATTTCTTTGTTGAGAGAAATTTTGTCCAAAACTGAAGTCTTGAATATTATAAATTAAAATTAATGGATGCAAATAATTTTTTGTTTAAAAATAAAAGAATAGTTATATGTGTATATTACATGATTACATTTGATCGGCAATACTCAAGATGTTTTTGCCATAAATAGCGTCTTGATATGCTTCTATTACCTGAAAATTGTTGTTTGATTCAAGCCATATTTAGAGATTATGCGCATCAGTGGCGTACTGGCCCACCTGTCGCTATACGCTATACCGCTATACTCCTTAAAGATCCCTTGAAATCTACAAGAATCCCTATGAAATCATCAGGCCCCTTGAAAACTACCTTAATTGGCCACTCTAAAAATGTTGGCGCCAAAATTCCCGTTATATAAATCTCCCCAGCTACTCGTTTTAGTCTTTCTCAACAATCTTTGATACGTATCACGTCTGGCATTATATATCCTCCCTAGTAAGCCAAGGCATCATAGGCGGAAGGGCAGCCGTCGAGTGTATCGACTTTCTCCCTATAGAACACGCCCAATCAAAAGAGAAAGAAAAGAAACTGCCTCGGAAGCAATGCTTAAAACTGGATGACATCGTATCCCTCAGATTCATTAGTTTAACAAAAAAGTAGATCCTGGAGCCCAAAGGTACTTGATCGATGTAAGAGCCAGATTTCAAACCAATCTTATGAAACCTGTAGTTGACAAAAAAACGTAATTAAAAAAAATGAAAACAAATTATTTTCGATTAACGTAAATGGTCTTAGAAGGCAGCAAAATCCACTATTTGGATCTTGTTGGATCTTGTATTCGCGAGTCTTGGGGAATCGTTTTACTGCCGTGAAGGATTTAGACTAGAAAAAAAAATCGGGTAAAAAATAAGTTATTATTTTAACGTGCTTTTTTTATTTGTCAAAGTACTTACAATTGGCTACCCGACCGAGAGTTGTTCTCGAGTTGAAGGTAGGAAAATTGTTGTGTGGTCTTCTGTTATAGCTTCTTTGGCTTACGATAATCATCACAAGGTGTAGATATCAGCAAAGCTCTCTTTCCAATCTTTACTTGGCACTGACTGATTTTAATATCACTTAAACAATTCATTTCAGCTTGTCCCAAACGCTATCGAACCAAGCTCGTTTGGTTCTAATTGTTTGCGCACCTGTAGCATCAAACTGGTCCAGGTCATCTCTTTTTATTTTTAAAGTCATCTTCAGGTATTCCTCCTTAAAGTACAGGAGAAGAAAATTGTGTGATTTGGATGGGATAGTGCGTGACTCCAATGCTTGCCGAAAAACCTCGTCTATTTCGATATCTAGGCCCCCATCTCAAAAATCCTAAAAATTCCAAAATATATTTATTAAGGAACTCACTTTGTTCCCCTTGTATCCTGGCAAAATGGACTCTTTAATTTTTAGCTGCTGGAGTAATGTAACTAAAACGTGGCTTTAAAAATATTTTTCTTTGGAATTCAAAAGCTTCTGGATGAGAAGTACAGATAGAATTCGGTTGATGCATTGAATACTTATAATTTTTTAAAGTATATTATCTAAATAAGAAATTAAATATGTTCATAAAAACGTTCAAATTATCAAAATTAATATTCCCAACAATGGCGTAACAACAATAATGGTGTAACGTAAGTTCAACCATTCCCCAATCACGGCAGATAAAAGCCTCATATCCGGGACTAGTGCAATCAGTAGCGATTGTTTCACCCTGTGTAATGAACGTATCAGCCCTGTTTGGGGATCAGCGGGTTGAGGAGTCTCGAACGATAATATGCTTGGAAAGACCCAGCTCCGCAGATATTTTAAGGATTACCGCAGTTGAAAACACCGGGTTCACGTTATTAGTTGTTAATAGCTTGATTTAATCCGTCAGTCCTTCCTAAACATCGAATACTTCGTAGAGAGTGACGGAGTGACCAGTTTCAGTGTGATTATTTAGTTGTTTTGAAAGTTCCATACAAAATATATATTTTTCATCACGGAAGTAATAGAAAATACAAATATACCAGCATTTCAGGATATATGTACAACAGTAGGTACAACACCGTTGCTGGCTGACGACGGACGCTCGGAGCAATCACCTACCCTCATAATCCTCCTCGACCAGCCAAAAAAAATCTACTTGCTGGCCAATGATGGGAGTACCGATTCATTATCGGTCCTGATCGATGAAAATAAAACCAAAGTATTTAAACTATATTAATTAAATACTAAAGTATTTTAAAGTATTTTAAAACCAAAGTATTTAAGTTATATTACTAAAATACTTTGGTTTTTGTAATTTAAAAATGACAAAGTTAGACAAGTTAAAAGTTAAAAAGTTTGAAAAAGATAGATATTTTTTCACTATAAATCCATTGTAATGGTACTTTCCATGCACGAAAAGTATTCTCCCAACTTAGACCAAATTTGTTTTATTTTATATCATATTTTAAGGTTTTTGAATATTGACAAAATCAAAACAAATTGTTAGTTCGGCATTTCCCTTCCGTCAAATGTTGAGGCCGTGTGGAGGGTCACCCAAATTATCAAATTAAGGACTAACCTTTGTCAGTAATTGAATACATGCATATTATCAACTTTTCACTTTGATTCTGAATATGATAATTGTTCTATGCGTAAATCCAAATCAAAATGAGAAAAGCGCATCAAAAGGGTGGCAGTTTGCACTCTCGTTGCAGCAGCCGCGTAGAAACTCCCTAGTCCCTTAGGATTCTTAAGCAATATGAGGGTTAGTACAAAAACTTGAAAAACCCTTCTCCTTTTAAAAAGAACGGAAGGTAAAGAGCTTTGAACTACATGATTCATACACGATGTTACGCTTAAATATTTTTTAACACATGATGTGTAAATAGTTGCCGTAAAAATAAAAAAAGTGGTTACGCAGAATAATTTTAACTTTTAATTTTTAATGATTCTGAATCAGCTAAACGAGTTTTTCAGAAGTTTTTAAAGTTTAAATTCCACTCATACAAATAAACTGTCGAAATTGTGATTCTAGTTTTCATTAAAAAATAAGTATTAAATAACTAGTTTTTATCCCTTTAAAAAAATTGAAATGTAAAAAGTATTTAACTTTAAATATTTATAATTTTTTTATGAATGACGGATTTGGCTGATAATAGGAAACCATTTGATACTGCGTTCAAGGGTCTATCTCCGTCGTCTGCTAGGATAACTGTGATTGTATGCTTGGTGTGGAGCCGAGGGGTCTCTAGAATTTATCCTAAAACAGAATAGCGGGACCGGAAAAAAAATGTTATCTTTTCATGACCTTAGATTTCAAAAAGAGAGAAAAGAGGGAAAGAAAGTGGACAACTACTTTCTTTCTACAGGAAAGTATCGAGCCCTTCCTGAATCTTCAATCTTCTGTAGTCTTTCGAGTAATACACATCTGAACGCTACAATTGGTGGAGAATCTCGGCTTTTCCTGAAAAATCCAAATCGTAAGCCCTTGTACTTCTTTTTTTAACTATTTCTGACTTTATTCTCAGTGAAAAACTTAAGAATAAAGTATTCAGTTGCTATTTCAGTTAGAATACTACTCTAGATTTTTTAAATAGAGACTTCAGCGTCTCTAAACTAGGCATAGACGGAAGGGAATTGTGAATTGGTTCTTAAAATAGTAATCTTATTGGGAAAGAGTGTGCTTAAGAAGGCGTTTAAGTAGTTCTGTTAAAGCATTTTGACTTTCTTATATAAGGAATCAATTGAGAAAATGATTGCTAAGATAAGAAAGCTCATGTGGAATTTGATAGAAACAGGAATAATTAGTGTAATAATTGCTACAATTTCCTATCGTTTCAAAAAAGTTAAAGTTATTTCTCCTCCTTTACAGGGAGGGTTAACAAAAAAATCAGAAGATTCGGCGTGCCGCCCGACGGAGGGAGATACGACGACCTATTTACGAGATCGAAAAAGTCGTAAAGAAAATAAAAGCGGAGCTTCACGACCTACTTCACGACCTACACTATGAGATCCCTCATAGAAAACACAACGTACCAAATCTGGAGGACCATCGAGGAGGAGGTCATCCAAATAGACCAGTTCAACAAGTGAGAGATCAGCAATCCCAACAACAGCATTCTCGAAAATTCGTCGGACCAAGGGTGGAGCAAATAAAGCGTAGGAGAGACACGGCTATTAGTAACTGGCAAAAACATTTGAAGTCAATTGATTACGGGCGTTTAGGTAAATCAGCAGCCCTGCCGGAAGACTTTTACCCAGGAGGACGACAGCAATACCGGAGAGATCTAGGGAATATTCCAGGAGATTTTCGTCCAGACACTTTTGAAAAATATCGGCGGGCAATCCGTCTTTGGGATAAACAGGAGGAACGGAAGCAGGGGAGGGTTGTGAAATACGTAGACGAAGCACACAACATAGCTACAAGTCGAGGTCTACCAGTTCCAGCCCGCCCGCCGTCCAAGAATCGGAGAGCTGACATACGTAAAGTACCTAATCTTGCTAAGGCGTTCAAGAAAATTACATTAGAAGAATATTGTGGCGTTGTTACTCAGATATCAGTTTATTTTTGCAAAGAAAGATTACATCCTTATATACTACAAGATGTGCCAAATTCTAGATCATCAACAGGTGTTATACTTTCAATAGATTCGTATGAATACATAATCAACGAGTCGTATGAATACATAGTCAATACTTCACATGAATGCATAGTCAATGATTGACAGATTATCAATAGGTATTCAGAAATGAATTGAATAGATAGTGCATCCGGGTTGCTTGAGTCAGGAGCGCACCTGTGCCATGACGTCAATGAGCCCTGTGACGTCAATGGGTAGTTTCAGTAGCGCATCTGTAGGATGTTACTGGTCAGTCTTCATCTAACTCGTGCCTCGGTCGGACGTCAAGGGTAAGTGATAGTACATTACATTAAAATTTAAATTTACTTCTTGACAATATCGCAAAAGGGAAGAACATCCGGGGAATAATTGTCCAGCTCACGAATTTAGGACAATTAAAGGTTCTTCCGAAGAAGAGATCGTTGACATCGACGAAAGACCCCCGACCCCTTGAAAGGGATTGGAAGAAGTATTCGCCGCAGCAAGGCAGGAAAGTGAAGGATCGTTGATAGACGAACCAGACGTTGGAGCCGTTGGCAGAGAGTTACGGTAGTTCCCTACAAACCTGCACGGTTGGGAAAAAAGCAAAAACTCTTCCGGATCGGAAAGAATCGAGGGAGACCTCCGGTGAAGTAGAGACTTCATATTGTGGCGTTGTTGCTCAGAAAACCGTGTATTTTGGAATCGAAAAGTACATCCTTATATACTGCAAAATATGTCCTTGAATCTAGATCACACTTAGATCTTAGCGAATTCACACGAATACATTCATATTCAATGAAGACACAGTTCACATATGTCAATAATTCTTATTCACACGAATACATAGTCCACATCTGTCAATAGGTCCTATTCAGGGATTTGAATAGATGTACTGCATCCGGGTGAGTGATTCAGGGCGCAACTGCGCTATGACGTCAATGAGCGGGAGCCCTTTAAGTCGCGCATCTGTGTGACGTCAGTAGTCCTTTCAGTTGTGTTTCGGTGGAACGTTACTAAGCAGTATTCATCGGAGTCGTGCATCGGTAGGACGTTAATAGTGAGTGATGATACATTGTATAGAAATTAATTTTAACTTCTTGACAATATAAACGTCCTCGGCGGGAAACAGGTGCCAGAAACAAAAAGACTGGAACCAAGCCGCTCGCGGTTGCTAAAGAGACTGAATAGGACCAACCTCGAGCCGACAGAGAAGTCTTCTCTCTTACAACCGAGTGCCAACCACCACCAGGATCAATCGACGACTTCGACATCGACGAGCAAGACTTCCCGGAGCTCGAATAGAGCATTAAATTTTTTATTGAATCGTGTAATCGATCTTTTGGTGTTGGTGTTTGAATAAATTAGATTGGTGTTGAAAAGTCTTCTTTATTTATATGTCCAGAAAACCTAGGGAGCCTTCGAGAGAATTTTTGGGAAGAGAGGTTAAGAGAACAACAGCACCAATTAGACGGGTTGGTTACTGACATAATGCTGACAATGACAATGACATAATACTGACATTGAAACAGTGCCTCATTGTCATTTAGCGAGTGGAGATTATCCATTCGCGATTTCTCCAAGAATTAATAGGACACCTCCGAAAAGACCAGAAAGAAGTATAGACAGCCCTATAATAACTTCGTTCACGTCTAGAGATAGTGGAATTCCTTTATCAGTATTAGAAGGAGATTCTTTTAAATAATATAGAGACTCTTCACGTCTTGACGAATCAGGTTCGAGTACGTCGGATGAATCGACCTCGTTTGCCCAGTATACGAAGCAGAGAGTATAGGGAAAGGCGGGCGAAAGCGACTGAGCAAGCAGATAAGCCAGTTAGTCCGGGTGCCTCTTCTTCATTAAAGAAGACGCTGGATTCTTTAAATCCATTCAAGAAGCCAACGACGACTCCAAGGTCGCCACCAAAAGTAGTCAGCGGAAGCCTTGATTCTGATCCAGGACCTTCACGGTCAACAGAAACTCCATTGACTAGAGAGCTACGAAGTCTCGAAAACCAATTTGAGACTCCTGTCACCCATCGAGGGAGGGATAGTGAATTCCCAACCTCGATTCTCGAAAGCAGTTCCTTCAGTCAGTATCGTTCAACTCTCACCGGGGTTGAACTAGATTCTTTCACCACCTGCAGTGACAGTGAGTCATCATCGGAGACCTTGGTGGAGAGAACATTTAGAGGGCTAGAAAGCATATTTGAAGCCACAGAGGTAGTGAGTACTTAAGAATAGAATACTAAAGAGACAGGCGAAGAAGCTGTGAGAGAAGGGAATACTGGTAAAGACGATCTTGAAGGAGAGGAAGAAACAGAGGAAAATCCAACAGAAGAGATTCCTGTTGGAGAGGCTCTGAGAGGACACCAAGCCGGGGACGACCTCAACGACGAAGTAAACGATAGTACCAGTGAGGGTACAGAGAGAAGTAGTGCGGACGGCCAAGACTCGTCAGACGACGACGAGATGGCGGCAGCTAAAGTCAAAATACAAGATCCACCGACATTTCATGGAAAGCCTCATGAAAATGGAATTGATTGGGTGGATAGGTATGAGACGATAGGAGCTTACAATGGTTGGAACGATGCGGCCCTCAGACGATGTTTTATAATCTACTTGGATGGACCCGCTCGTAAATGGTACCAATCTAAGAATGCAACCTTCCCGAACATCTGGATAAGCACTCCGGAAATAGAGCAAGGTGGAAACGTGATATCTGCAGTGGATGGTACACGGGATATCTTCCTCAAAGAGTTTCAAAAAGGAAATAGTAAACTTAATATGGAAAGGAAGCTACGGGCTAGGATGCAAGGAGAGGAGAAATGTCCCATCGCCTATTATTACGACGTCATGAATATGTGTCGAATAATGGACGAGGCCATTGATGAATAATCGAAACTAGACCACTTGTATCAAGGTCTCAAACGGTCGATCTTCAAAAGTGTTTATGTGAGGAAACCGGATACTTGTGAAGGGTTTCTACGTCTACTTAAGTTGCATGCGGAAGCAGGAGACATGACCCGGATCGTAAGAATGCCTTGAGAGTAGCGGCAATTCCCACTAAAATGATGGAAGAGGAAGAAGATACCGACCTGATAGGCTATGTTGGATATAAGCCAGAAGTTTCGGAGGCCACTTGTTATCGCCAGGCCAACTTTAGAAAGTCTTGTGAAAGAGATAAAGAATATGAGGGAGGAACTGGCTAAAATGATGAAGGAATCATCGAGACCCTCTGGAGGCGGAAAATTTTCCAACAAAGGAAAGACTAATCAGGATAAGAAGGCACGGACAGCAGATGGTAAACCTATCTATTATGGTTGTACCCAGCCCGGCCATATCCATAAGTTTTGTCCGAAGGACAAAGATTCGAAGGGAAAGGATGAAGCATCGATGTCAGCTCTGGTCGCCACAGGGAACCCAACACCCCTGGTGGGCACAATAGGAGCGGAGATGATCCAATCCCTCGACGCATCAATGTATAGAGGTTCCGAAGGAGAACCTAGCGGCATAGAAGGAGGTGCGCAGTCCTTCTTGCCAGGAGTATTCCGTGTGGATCTTTCTCGATTGATCACCGAGCATGTAATCTGTAATGAGCAAGTAATTAAAGCTCTAATAGACACGGAAGCGGCCATTTCCGTCATTGTTGTCCATTGACGTCACCCAGATGGACTGCTGAATGGACCTGCATCCATTGTGCAGGTGCGCCACTGAATAATACCTTGACCCATCGTCGTGGCGTAGGTGCGTCGCCAAATAGACATTGGGCCATTGACGTCATACAACAAGTGTGCCGCAGAACAGTTACAATCACATCATCTGATACAAAGAGTCTATTCATTGAATATGTGACCTATTCATATTGTATTCTATTTGACTAAATGACAATGTATTCCTCTTGACAATGTATGAGTAACATCAATTCCTCCGTATGACTATGTATGAGATACCGATTCCTCGGTATATAGCGATGTACTTTACTGATGAAATACAAGTTAGTTTCTATCTGAGCTGAATAGAGAAACGCGACAATATTGCAATCAACCAAGAGGGGACTCTATTACAATTTATTTACAGAAAGGTAACATTTGTACTTCTTTAAACACATATAAAAATAATTATATAACTAGGTTCAGCAATTTCTAACCCAAGAATTACCGGAGCATCTGATAACGGCCAAAGATACGCATTGGGAGAAGACTTGCAGACCAGCCAGACCTCTTCATCCAACTAGGTCAGGCAGACGTACCCTCATTTCGACAATGAATCTCAAGTAACAGAGAACTGTGGAAGGAATTGGAAGCGTTAATCTACTCAAAGAAATTGAAGGAATTGGTAAGTGAAGCGATCGAACTCGTTGCTGAAGACTTTAGACTACTGACATGGACTGCTATAATGGTCTAAATAAACTTGGGAACGTAAAATTTTATTATTAATGGGATTGATGAAGACAAATCAACGAAATCATTTTTAATAGTAGTTGATAAAAAATTATAAAAATTAAAATCGTTTGGGCTGCTTGTAAATCTTTACTATGCAACTCCCATGTAGAATCTGCTAGATTTTTTGCAAACATAGAATTGCATTAATTAGGATTGTGAAATTGAAGATGCCTTAAATTCATCATAGCACAAGATAACATTTATATTTCCAAAATCGACTGGATAGCCGACCAAAAGCGTGATATTTTTTATATCTTTACTCGTACCACAGCAATTAAAATATTCATAAACTGCTTTATATACCGCTTAGCTATGTAAGCCAGCTTGTAGTGAACGGTGTGGTGGTGAACGATGTCAAGGTACTTTCTAAATTTAAGCTCCTCTCGTCTACTTTTTATGTACTTTCTATTTACTTTCCATGGCCCACTAATTTTCTTTAGTTTATATACTCAATTTAATACCTTTGCTTAGTCCTCAAGTGTTATTTCTTTACTATACATGAACCTATGTAGTGGAAACTGACCCAACGAATATTCACTACAAGCTATTTCTAGTTTGTTACTTCGTATTTTCTAAGAATTCAACGTACACTTAACGTACTTTATCTCTTAATACTCTCTTTGAAGCCGTTAAATGGTAAGTCCTTTATGTGTAAACATCATAGGTGATTGTGTCATGTACAAATATACTTACTCTCGGCATCCAAACTCAAGTAGTAAGTGAAGAACATCATCCATCACTTTCAGATCCACTACAATCTTGGCGAGTCAAGTTTCTCCGTGGAAACGAAATAGCTCCTGCTATTTCGAGTTTGTTACTTCGTATTTTTTAACAATAAAGCAATAACTTGCTTTAAACTGCCCAAATCCATTAGGATTTATATTTAAAAAGGAATAACTAAAACAATCGGTGAGTTATTTAATAGAAAAGTATTGACAACGCACAAAGATACTTCACATGAAATGTTCAATTTTTTTTACAGAGCACTATTATCTATTTATTCCTTATTAATCGACTTTGTAGATTATAATTAATCTAGGAAAGTTCCCTCCAACTTATGGACTCGTAAACATTTAGGACCATTTAATCTTTGAAATTATGGAAGTTAGGACATGTAGGGATGGGAAGTTTTCTCCAGAATTTTGAGTACAGGCTCTTGTATCAACTTATTTAATCATAAGTGTAGTGAACGCCTAGTGAAATCCCGGTCGATCCACTTTACTGGTCTGGGGCTTGATTTACTGAAGCCTCACAAACCCATATTTTATGTTCCTAATTAGTCTAACCCATATTCTCAGAGGTTGCTGGTTGCTATGAAAGCCACCACTTTATGTTTCCCTCTTCAGAGTTGTCTGAGACACCGAGCTATCAAGAGCTCTCTTCTAATACACAGTTTTACTTCAAATCAACTACGATCCCTTCATTACAATATTCGTAGAATCACGATCTACGCGTTATCCTTCACTAGTAAGAACCTATTTAGAGAGTCCTTATAAAGGGTTTCTCTACACAACTTTAATTGTTTGCCTCTAGAAATTGACAAAAGTTGCTTTCAAATCTGCAATCTAGTAGCAAGAGCAGCTTGTGCTGAAACAATTGTTTCTTATTTTATTGAAACAGATTTCAGTTTTACTTGATTTCAGACTACTTTGCTTCATATTAACTTAATTTTCAAAATTCACAAGAGTTTTCACGAAAGATCTAAACTAAATGGACTCTTCATCATTACAGATGGTAGGGAAGCAGGGTATTTTTCACTGGCCTCAAAGCCAATTTTCTCGCTGTAGGCGCCTAGTAACTTCAGGTGCCACAGCGGCTATATAAGACGTAGAGAGAGTTGAGAAAATCTTTAACTCCAGCAGATTCACTAAAGCCTAGTCATGCTTGGCTCTCTATTTTAATCTTTTTTCATCAAGTCAAGTTTTCTGCGGAACTATCTATGATGGCATATTGAAGTTTTAACGACTTTCTCTTCTTAAACCCGGGCCAACTATACTTCACAATTTTTACAATCTAACTTCATGAACACGGACGAAGGTCAATAATCCAAAATGCTTCTATTCCTAATTTAGTAATATAAAAACTCTCTCCTTCAGCTAATTTAATTAAACAAACTCCATGATCTATACGTATATATCTATTAAAATATATCTTGTAATGTTGCCTTATGTTAACAAATAAACTATCACATATTAATCTAATTTAATTTATAATTTGATTAAGTTTTCATTTAAATGAACAACCTTTTTTAAAATTTTAATTATATTGGGAACATAGTTTCAATTCTATTTATAATTCGTATCGTTGCCAAAACTTCAGCACGCACTTCATATATTTCTTTCCATATATTCTCTAGAAACCAAGAACCTAACTTATAATAATTATTTACATCTATATCGATATCTATAAACTTACATTTAAAAAAGTTATATTATCCTAAAGCATTTAACTTGTCTTATACTTTCACCTAATAACGTTTTATTTCCATGGTTACGTATAAATTTGTAAATCCTAGCATTTATGACTTAATCTAATTTATTTAATTTGAGTTTCATAATTATTTGTAATAATAAATAAATTTAATTAGTTATTTATAATATATGTAATTAACTTAAAATAGCTTGAGGGCTTCTCCTCTTTACACATTGTGCTTTCTTACAGCCGAGGTATCTACTGATATAAGCTCAACACCTCAATCATAAGATCACACGTGAAAAGAGGAAAATGTTAATTATGAACGCACTTTGATTTTTAATTTTAATTAAGAGAAATAAATTAGTCTTAAGTACCTTGGCAATTTGTTTAAACTAAAAGCTTAAGGCCTATTTAAATAAATTAAGTTTAATCTAAAATAAAAGAGACTATATAGTTTTGTTGAAATAGGGCCACCTATTTTCTGTATTGGCGACTAAATTCTTTTTCTTATGATAATTTTATATTTTAATAAATCCTGAGATCGTTTTCGAACCTGTAAAAATAAATTGAAAAATGAATAACACAGATATTTTCTGAGTAAAAGATGTTGACATACTTATGAGCCGTTATGATATATGTAGATCGGTAGGGCAAAGCTTTTTGTTATGTCATCACTCATTGCCCTGAAAAGAATTTTTAAAAATAGTTATATAATTAAAATCATTTTGATTTTTGAATAACTAAAAAAATTATTTAACAATTTACGATTTAATAGAAGTCTTAAGTAGATAATGAAAATATATTGTGGTGTAACTCTCTCTCTCTATTAGCTAAACTTTCAATTAAAAAACTACTTCATCAAAAGAATGCCATTACATCGATAAAGTAAAGTAATGCACATTCTAAGTATCATATAGTTGAATTTATTTTTTTAAGATATTGTCACAATTGACGAATGGGAATGTTAAAACACAAAAAAAAGTAAAAATCTATAATCATCCAATTAATAAATAAAATGTCCTATTTAGCAAAGAGTTTAATGTAATCAAGCAAATCAAATATATTGAGTGATATAAAATCTATTGAATAAATAACTAAAATAATATCACTTACTTGGCATATACTGTTTATACAGAGTTCATTCAACCTAAGCCCTGAGGCAGATAAATGTACATGGGCAGTGACGCCTGTATAGCAAACAAAAATAAGAAAAATAATTACATCTCATCTCAAACATAAACGATAACAATGAATAGATAACGATTACGTACCTTTACATTTAAAGTCAACCGTTGATTGAATTCAGTAGCTGCATTACGAGTCAAACCTTGGTGATGCCGCCCATATATGGAGCTAAAATACAGTAGAGTACAGGAAATATTAGAAATTGATTTAATTACTATGTTTTACTAAATAGAAGATTTTAGAAAATACTGTCATGTGATAGACATTTTTTACAGTCTTTTAGTTATAGTTTAGTTAATTAATTATGATTGAAACAAGTTAAATTTAAAATAAAATGCTTTTACTTGACAGCAGCTGTGGGAGAGCGTTGGTGATGACGTGGAGAAGCATCCTTTGTGGAGTTGTGAGCCGCTGTGGGGGAGAAAAGTGTGCAACGTTGCCACGATTCTAAAAATATAATGCGCATGCGCCCGAGAGAAATAGAATTTCAAATTTCCCCTTTTTCTATTTTAAGTAGGGCTCCGATTCAATTCAATTCACGCGTTTTTTGGCCATTCGAATGAATATTTTATTCATAAAAAAAATTATGAATGAATATTCGTATTCACATATAGTGCGTGAATGAATGACGAATGAATACGAATTTATTCGAACTTATTCATGAATAGTGATTTTTTTTTCAATATATATGAGGGTGTGTTTTCGCTAGTTTATATGTATTTTTTAAGGTATTTTTTATTTATTTTACCAGTGACCAACTTAAGTACAGCGAAATTTCAAGTTGCTCGAAATATAGAAAATATACCAAAAAGTAAGGTAAAAAAAAATCAACGAGAAGACAGGCGCACTAGCAATAGGCAAAGGCTGGCTGCTGGTGGGTTAAACCGTCCAGAAATTTAAAAGGAAATAACTTATTCTCTAACAAAAATAATTTTTGCTCGATCGACATATTGCCATTAGTGAAGTAAAACTTATTTTTCTGTTCTGATGGAGAAATAGGTAATTGTTACTTGAAATATCTTTGGCAATTTTCCCAAAAAGATTTAAAATAGCTCAGGCACCAGTAAAAAGCAGACTAGTTTTAGTTAAGTCTTTGGACCTGTGGAGGTAAAGCACCTTAGGATTGGCACATTGGGGTCGGATTATAACTTAAACCATGGTTAATAACCGGATTAACACTTATTTTCATATTGCTTAAAAATGTATATTATTCATGAATATTCACGAATGAGAAAAATTCATTCGAATGAATGGCAATAGAAATGAATGAGTATGAATGAATTTGGTAAGCGCATGAATGAATATGAATATGAATATTATTCAATTCAATTCATATCAATTCGAATATTTGCCATTCGAATCGGAGCCCTAATTTTAAGATTTAACTTTGAATTGAGTTTGGAAAACCATGATAGTCATTATGATTGATCAGATGTTGTACTGTTTCTATATTAAAATTTTCCACTGTTGTTTTAATTATTTATGTTTTTTTTCTCCAATTGTAGCACTTTACTTTTTTAAAAATAAATAATGCCGTTATAAAACAATCGCTTTATGGGACTCGTTGAGGAGTAATATAAAATTATTAATATTAATATATAAAAATTATGTGTCGATTAATTACAAATAGATTGGTTTATGCCACGTTACTTTGCTGTTGAGTTGCTGAAAGCCTGAAACACAACTGAAAAGAATATTCTGTGAGTGGCGGCACACTAAATTCACATTCCATGCACGACACATGTATATCGTTCTTTCATTCGTCGGCATCTGCCGGAAATTTGGTTCAGGCTAGAAGAGAAAAACGCACAACCCCCCTCCCCCACTTGAAAATATATAATAATCAAAAGGACGGTAAACAAAGTCCATATTTTATACAAAATGAGGGACCAGTTTTTTTCAGTCCTGTGATAGAAAAAAATACATAATCCAACATATGAACAGTCTTTTACATATAACAGATGGCTACATCTACACGTGAAGTATAAATGTAGAATTTAGAAAACATATCAACTAAAAATGGTTCGAATAATTAAAATAAAATGAAAATCATTATAACAGTAATATGCTATAACAATAATATGGACGCTATTTTTGAAATAAGAAGTTATAATTTATTCACTTTGCTTATTTAATTCGAATAAAAACATTATTTAAGAACCGAAAAAGAAAATAATCAGAATACTACTATTTTATGGTTTCTAGGTTAAAACTCAAAAGGAAAGGGGTGTAAATGGGTGTTCTGTTAATTCTAGTTTTTTTTTGAACTTTTATGGATTTATTTAATTTAAATGAAATCTAACCTTGAATATGGATTATAATTTTTTTCGTCAGTAAAATACCATCACAATGTTTCCCAATTTAAAAAAGATAACAAGCTTCTAGTCGCATGATTGCTGTTATTGTAAACGCAGTAAAAATTTATCATATCCAAACCAAGGTCACCTTATGGCATTTTTCTCAAAAAATCTCTTGACCCGTTTGAAAAAATGTGTTTAAATCTTCTTATTAGAAAGAAAATGGCACATAAGGGCTGTAAAAAAAATATTACCCGGATTAAGAAACGATTAACTAGACTCGAGGTTAGTAGCCTATAATGATTTATTCTATATCTTCAACCTTCATGAGGATCAAAAAGAAAAATAGATTTATCCTTACAGAATAATTTTGCCATTTATGGACTGAAGATAAAAAATAAAATCGTTATTGGAAAAGAGGTTCTCGTTTTTCTTGATCATATAATATACCGTAAATTATCTTACGTAAGATTCTATTATTTAAATTTGTAAGTTTCACTTATTCAAAGCACACTTTAAAAAATATAAATGTTGAAAATTCTGACGAAGAAGATGTTTAAAAAATGTAAATAAAAACTGAAAACCCGGCACATTCTAATTATTTTTAAAATTCAGTGTTAAGGTTTTTGAAGTTTCAAAAAACCATTTTTAGAAAAAAAATCAATGAACACTTTCATACCAAATACTGCTTATAACAAACAATATGCATCACATTCTTATATTAAAAGAGAAAAAAAAAATAAAAAGTTACAATAGAAGAACCATTACTATATAATATTTTACATTTTTTATACTATATAATGCCATCATATGTATATTTTTTTATAATATTTACATAATTCACTTTTGAATAGTACAATGTTATTGAACAGCCAAAACAGGCGGAAGCACAAAAGTAATTTTTCCCATTTATAACCCTTAACGTGACGAACACACAAAAAAAATGTTTGGAGATGCGGAGGATTGAACTCCGGGCTTTTCGCATGCAAAGCGAACACTCTACCACTGAGTTACATCCCCAATGACAAATTGAGTGGTGCACCCCATTATATACTGTATAGTAAATATTTGAGAATGTGCCAATGTGTGAATGTGACCTATTATTCCATGTGTAATAGTCGAGGTAAGACTGATACTTTATGATTAATCGTTGTATTAATTTATTTTTTAATTTCTTTGTTAAATATGGTTAAAGTCTTGACACTTTCCGATTTTTTATATAACCTTTTATCATTATATAATATACATTGATGACGTAAAATAATTTAAATAATAATTACGGTAGAGAAATATCCAACTTTAGTTCATTTTTGAAATGGAAAAAATTCTAAATTAAGGAACATCACAGTTTTTTATGTAGTTAATTACATTATTTATTATTATACTTATATTTGCCAATAAATAAAAAAAGGATTAAAATATGATTTTAATAGCAATGTAAATGAGTATATAATATTTCTATAATAATAATTTAATTAAGTAAAAATTAAAAAAAAGTATAATATTCTTTGGATTGAATTTAAAACATGTTTTTATACTAACAAGACCCTAGTTTACTTACTGGTTAATAATTTTGTTTTACTGCAAACGTTTTAGATAAATCAGAAGATAATGCTATCATATAAACATCTGGGGATGCAAAAAATTTTTGTTATGAAAATATTTTAACGATTTTTTTCTTCAATCCAAATTTATGAAGTTATTATTTATATATAATTATATATATATACTTGTTAATTACAAATTTATGAGTTTGGACATGTTTACCATTAAAAACTAAAGTTTATTCTTGTGCATTGCATCACATTAAATAAAGATTTTAAAACAAGATTATTTTAATGCAAAGATACTAAAAAATAAAATCCCTGCTCCCAAAAAGAGCAAAGCCTTCCTTCGATGTGGCCACGCATTTTGCCTATCGTGGCTGCATGACTAATTTGAATTTGAATTAAGAATTTATCGAGAATTTATTTTCAATTAAAATAGGGCCTAAGGAAGAGTATTGACTAAGGAAGATAATTAACTGGCACCAGAAGCTCAAGACATTGAATAAAAAAACAGAAAACCTTCTGTATCAATATTATAAACCTTACGTTAGCTGAGTTGACGCATTTCTAACTTTAAAAGAATATTTTTTTGCAGAAATGGAACTAGGAAAAGCTTAAAATTCGTCTCATAATTGAACCAAGCACGATATTCTAGCTTGATATTGATAATCTTCTATACTATACTGAGCTGATCAAGTCCACTAATTGCGAAAGAAGGATAACAGTTTTTTTTACAATAGAATCATCAGTGTTGGAATTAGTTTTGTGAAAAAAATATATTTAAAAAACATCCATTTTCGTCAATAAAAAAAATGAAATATTTAGTTTATAATAATTTAAATATTTTATAAATAATTAATTAAAGTATTTTTCTATATGGTCAAAGCCTTTAAGCCTTTGAGTACTCCAAATAGTGCGAGCTCACGAAAAGAGAATTAGTATAAATTATATTTAATACAACATTTATTTAAGAAAATTCGTCGCAATGCATTTTTAAAAGTTTACACACTACAGTTATTTTTCTTCTTTTCGACAGGTTTCAATGGTTTTTACATTAATATTGAAAGAAATTATAAATAATGATTATCCCTCTAACCAACTCCACTGTGATAGTCTCCATTTTATTCCGACCATGCCAAATGTAAAAAAAAAACAGTCTATCCAAACTGGCTAAATTTAGAAAATAAAGAAATATTTTAATGTATGGATTAATATATCTTAATGAAAATCTAATACAAATAATAAAAAATTAAAATAACCGTCTCGCACGAAAAACATAATAACTTTTTAATGGGGACTCGCTTGATCATCAGACAAGTGACAGTGTGTTGGGATTTGATTAATTTAACCTATAAGTGAATAAAAGTTAACAAAAGAGGCTACGTCGGTAAAAATACAATAAGCACTAATAAACACCGTTTCTTCTATACCGCCTGTAGAAAAAAATTACTTGAAGAAACGTGGTCTTTTTCCTACGGCAGGTATAAGAGAAACAATGTTTAGTGGACTTTCCCTATTTTATATTTTCCTTTGTTTCTTTTTGATTTTTTTTTAAAATTTAGATTTTAAGAATAAACAATTGCCAACAAATTGTCACTAGTCTGATGATAAAGTGAGTTTCCGTGAAAAAGTTATGATATTTTTCGTGCGAGACGGCCATAAGAATACACGTAGAAAACCCTTACATTTACTTTTGCCTTGCTTTTAAATGAGGAAAACATAATCATTGAATTTTACACACCGATGCCTCAATTAAATTAGCATGTCGATTAGCTTTCTTGAACCTTAGGAAAAATCAAAAAATATTCCAGCTCGAAATTCGATTTCTCAGAGCCGAAATGTGGAGGCCGCTTTAAACCCGTGCACTTATGGGACTACGCGTTTCGTACTTTTAATAATTTGGTGTGTACTGTATACCCTTCAGCAGTTTTATCAAGGACTACTGGGAGATCCAGTACAGAAGCTTTCAGGCCGTCTTATTTCGAGTCTCAGTAGAACTTCAAATAGAACCTCTTCCAAGCCTTTTTCCAGAGCACGGAGGTCAGACAATTTCAAATAACTAGTAAGATTGAAGGGGAAAATCACGTTAATAAATTTTTTTAAATAAAATTATATGAGTAGTACAAAGGGGACGTAAACACCAAGAATCAAAGCACCAGCTGAGGTTATTCCAATTTAAGCTTTAGACAGAGATTGATTGCCAGGCGACGAAGAATTGCTAGTTGCTTCTTTGCAATAAAAAACAGATCCCGAGCTCGAGACAAATTACGTGATCTGATGAGTTTGTTTTCTCATTTTCAGCTTGTTGTGACTTTTTCCTTGACAAGCCTGCACGCGCCTTAAAGTCACGTTTCTTGTTGGCTAACAGCTTATTAAAGGCTAGAGAACAAGGAAATAATTCTTTGCATCGGATTTGATTCTCTTATCCAACCATATTCCAGAAATGGGATCAGAACGGATATCCAGAGCAAGCCACGTCTCTTGAAACTTCTGTTTGAACCTGAACATAATGATTTAAATTTTATATAAAAAGAACCAAAAATATATTTAATATCTCCTAACTCGAGGTTTCGATCGATCGTTTTTGTCAAAATTTTAACTTTTTAAGATAGTCGTGATTATTTAATCTCAGATTAGAAAACAAGTTGAGTATAATTTGAGAAATGACATGATCTTACAATAGTATTTTAAAAATTAAAGTTGTTTTGTAAAAGATCGAAATTAAAAACCTATATGTAAGTAAGATGAAAAAAACAACAATTAAATAAGGAATATCACGATGACAAAGGACACTGCTCTCTTCTACTGTTCATGAAGAATGGTTGAAGCTCATCGTTTTTGCGATGATCAAAATTCTTGTCTGGTATGGAAGGAGAGGAAACTCAATAAAATTGAATTTCTGAATTTTTTCATGTTTTTTCATACACCTATGCGCCACTTGTTGTTCCTCGTACTATGAGCCATATAAGTGTAATTTTTTCAAGGAATTCAACAATTGCTACTTTAAATTTTAAGACAATTTCTTTAAAAACAAATATTCGCCAGCTTCTACAGCCACATATGGTGCTAGTCCGGCTGAAATGACTGTGTGGAAATTTTCTCCGCAATGAATAAAAAAGTTTTCACCCAGCAACGCGTGCGTGGAATTATACATCTCTTCCAAAGTCAGAAAGTAAAAATTGAAATCTTAAAATCCGAATTTGAATATGCTAGAACAATTTGTTTTTAATATTATTTACTTAATGGTTAAAAGTTGCTCCAAATGTGATTTCCTGTCCACTGTATTCTATATTTGAACAACGCAGAAAGAGTTGCGTCGATGATTATAGTATGTGGTGGTGGTCTAAACTTTATCTTCAATGAACCTCTATTGCCCCTTGAGGTTTTTTTTTTTAAATTAATGACGCCCAAGTTACATATGTGACTTAGTGTTTCCGCTGGATTTGGTTTTCTGTATGTTATTGATAAATTTTTTGTTCGAAAGCTTATTATAGTTATTTTGCATCCAAACTCACTACAAAAAGAGGAGACAAGATTTTTGTTCCAGGCTTTACTTTTTCTAGTAGCCATGATTATTTCATTTTAAAAATTCTCCAACCGTTTTTCCTTTTTCGCTGTGTTTTTTTGAACCTAGCTCACGTGTAAGATGTAGAAAATACAGTTTTCTTTCATTTCCAAAATTTATTGTTAATATCTTAACCCTTCCGGAGGAAAAATATTATAGAGGGGGTACACTAAAGAACAATAACATTTTCTTTAGAATTGGAAAATGCGATAAACTATTTTTTGTTTCAGTTTAAAAAAATACTTATTATCATTGTTCACTTGAGATGTACTCAGTTAAATGTCCAGTACATTTCACCGTTTGCCACTTCAGTCAAGTAATCCGAATGATTCTTAAACTTCTATTAAGAAGGCTACTAACCAACTACCTACACAAAAAAAACCACGCAAGGCCAAGACTGTTGAAATAATGAAGGAATGTGATGCCTTTACTGAATCTCATGTATTCAGAGGTCATCATACGAAAGAGAGACCAACTTGGTGGATACGTTCTACTCTATCTTCATTTCATGATAACCTAAGTATTAAAGATAAGATAACACGTTACATTTTCTCGTAATTTTACGAGGCGGACACAATCAAGGGAATTTCGTAAGTCAGAAATTCGCGAATCATAAATGAGAGTCGCTTAATTCGCTATCTGCAGTAGCTGCAGTATTTAAGCAGGATGTTCGATACAAAAGAGTTAAGGTTATTTATGATCAGTCTATCTATTTTTTCGTTCCGTAGAAGGGATGGGAGTAGAACAAGTAAAGAATGTTTAGTTTTTGAAACCCCCTCTAATTTTAAGATTCATAAGGAATGGTCCGTCTTGTGGCATAAAAAGAAAGATCATGCTCAAGAACACATACCCGAGTTTTTAACCTTTTGCAGGAGAAAGGTTGAAGGAAGAAAGATTCTGAACTCATAAGAATTAGTGGAAGCCGAAAACTCCCAACAACAGTGTGTCCCAGCCATAACTGTAAAATATATTGTATCTAATAATAATTATTATACTAAAAATACTAAATACGTGATTTTTTTCAGCCGATGAACGTTAAGAGCACAAAAAGTTTTTGACAACAAAAATAGCTAAGGAACACGCAAGCTTGGAATTGAACATATGGCAAAACGTTAAGTAAGACCATTATTAAGTATGATCGACCCCATACCCCTGAGATTATTTTCTTGAAAATGGAACTTGCCACCTATACCTGTAATTATAATCAATGATGCTAGTTTTGAAACTGATTATTCTCAAATTTTACCTTAAAATAATTGTAATAGAAAGTTATAATAGAACGAGGAATGATAAATGGAAAGAAAGGCGAAATATAGTCATCAAGATGATCGATGGAAAAGTGAAAGCTGTCTTGCAATCACCAATTGTCGCTCACACCATCAATATTGCATTGGGGGTAACTCCACTGATTCAGAAACTTTAAAAAAATACAATGCTGACAGTACGTCTATTTTTGAGATTGTAAGAATATAATCATGAATAAAGAAATCTATTTATTGAATATTACCACCAGATTTCAATACACACCCCTTAAAAGTGCAAAGTTATGAAGTTTATTTTGGTATAACAATTTCTTTTATCTTCGTTAATTAAATAAAAAATAAGGACTATAATAATAAATTATACTATAATCTAAAATTTAGCACATAATGTTTATTCAAATGATAGTACTGCTTAGGACTGTGTTTTTTTTCAGTAGATTCTTTGGACCACTGCGCTTCACTATCCTCCTCACAAATTTTTACAATGAGCGAAATATTTTACCGCTTATTGTACTCCATTTCTGGGGATATATTAAATGAT